>VXAA01004156.1:18405-50001 GCA_013399115.1 Anseranas semipalmata | reverse complement strand
AAAAAAAAAAGAAAGAAAGAAAATTGCCTGTATTAAATGTTCCATAGTTTTCTGCTTTGCTGAAAAGCAGAAATGAGACCATCTGGACAATAACATCCAATATATATGGTAAGGTTTTACCAGTATCTAATGAGAGTACAGGACTGAGTGCCTGTTTCAAAGATGGTGTTATCTCTAAGAAAATGAGCATACCTACAAGTGCAGCATTTCTTTGGCTAATACATTCAGAAGTAACCAGGAACCTTTCACTTATGATTTCTTGAATGCTTTGTTGGAGACAGGTTAAAGGGCTTTGCTCTTGAGACAGGGTGATAAAACACATGCTAAAAATACTGCTCCTTGAATATATCTCTTCACCTGCACTCCAAAAAATTAGCTTCTCCCCTTCCAGAAGCTGGGCTTTGTATCTCATCCAAAAAACATAAAGACTACCATTGCATCTCTGCCTTTAGATCTGGACGATGGCATTGATATTCATACCCATATGTAAATGCTGGCCACATTGGTGCTCTGCAGAAGAGGACTTCTTGGTCCCCTTTCCTCCCAGCAAGCCCACAGAGGAGCTGCAAAGCTCAGTCTGCAGCTACTTAGCCTGGCTTAGATGCCAAGTCAGCCATTTACTTAGAAACATTTATTCTAACATCTTTGTAACTTTCACAAAGCCTCCCCGAAGCTGTAATTTACTGTATAAACCTGCTTGAAGCACATAAATATCATCCTTATAACACACATAGCAAATGAGTCCAGGAAACAGGCTGTGGGAAGTTGGGGGCTATTATTGGCATACAAAACCAGACACAACAGCAGCAAACTGCAGTACCAACAATAAAAAGCAAGGAAAGAATAACTTCCCAGAATATCAGAACATGCTCAGGTTAATTTCAGGAGCGGGATTCTGAAAAACAAAACAAAAAAAATTTAAGCAATACATTTACCCTTTTCCACCAAATAACATAGTGATTTAAATAAAACCCTATAACACATTACTGGAACTATTATTTCTCTGCAAAGCTGTGCCATAAGATCAGCCTAAAAGCCATCTGCTTGATTGCTTGATTTTCCTTTCAGATCATTTATCAAAGACATTGTTAATGTTTTAGACTGACTAGTAAAAATTTTTGAGTTTCAGCCAATCAGTGAATCCAGCTGAGTAATAAGGTGTCAGTGCCAAGCATAATCCTTCCTCATGAAAAGAAAGGAAGAAAGGAAGAAAGAAGGAAAGAAGGAAAGAAGGAAAGAAGGAAAGAAGGAAAGAAGGAAAGAAGGAAAGAAGGAAAGAAGGAAAGAAGGAAAGAAAGAAAGAAAGAAAGAAAGAAAGAAAGAAAGAAAGAAAGAAAGAAAGAAAGAAAGAAAGAAAGAAAGAAAGAAAGAAAGAAAGAAAGACTTTTAATGTTCATAGCAGCTGAAAATAGAGCAAGAAAATGAAAGTTTCAGGATTAAACCCTACGGGCATCCCAGCAGTAACACAGCTGATCCAGATGTACATCTCTACCTGGATAGGAGGCATTGCCTGGATAATGATAATTTCATTGTTGTCGACATATGTACACTAAGGTCCATCCTCAGCAGGCTATGCAAATATGGAAAAAATTATTCTTTCAGTTTAAGACTTCCATGAAAGTGTACAAGCACACTTTATATGCCTTCTGTTCAAAACAGAGAGGAAATAATTATATTGAAATAGTAATTAGAATATCTGGCAAATATTTTCCTTTTATGAATTACTACAGAAAACCTAATGGAGGGAAAGCTTTGGGGAACTGCAATACAGTGGTTTGCAGCCCAGAGACCAATATAACTGGACATTAGAGTTTTGTGCTGTTTAGCTGTCTGACAAGCATCAGTGTTATCTTTAAATTAAATGGAACAGGCTTTGAGTCCTCAAAATTAATCTTATTATACTGGGGCACGATACTGTGAATCAACAGAAAGATTAACATGCAGTTCTTCTGCACTGCTTTCCATGCAAGTCTCTCAAAGCCTATACATAAAAATTTAATTGAGCCTCACAGTGCCCACACGAAGTAAATAGATATAATTAAACCAATGCAAAGACTTATACTTGAACCCAGATGCAAAGAAAGAGGGACTTTTAGTTGGGAAAAACTTGGATAAAGCCCAACATTTTGCAACTCCTCAGTCCACGCTGGCCCGTAACAAACCATTCAAGCTATTTAGATTAAAACCGAAGTGGCGCTTCTGCACATACTGTACAGTAATTAAAAATCATAGAATCATTAAGGTTGGAAAAGACCTCCAAGATCATCTTGTCCAACCGTCGCCCTACCACCAGTATTACCCACTAACCAGTCTACTGCAGATTTAATGGGGAGCACTGAAGATGTTGCTGCACCTTCCAGCTCCTCTACTGATGAGCATTGATCCCCAGGCCAAAACATCCAGCTGGAGTTGTGAGGCTTCTTAACTACTTCTAGGGGTAAGACCTGTGCCCACCACTTCTCATTTCCTTTGAAACAGCCAAAAAACACTTATGGGCTGAGCCATAATGTTAACCTCCAGCTGGATAGCAGAAAGGAGTAACATCTCCAACCACTCATGCTGTCTGGAGACCATGTATCCATGTGTGGTATAGAACAGCAATGACATGGTTCAAAAGACAAGGAAACAGTGAATAATCTCATATCAGCATCAAAAGTCCCACTGGGTACCTTTCTCAGATCACCAGTGAAATGTATGCAACCAGGCTAACACTGCATATTTATCAACAACATTGAAAGAAAGGTGCATCAGCCAGATAAGAAGTCACTTTACTGTGACTAATCACATTTTACACTCAAATAGGGCCTTAAATCCCAAACAGTTCTGAAGAATTTAGCAAACATGACAAATTGTGCAGCAGGCCACTTGGCAAAGCAACAATGAAATCAGAAGACCCAGAGAAGTTGATGCCAAATTTATATGGGGCATATATATGCACGTGTATGGACTTCGTTCAGGTACTGTTCAGCAACACACTACAACATGATGCCACGGTTTAAGACAAAAAGGGTAGAACAAAACTACACCAAACCACACCCAGGAATTTAGGAACACAATTCAATATGCCTGGATCACTTCTTCTCATCTGAGAAGTTTTATGCTGACAGACACATTCAAAACCTCAGTTTCTTCTCTCACCCATAGAAGAGAAACTACCACCAGTCCTTTTGAAGGAACAGTTGTATGCAATTATTCAGTTCCCACCTTGGAAAAAGCTTTTTAGTTGAAATATTTTCCTAAAGAACGCATTTTCTTCAGCATTAGGAAAAATGCCCTCTGATATACTTTTTAGCATTTGATTACCAGTTTTCTCACTCAGAGGAGACTGGCTAAGGTCTCTGACCTCTGAGACAGTTCAGCTATCCAAGGACATTGCAACTGTGATTTTTTTCCTATCTGGCTGATTACCACTTCACTTAGTGTAAATGTTAGTGGTGGAGACTGTGTCATGTTTGTTCAAAAAATAGATGGCTGGTTGGTTGATGTTGTAATTTCAGCCTTCAAGGATATCTTTTTGTATCCTTGCAGGCTTGCAGGAATCCAAGTGTCCAGGGAAGATACTCCCTCTGACCTGAAAGTTAATCTTTGAAGAAAGCTACTCCCTTGTATGCTGAGGATGAGCCAAGAGTTGATGAGACAAAAGATTTGAAACCATGTGCTTCCTGGTGGGTGAGGAAATGCAAATTTATTCCCAGGCAATGGGGATAGGAACAAGGCATGTTTTTTATATGTTGCTTGAGTCAAGGTAATACATTTTAATATTGGTCAAAATAAAAATCATTTATCTCATTTACTATTTACCTTTAGAGAGGGGAAGATATGTACCTGTTCAATTAAAAAAAAAAAAAAGGTAGTTCAGTGAGAATTATATGCAACCTTGCCACTGTGAGTCTTGCAGTCATTTTGTATATTGAAAAAAAAAATCAGCCTTTTTTAAGACTAGTATATTTCTTAATTTATTTTAGACCGTTCGCTCCCTTGTTATTGTTTTAAATTCACAAGGGATAATTTTAAACTAATCTTCTCATCTTTTGCAGCAAAACCTCATCAATAAACACTGAAAGGATGATTAAAATATCACTCCGTGTAGAACAAACTAAGTAAAAATTACTGTGGGGAGTGAATTACCCTAACAGAGATGTAATACCAATGCCTTAATTTTATGAAAGATTTATTACAGAGAAGAAAGAGAGAAAGAGAGAAAGAGAGAAAGAGAGAAAGAAAGACAACATATACCTAGAGCTGTAAGCGGGTATTTGTCAAAATAATTTTTTAAGCAGATAAACAACATACTTTGGTCTAATGCTTCTTCATCCATGGTGAAGGAATAACTCATTGGAGAAAAATGGTACTAGCCTCATCAAAATATTAGGGATATATGTGCAAGTATATGTAACACATGTAGTCCTCCCTCCTGGCCAGCTGCTTGCTCTCCAGACATTCAAAGAGCCTGGGAGATCTGCTCGCTGCTCACCTTTGACTCTCACTTTCATGCACACAGAGTATAGTTTAAGACATCAAGCTGCAGTGATGCCCACAAAGGAAAAAGCTCTGGTGGTGAGACACAGGTGGGTTACTCCCATCACCCAAGCAGCAGTTGGTTGCACATATGGGCAAGGAAACCTGAGCAGGTGATGAAGCTCATGCCAGTTATCACAGTGGGTTGGACTGGAGAGTGCTACCAGGACCAGACGAGTGTTTTATCCCAGTCACAGCTGCTTTGCATGGCCTGAAGCCAGAGCTGCCATGTGTATCAGCTGTGAAAGTGGACTGTGGATCCAGAGCTTCACATGGGGCTTGGGTCCGTCTGTAGTTAGATAGCAAGTTTCAGACAGATGGACAGAGCTTAGCATGCCTGATTGAATCACAGTTTCAGGTTACCAATGCACGTAGCTCCCCCTCTCTACACCTCTTAATTGCATTTAGTAAACAAGAGAAAACTTCACCCTAAACTGACAAGCACTTTAAAATATATACTTCTAAGTTGAATTTCAGTAGTTCTTTTACTGTTCTGGTTTTTGTTGTTGTTGTTTGTTTGTTTGTTTGTTTTCCTAGTGAGTGGGATTCAGCAGCAGCTGAATTAAATGCAAAGCAACTAACAAACTGCAAGAGGAGGCTTTTTTCTCAGGTATATTTCTACCCAAATTTGGATTATAGGCAGTAACTAACAAGACTAAAATGCAAAAATTAGGCTAGAATGAGCACCAATATTCAAAATTTCCTCCCTTGGGAAGTCATGAAGCCTTTAACATGGCAGACAAAGTGATCAAACCAGGCTTGCGTTTATGTCCTCAAACCCAGCCTGCTTGCATTTATGTCCTCAAAGCCAGCCTGCTGGAAGACAGTACTACCAGCTCCCTTCATCCTTTCATCTCTCATCGAGTGCTTTGTCATCTCCAGAGCTGCTGTACCTGCTGGTGTCGCTGTACCGGAGTGCCCAATCCCCAGAGTTCCACCAGGTCTAATGGGAGCTGCAGCATCTTGGATGTGTTATGCTCGGCATGCCTTATTTCCCTGGCTTGGACCAGCACTGCTCCCTATTCAGCTGCCATGAGATGGGGCTGGCTTGTGAGTCAAGCTTCTCAAATTATTTTAACACACAAAAAAAATAAAGGGCAATTTTGTTCTAAAATACTCTGGTGCAAATGTTTTAAAGCTGAGTGGTTGCTGGGCTCATCTTCCATTAACAGTCTGGAGGTGTTTTCCCTCCAGCTACACACAGAAGTCTGTAAGGCTTGGATTTTTCCTTTTCTTTTCTTTTTCTTTCTTTGTTGTATGTGTGGGTCTTTCTTTTCATTCCCATCCCAACAAATGTTCATTTATTCTCTTGAAACACTTCCAGTATTGCCTGTCTAGTTATTTACCTTTGATTTGTATGAAATCAGAGATACTCAGTTTGTATGCTAGTCAAATTAATTTTTGGCACTTGCAAAATTAAACTATAAACTTTAGGGATATTTATAATTCTTTAACCTAGATACAGATATATTTGAATTTTATTCTTAGCTAAATTCTTTAATGATGCCTCACATTTTTATATTTCTTTCTGGTACTAACTAGGTGTCAAAGAGGAGAAGCACCACCTTTAGCAGTCCTTGACTGATACAAAATAGCACATAGCATAAGTTTACCGTTACAGCCTCTTTGAATTAAATTGTTTTACCCATTCAAATCTGATGCATCCTTTTTAATTCTGCAAAACATAACATGTACTCCTCACTAAGAGAAAGCAAAAGGACCAATATATTTCTGAATCATGCCAGCCACTGTGTTCATCAACTGATCAAGGGGGTCACAGCAGTGGGAAACAGCAGCTCTCCCTGTGCAGGTCCTCCTTCCCACCCAGCTACTGGACAAAGAGGAAAAAAACTCATCTCAGGAGACTACCACCTCCCAGGCTTACACAGAGAGGTAAGCAAGCTGGTTGTCTGTCCCAGGGCAGACCTCTAGAAGAACCAGACATGGAGCCATGGTGTCCAGCACTTGTTCCTGTGCCCAAGCCCAGGGACCTCTCTTAGCCTTCTCCTTCCTGCAGTCTTCTGTTTCCAAAGATGTTATAAGCACTGCAAAGCTGCCTGATGTGCCCTTCTTTCCCACACCTTGCAGGATTTCTCAGTGATGCATTTGTTCCTGCCCTCCACATCCCCCTGCTCCACATGTATTTCCCTAGGAACGTTCTTATTTCTGATATATTGAATTTCTCCCATTCTCCTCTGTGAAAACAGGCACATAATTAATTTATTTATTCACCAATGTCTGCTGCTTCTGTTACAAAATTACCCTTTCCATTTTACAGAATCCCCATTGCCTCATTCACTTTCTATTCTTTACCTGAAGTCTCTTATTTATTTTTACCTCTTGTCCAATTTTCATTTTACTTTCTATCTTTGCTGCTCTTATGCCTCCTTTAACATTTTTCAGTTTATTCTGTAATCTTTTCAGATCCCCTTTGAGTCTGATCTTTCATAACTTCTGTGTCCTTTGCTGCCCCTCTTCCTGCTGGAAAGTCCCTGTTAACTGCATCAGCCTTATTTTACTTTCACAGCAAAGTCATGCTCTCATCCCAGTACAATAGCAAAACTCCTATTGATTTCAGTGGAAATGGGACTCTTGGAGTGTTTATGGCTTTGAACACACATAAGCCCTGGCTTGCGTGGAAGACAACATAATTAAGCAATAAGGCATGACAGACCATGTCACACTGCTGATTAATGTGTGCACTGGGTGTGTAATAAACAGGAGCTTCCAGCACACCTGAGGTGCACATTAATCAGCCCTATTGTACAACCTGATCATTATGAAATGGGTTCTTAAAACATTAAAATGTCCTATTTTTTAGTGGTAGCAGTCATTAATTGGAGTGGAGATCTTCTCTTGTGTCCACAACTCCACAGGGCTGCAGTGACTTTTTCCAGCACTGTTCCTTTATACTACAGAAATAAAGTCAGGATCCAGTATTTAGTTTAAATGGACAATCTGCTTATTTACTTCTTTGCCTTTGTCACAGTGTGGGGGTAACATGGCACCGTGGGGGTCAGGGACCCCTGTGCAACCATTCTCTTTGTTGATGAGTATGACAGAGTGAGGGAAGACATCCAGAGGAGCCTCTACGGACAGTTCACAATGATGTTATGAATTTTGGGAAACACCATGCAGAAACATCCCCATAACACCTGCCTGCAGTGGGTCTTAAGTCCAGTAAACTGGGAATCATAACCCTGTTGAACTGTATCAACTGTTTTGCACCAAGGATTGAGTGGGTTTTGTTGTACATGACCCAACCTCTGCAAGGTCTTGCATACAGCCATGTGGGCGTGGCCTTGTGCCAGTGCCCCTGTAACCTTACCTCACATGCAACCGTCAGAGCTGCATACTCCTGCTGACATCCCACTGTTTCCCCACACAGCTCTGGACTCACGCATAGCCTTCCTGAGCAGATTCCTTCAGACTCACAATTTAACATTTTTTTCATGTAGCTGTAACTTCCGATGTCTTTGATAGCCAGCCCTCCTGCTGTCTGCATGCTCTCCTGCAGCGATCTGCAGAGGGGTTGCAGAGAAGGGAATTGAATAGCTGGTAATGCTGAGACTGCAGGCATAGCTCTGGTTTCCAAAGCCATCACAGCCCCCAACACCTGGCTGCACTCCGCTATTCCTTACATCAAACCCTGTCCCACCCTGCTTCCACCTCCCACCAACCGGCAAGCAGCAGCTGAAATGCCCCCTATTAATTCTGATTTATCATCCCTCCTCCTGTGGATCAGATTTACAGCTTTGGGTTGCTTTTCAGCACTGAACAAGATAAATTAGACACAAGGGATAACAGTAACATCAGAAGAGAGTCTTGAAGTAGGTCTCATTCAACAGAGACTGAAGTTTTCAGTTGCCTGGTGCTCTTTCCCAACATAGAGAGCAATTCAAAAAACCCACTCCTCCAAATTCCCCTCTTTACTAGTTTCTTTCTTCCCATTTGCATTGAGAAGGGCAGCTAGATGTTATGTTTGTTTTCCAATTTAAGACCCATGCCAACACGTTCCAAAAGTGTTGGCATTTTCATTTTGTTCAATTTAATGGAGGATGACTCAAACCCTAAGCTTGTTGTTTTTTGAAAACAAATGCAACACGTGGTGCTGCAGAGGGCGAAGTACACTGTAGCCCATATACCTGGTATAGATTTAAAAGCAAATTTCTGTTTCCTTTCCAGAACAACCTGATCCCTGATCAGTTGTGATATATCTGCCCATTTCCTTTCTGAAGAGATCTACCACAAACTTCAGAGATCCAATAGCTTTACAACAGTAGCTTACATCAGTCCCTTTGCTGTCATGCTGTAGCATGCAGCATGATGGTAAAGTTGCAGGTGATGATGATTTTTCTTCTCGATATTAATTGGCTTGCAAATCTGTAGCATATTTAACCAAGCTGGATCCCAGAAAAGATTTTGGGCTTATCTTTTTTTCCTTCATGTGCACACTGCAATGTTCTGGGGAAGCAGTGGAACAGCAGATGCAGCCACCAGACATTTTATAGCTACATCAGAGCTATCCTCTTCGTTCTAGAAGAATAGCATGTGCTGCAATCAGAAACTGGACTCTAAGCATTTACTTATTGGAGCTGAATTTAGAAATATAGAAGAAAATAGAAGTATGTAGTGTATTTCATACAAAATACAACCTGAAATTGCAGGTTTCAACAGAACTTTATAATTTCTAAGTCGTGTAGTCAGCTGCTAGCTCTGTAGCTGTGCAACACAAGAGGAGCAAAATTCACCATAGTGCATATGGGCAGCATAATGTTTAAATCATCTTTGGAGGCCTTGCTCTCAGCACAAAGGAAGCTGCATGCCAGGCATGCCCAGGCTGCTGGTGCAAATCAGAACTCTAATGAAATCCTAGTGACAGACACTTGATAAGTGTAAATCATCAGAGGTCCGTCATTGAAATGGCATCACAGGAGCAAATCAAGGTTGAGGCAAGAGACTTCAGGTAGAATTAGATGTGAAGAGATTAGAGGAGAAGCCCAACTGAAGAAAACGATTTATGAGTGTCTATTTTTTCAACCTTTACTCACCTAATCTGAAATATTCAGGCCTCTCTCTAAATAGAGATTTTGTTGTTATTTTTATTTTTTTAACATAAGTGAATCACTCTTTTGGTTTTGACTCTCTGCTCTCCAGCTAGTAGGAAAATTTCAGAAGCTTTTGTAGTAAATAGCTTCCAGCAGAGAATGATTAGCATGAAGACTGATTGTGTGATTTGCCATAGTATATGGTAAATGTTTTCTGCAACTAAATAAGAAGAGCATGATCCTACTCTGTGGGAGGGCTGGTTTAACTGCTCAGAACATCCNAAAAAAAAAAAAAAAAAAGATGCTCTAAAGAAACTATAAAAGAAGTACTAAATAGGATATTCTCTTTCCATGGCAGAAGGTCAGAACAACCTAGCACTGTTACAGTAACATTTTTAACTTAAACAACTATAATTACAAGTACAATACATTTCCACCTTTAATACTGACAGAAAATACCACACTTGATATTAATCATGCCTTTAGTACCAAACAGTCACGGGTAGTTATCAGTGCCCTCCAGCCACTCATGGGACCACCTGAACAGATATGATGTCTCCACGTGACCTATGGCAATGGTGAAGACAGCTCTTCTGAAGATTTCAGTAATGTACAGCCACATTCTGCTACCAGGTTCACCAGAGGTGTGAGAGCTTTAACTTGTAAAAATGTAGATATCTTCAAATGTATAATAAGGTGTTAATTTCATCACAGACCATAATCCTCACACTCATATCCTTTCACCAAAATTATAAAAAGCCTTCCCTCTACTTAGCAAACACACTACTAGAAACCGTCAACATATGCTTGGTTTTTTTTGTTGTTGTTGTTGTTTTTGTTTTTTGTTTGTTTTTTGAAATAGCATTTTAGAGCAATGGCTTCCATATTATAATTCAAAAATAAGTAAATAAATAAATAAATAAATAGCATATTTCAAGGTCTTTGAAGACACAACCTCATTTTCTGTGAGGGAACAAGCCTATTTCAAATGAAAGTGAACAGGGTACTTGTCCAGGACCCCAGGGAAGTGTGCAAACTCTCCAGAGTGTGAGAAGAAAGAGACCCATCTGTCTTGGGATTCCAGTTCTCACAATGCACAGATAACATGATTTTGATGATGATCCTGCTAGCAGCATTGAATGGTTTGCGCTGGTTTTCTCCTTCACCAATACTGCAGCATTGTCAAGGAGAGAAGTGGGGCAAGACAAAGCCCTCTGTAACTCAGCACCTTCAGAGCAGGGAAAAAGATAGGGTCAAAGAACCCTCAAACTTCTCCACCATCATGGAAAAGGGAAAAGGAAAGGGAAAGGAAAGGGGCTCCACAGACCTGGGAGAGGAGAGCAGATGGGATGTGGGCTGACGTTGGAATTTAAGACTGTTGTTTGGCAACAGGCAGCTTTTCATAAAATACTCCATGATTCAGTCTCATCCAGGACTTTGCAAGCAGAGCTCCAGCCAGTGATAATGGTGTTACTGTAATTTCCATTCACACTGTGCAGGCATTGAGAAGGAGGAAGGGACTGTGAAGGGTTAAAGTGCAGACTCTGAACTTATAGTACGTGTACAGACATCTTCATGCATGAGATGAGGGGGAAGAAGTCAATTTCATTACATATTCTCTTTTAAAGTTGGGACAGATGATCTCAGCAGTACATCTTTTTGGTTGGCCATGCAAACTTCAGCCCATATTTGTATGCTGTAACACATGTAGCAGGAACAGTTTTTCGGCAAACAGATGAGAAAACAGCAGTGCTTGCTGACAAACCTTCAGCACACAACTATATGCCTTTAGAAACATTACTACCTTGCCCTCACAGAGGGCTAAATTTGCAGTAGGCTTGACACATTGCTGTAGGGGGGTATTTGACCAGAACATGGTTATCTGAACTGAATTCCTTGTCTCAGGGTCCATACACAAAAAGGGGTGCCAGTTACTTACTGCACAGGCAATCAATTACCTGAAAAGGTCGTTAAAAGTTACAATTTAATTAGCAAAAGCCAAACTGCAAAGAGTAGGCTCAAGAGCAATTCAATCATTACTTCAATCCCACAGAATTCCAGACTGATTTTCCATGTGTTACAAAAACAATCCATGCTGCAGAGACCCTGTGGAAAATCCTGGGTATGATTTCCCTGCCTGATTTTATTTTTTGTTTACTCTACTGTAGCTGGTAGTGCCTATGCACTATTATTCTCCTTTCTGCTTTAATTTGGGCTCAGAGCCTTCTTAAACTGATTTTATGCTTGCTTAAGAAATTGTGTTACTTCCAGAAAGAGGTGGCTTTTACTGAGAGCATTTCCCCCAGTAACTTTTTAATCTTCCTACCCTTGACCTTGCAGTTCAAAATATTAAACAAATCACAAGCTATTACTTGTATTTATTAGACCATTAAAAGCCAAACCCACCTTGTCCCAAAAGTTACATTGGAGAAGGAGAGCCCAAAGTGAGAAGGACTGAATAATTATGATACAAAAGACCAAACATAAGTGAATTATTCTTGTGACATTTTCCATCCTTGTTACCATCTTTGTAATGAAAATGAAGTGTCAGAAACTTCATTTCTCATACCCAAACTTTACGTGATTTCAGTTATGTGCTACATTACTCAGGGGTTTTTGATATTTGGAAGTCGGGCCAACTAGCCATTCCCCTAAATTTCTGATTACAGACTTAACAACCTGTGGGAGAGGGATAGAAAGCCCAGCTAATCAAAGCATATTTCTTAAGCAGAGCTGACACAGTACCTGGCTGTTGAGGAATGCATTTTAGGACTCAAGTCTTCAGCCTTTATAAACATACAGATACAAGAAATCTCATGCAGTAGCTGTTCTGTGCTCCATATCCATTAATATGCAGTGCACAGAGAGAAGCAACAGGTTATTTCCACACTGACTGCTTAGCGGGTACAAGAAGAGTCACTACCACCACACAGCTGTTCCATTACGATTGGGCTAAGACCACACTGATAACCCATGGGTTATGCTAAGACACAGCCTCAAAGAGCCACTAAGTCAATGGGAAAGAAAAAAATCTGGTATCTCAGCCCAGGCTTTTCCTTCCTTTCTTCTGGATGAAACAGAGCTGGGCAGGGCCAAACAGAACATCATCAGTCCCCTAATATTTCTTGTGACTTTGGCTCTTCTGAGGGATTAGAGGGATGCTTTGAGCCCAGCACACTGTGGATGGGAGGAATGAGAGTCCAAGGCTTACAGCGTCTGAACCCAGTTCAGACTCGTTTCAACAACCACAACCAACACTGAAATATGTCCTCAACATGGAAAGGTTCCCCCAGGTTCTCTTCCTGGCTCCAGGCATACTTCGTGCTTTGGTCCTAATTGCTTCACTTGGCTTTTACCTTCACTAGATCAGGGAGTCTAGAAACATTTTTGTAGTGACACAAAAATTCTCAGGCACAAGGGGAATCACTTACCTTCAGGAGCAAAAGATTTTTGAAAAGTACCAAAATTGCAAGATTTGGCAGTGTTATTGGTATTTTAAATGAAGAAGCTATTAGGAGAAAAAGATACTTTCGGGTGACTTGTTTTCTTCCAGGGACNAAAAAAAAAAAAGTAAGAAAACATGAATTTCCCTTGCCATCATCTCTTTTGAACTGTAAGTGAGCTGTGGGGAATTCAAAAGGACCTAGAATATCAGCGTGCTCTCAGAAGCCCTTCCATGTGCAACATGGCCAAATAGCAACATTTTTCACCTGCTTCTGCTCAACTCCATTTCTACAGAAGGACCTGCAGCACATTAACTAGAAAGGCTAATTTTTGAGCTGTTGGCCAAAAGGTCAAAAAGTACATATCAGTGAAGAAGTAGAAGAAATTGTTCAGGTGCAAGCCAGGTATATTTAAGTGTTTGACTTACAAGTATAGAGTCAAAAGAAGGTGATAATAAAAAGTGTATTTGAGGCATCTTTAACATCTACTTTTCTTTGCACTTGAAGAACCAAAACTTTCTTACTCTGTGCAGCAGCCCAAGGTGATGAAGAGTAGATGTAAGGGAAGTGGCTGGGTGCCTTACCCTTCCCCAGCAGAGGAAGGTCAGCTAATTTCCTGGTACATCTTATGTTACAACACAAAAGTTAAACTCTTCTTTTGGAAAGGTTCTCATCACAATGAGTCTAAAGGAAGTTGTATGAGTTTTGCTGTTATTGCTTGTGTTATTGCCACTGGTATCTGGACAAAGACATTAAAAGACATAAGGAAAGGGATGGTATGCTCACGGATAAGGACCTTCCAAATGATGCTTTCACCTGATCCTTGGCTGTGTGTAATCAGTTGTTCTTAGGAGACCTACTGACATTTATATGTTTCCAAGTTTTATAGCCAACCCTCTCTAATAAGGTGAGGATGACGAACATTTGCTTCTAAAACAGCAAACTTGCTATTACTTTCACACTACCCTGCTAAGCACACATGACAGTGCTGGTCTTGGTCTCTGTTAATAATCATAAAGAGATATCAGACATTTCCTAAGAATCAGGTTACAAAAATGTAGCTGAGAGACATACAAGGACATAAAAATTCCAATGAGATAAAAGTATCCCTGTTTACATAACAATCTTGCTTCATTAGACTCTATGTTGTTTCATTATATTCAATGCCATTTAGCTTTGATGTTCATTTCAAGGCTGCTTATTTGTACAAAGGCAGAGAGGGAGAAGCACAGTAAAAACTGTGTTGAATTCAATGTTGAAATGCAATAAAATGCATATATTGTGTTCTAGCTAAGAAAACGCTGTCGTTGTTTGCTTACATATGTTACTATAATAACTATATCCTAAAATCAGATCAGAGTTCAGGTATAGGATACTAAATCCCACAAGTAAAGAGACTCTTAATTGAGACTGCTAAGAGACTGTTCAAAATTGTGGAATAGAGAGACATTTCCCCCCTTTTATGCATACTTTGTTAGGTGAAATTCACTATTTGGGGCTTTAAAGAAACATCTTTTCTCAGGGATGGATTTCATTTGTTAGTACTAAGGCATGCATACATCTGGGGTCTTTTGCCAGTGGCAAAAATCCAGGGGACATGGGCTGGTACCTTTGAGGCAGAACAGACTACTTGCAACACCACAAAATTCCCTACTTTCTTGAAATGCTTTTTATCAGATTTCTTATATGCAGCAGCTTAAGCCCACTAAAGGGTTTAATTTTTCTTTTTATTGTGTGCTATTTTGTGCATCTTGCTATGGGGTTTCCCTGAAAGTACATAAACTTATTTTAATTGTTCCCAGTGCTGGCACCCATTTAATTAAATGGTAGTAATATGGGAAGATTTATTATACAGAAACAGGAACTTTTTTAAAGCAGTAATGGTATATATAATAGATGTGTCACATTTTAAAAGCCTAATTACATCTATTGTTTCTCCATGTCCTCAGCATGTCTCTCTCAAGTGTAAGATATGGTTTTAAATGGCTGAAATATTTATTTCAATGATCAGACAAGTCAGATCCACATTTAGGGTGGTTGATCTTGGCAAAGCTAAGGGACTATTCAGTGAGAGTGTTTGGTATGGGATGTTGAATATAACTCAGATAAGTGAAGGGAGTGAAAACAAGAGGATGTGTTTTGCTCTCCATGGTTCTCATCTGATGTCCTTGAAAGTGCAAGGGAGCTGAGTCAGACTCAGGGAGGCAGGTGGAAATCCTGTCCCTTTCCCTCCTAAGAGACACAGCTTTTCATTTTTTTTCCCCCAAACTGAACCTGACCCTTTCAGAAATGAGTAGTGGGGAACTGGAGGAGCAGGGAGCCTTCCCACCTCACCTAAGACCCTTACAAGATATCAAAACACATCACCAGGGTGGTGGAGGGATGGAGCTCTGTTTCTTTGTGTAGGGAGCAGAGGTGAAAACAGCCTGTATAGCAGGGGAGCCAGAGCAGGCACACCAGTGCTTTCCTTCAGGTATGCATCCTAGGACAGGCTATTCTGTGCTGCCCTTATTCCAGGATGCACCTGATAAACAAAAGTCTTTTATCTGGAGCTAGCTGGGAGTCCACCACTTGGATAGCAGCTCTATACTATATTCCCTCCTAGTTTCAGGGGTTTGCTCTGGTTTCCTTTTTTTTTTTTTTTTTTTTTCTTTTAATTACAAAAAAAAAGTGATTATTAGGATGAAGTTGGGTAGGATTTTCCAAAATGCCAAGCATTAGGCCAATCCTGCATTTTTTATAGAAATTCTCCCTTTGTCTGTAATCTTGAAATGGACAAGAGGTGAAATATTTCAGAAAAAAGCTGAACTCCAACAGGGAGGAAGGATTTCTGCCCATGAAGCCAAGCTCCTTTGCACCAGAAGTGTTTCAGCAATGGAACAGACCACAGGAGTAGGCTCAGAGCTGTTACTGCAGTGATCAGAATCATTTCCCTTCATCCCCTCTGCACTGTTAATACAATCATGGCTGATTTTAAGGGCAATCAAATACTGTAAGTAAGTCCCTAAAAATGAGAATAATAAGAGGCACCGAGGGAGTCAAATTCCCTTAGAGATCACTGGAGATTATCTTAAAGAAGAAAATTCAGTACAAGCTGGATATCAAATGTAATAACTCAGGAAAAATAGCCTTTTATGGGGAATCAGAAGCATAGAGGTTTAGTCTTTGGTATGTATAGCCTTTTGTAGAGAAGAATACATTGTAATTATTTAGTCTTAAATAAGTAATTACTTTTTTCCTTTTTCAATATTCTGAAATAATTATATTACTTAAGGTTCATTAACTGTTTCCAGCAGAATAACCAGCTTTATTTAATTAGCCAGATGAAGCTTTTTAGTTACTTTCTTTCTTTCCATCACTGATTAAACATTAGTTTCAGAAGATTAGCAGCTATTTTCTTCCAGTCAATATGCTCTCTAGTTTATAATCTCTTCTAGAAAAAAAAAAAAAATACAGTAAATTAAACTGAAATGCTATGATCACTTAGAGAAGACATCAGTGAGAAATAGAGCTTGCTGAACTCTTTCATCCACTATCCTGCCCTTTGCAGTAGAAATAGTAAAATGCTCAAAAGCAAAGTGCTTGTAAAGGACCAAGTTCTCTTCTACACCCTTTGTTATTGAGTGAGAGCTGTGCTCTGGAAATCCTCTGTGGGGCACCTGCATGAAATAAGTAGAAACCTGATGTAATACTTCAACTGTGTACTCCACTCACCCAGCTTTGCTGCCAAAGCATGTCACTTGGCAGGTTGAAATATGAAGTATTACTCTCCCAATCCAATTCCAGCACATGGAAATGAACATCACATTAAGGGCATCAAACACTTAGGATTTATGCTTTTTTCTTGTATCTGACTTCAGGCAATTTCTGCAGCACTGAACTCTACATGTTTTCTATACAGAAGTGGTAAGTAAACCTTGCCCCTGCATGCTTTGGCTGCCCCAAAGGGACAAAACATGTAAATCCTGTACATGAGACCATTTTTACAGCACCCCTTGTGAGTATCCCACTCTGCCCATCCCTTGGGCCAAGGTGTTTACCTGTCTGGTGGTCAGAGAACACATAACCTGGGAAACAAGTCACCCTACAGAAGATCATGATAAGCTTTCTGCCATCATAACTCCTAGGGCCAACTTGAGACTGTCTCAGAGATGTGACAGCACATAAATTTTGGCAGCCACCAGGCCTTGCAATGAGGATGCCTGATGCATGGTGTCAGAGTTCATGCACACCAGTAGGCTTGGAATATTTTTATGTACAACTTACAGTTCTAGCTGTTCAGTCACTGCATTTATTAACCACCTTCCCTCACAGAAAACCATCTAACTTCCACCACATTGAAGATCTGGACAGCCAAAAAATGACTGATCAAGGGATGATAACATAACTTTCATTGCATTAAGAAAATAATCCACTTTGTAGAAACAAAATTCAAACACATCAGCTCCCAGCTACTGTTTTATCTTTCTTAAATTTTAACAAACATAACCTCTTTGCCTATAAAGCATGCAAACACAAGCATGAAATTTTATATTTCCCCTTACAGTAGAGAAAGAAATAGTTAGCCTACTTTGCCACTTAATTTTTGTGCCCTTTGCAAGTCATATTTGCCTGCAGCAGAAGCCAGAGCTTTCTCATCTGTCCCTGAAGCACATTCCCTTGGAAGCAAGCAGAACTAAGCTAATACATGCACCTACTACAGAACACAAAATGATGCACTGCTGTGATGTGGTGTGGGTTTCTGGTAGTGGGTATTACCAGGAGGTTCATGATCAGCATATGGATTTTTAGTAAAGGCATGAATCTATTTCACTATAGATGAATCTATTTCACTATAGATAGTAAACATCCAACATGAATATCCAATTGATTGTAAACTACAGCTATGCTTCTCATGAGGTCTTTTACGACCTGGGTACAAAGAGTCAAGATTTAAGGTAGACCAATGCCTGTCTCCATTTTGACAGTAATACATTCAACTTGCCAGAAAGCTGCAGATGTGTCAAATAGCCAAAAGCAGGGAGTAAAATTCTAGTTACTGAATTTTCTGCTTCTGAGTTGTTGTCATGTTATTTTCTGTTTTTTTTTCTGAGCACAGGTATACTACGGGCTGACATAAAGGCCACCTTTGATCTCTTCTGGTGCACAGATGGACCAGGGCAAGCCCTGGACTCAGCATCCAAGTAAAATAAATCACTCCTAACACAGAATCAGTTATATATCTTCATATAAGTATGGAAAACAAATATGATAGGAATATCTCATCTGAATTCCTATACAGAACCCACAACGCATGGCCACGGAAAAATCCCTGAAGCAGTGAGAACTGCTCTATAGGTGACTGGCAGGCAGATTTTGGACAGAGCCTTCTGTTATTTACACAAATCAATACCCAACCAGCTGATAGTAAGAATTTGGGCATTATTTATCACAGCTGTCAGCACAGTTGTTTACATGATCTCTTCAAGCATTTAAAACATTTTTACAGTGGGTAAAATCCATCCAGAATTCAACAAAACATGCCAATCTATTGTCTGCGTATTGCAAGAAGAAGGATGAAAGAGAAACACCAAACTATTTTTCTTTCTTTGTAGGCAAGCGTTGGGGTCATGAAGGAAGAAAAGATTCCAGCCTCTCATTTCCTCCCTGTATAATCAGTTCCTAAGTCAGAGACAATCCGTTACAAAGGAAGGGCTCAATGTGGATTTGTACAAAAGATGAGGGAAAAACGATAGCAGGTAGCACTTCAGTTCCTCTATTCCCAGAGCAAAATCAAAGCTAAAAGATAACTGTTAAATTCTGCCTGTGAAGCAAGGTTTCTCCTTTAAACACAATACATCTAAGGCAGGCCGTTCCAAGAACAATGCTATTGGAGTAGCTCCACTGCTTCTTAGGCAAAACAAGTTTCAACATTTTAGTGGCAACACTGTATCTGTAATTAAAAACGTAAGTTCTTCAGAATTAAAGACACGGGGATTTTATTTTTTTAATTTTATTATGTTAATTGTGTTCATCCATTTCCCTATACCTCAAAATCTGGCCTGCAACAAAGCCAGAGAATGAAGCCAACAACTGTGAGTCAGATATGGCAGTGATGTTAGACAATAACTTCATTGACTCCAGTGAGTTACTCCTACTGTCATAATAAAATGGCATCAAGAGTAGGCTCCATTCACTGCTGTAGTTTTGTCAGTCAGTAAGAAGAGATCCTCATTAAGCAAAGAGACTACTAATTAAGGAGTGCAGCTCAGATCTTTAGCCAGCATTAACTGGCAAAGGTTTATTGACTGTAATTCTCTCCAAACTTCTAAAAATTTCTTTTGAAAACATGTGGGCTTGACAACCATTTCACAGATGGTCCTTTCCTCCTGCTCTGAACCTCTCTGCTGGCTCTGCCTTGGTTTTCTATATTTTGTTGACAGATCAGATCTCCGAAAACCATCACTTATTTTGAATGTCCCAGTCCATGCTCATTGCCAGTGACTTTGTTGTTGTTGTTGTTCCTTTTCAATTTAGTGTTGTCTTGGTTGACTAAATGGCAACTCTTTTGATAGCTGATGTATTTTTCAACTTTCAATTTATAAAACAAGCCTCTAGTCCTCAAGGTCAGAGAGAATTTGGCAGAACAGAGAGAAAGCAAATCCTCAATGTTAAAAGAATAGAAAGCAAATTAAAAAAATTCTGGCATATATTCCTCTTCACAGTGTGCTGATTTGAAAGTTTGTTTTTTTTTTTCACAAAAAGTTTCTATGACACCCCACAACAGGATTGCACTACATCTTGATAATCTAGGATTTTCTTTCTCTGCTGGGTGTTGTTATAGTCTGTTTTTTATCTGTTCTATCTGTGAAGTGCAATGCATTTCTATTATACTCTGTAGCATGCGTCCTCCCAGTTTAAATCTTCCCAGAGAACCCATTTACCTGTACTTACTATGCAGGCTGTGATATAATAAATTATTTAAATGAACTGACGCTTTGGTTGTAAAACATCAATGGTTGCTGACCAAGAGTACTACTGCAGTAAAAGCAGGAAATGCTCACATTATAAACATATTGTTCACTTGCATTAAATGCACATTATTGGGTTAAATCTTTTATGCAGTAACAGAGGTAGTGGAGGGGTTTCTTTGTATATATACACAATGTATACATTGTCAGTATATAGTGTTATCCTGAATATGACAGTATCTTGAACCTGACAGTGGGCCAGACTCTGCTCTGAATTAAACAGATTTCATTATGGTTCCTCTGTTTTTTACAGAAACAAGTAAAACCTGAGTATTCCTTGGGAGCTAAATACATGTATTTTATTGGGGTTAAGCTGCTGATGAAGTTACTAGGCCAAGGAATGAATCATAGAATCATAGAACGGTTTGAGTTGGAAGGGACCTTTAAAGATCATCTGGTCCAACCCCCTTGCCATGAACAGGACCTACAATTTCTTTCCGCACTGAGCTTAGGATTAGTTCAAAACTTGAACTTCAGCAGGTCAGAGATGGTGTATTCCTATTCATTTGCTACGGGGCTGTTGGTTTCCACTGCAGTGCAAATGCAATTAAGATGCTATTTTGTTACAGCAAGCAAGAATGATGAGTGTTAAAGCACTGCCACAGCATGGGGAGTGGATCCTGGGGGTCCAGACTTTGCTTCATCCCTGACCTCATGGCTTCTGCATTGCAAGGTACCCTCCAGCTTCTGCCTTCATTGCCTGCTGAGGAAGGAATCACAATTGTAATTGGATATTATGTATATTATATCCTTCCACAACCTGCGATTGCAGGAAGGGGTAACCACATGCAGTACCTCTCTGCCCCTGAGCAGAAGCAGCTCTCCTGCCACTCCATGCAGGGAGAAGGTGTAAGCCCAATGCCACAGGGAGCCACACTGCAACTTCAGTGATTGGGAATATCACTAAGGCAGTCAGTGGAACAAGTATGAATTTGCACAAGGAGCACAGAAAATTAAGACACGTGATGTTTAAGATCCTTTGTGTGTGCAGCCCCATCAATGTGGCATAAAGCTCTGGAGCCTTTGTGGGGACTATACAAAACGAAGTGACATAGAGAAGTTGGTGGGACTTGTGCCATAATGTATGAAAGCCACATTATTTTATTACATCAGCACCTAGAATATTCAAGCTGAGGCCAAGGCAACATTGTGGTGGCTACTTTAAAGAACATGAGATATAAATCTTAAATGGATGGTAAAAAAGAAGAGTTACTATCTTCATTTGACAAAGAGAAAGACTTCAAATGACCGATTCAAAGGCAACTACACTGAAGTGTCTAGCAGAGCCACACAACATGCGCAAGCAATCTGGGTCATCTGCATTCACACCAGGATGCACCTCCCTCTCTTTATTCAGACACAAGTCACTTTTTGCTTACATAAAGGAAAAAAAAAAAAAAAAGCAAAGAGAAACATCAGTTCCTGAAACATCCCATGAATGTATTCACATTATCTGGGAAGATAGTACTGTCACCTCAAAAAGATGATATATGAGCAAGAAGCGTATCTATATGATACGGAAGAGACCAGATCGCCTGCTAAGTTACAGAGATGACAGAGCTGCATAATGTTACTGTTGAGTCTAGACAACCCATGTTTATGCTGTTTAGCTACTGGCAGCCATGGATCATAATGAATTGTGGGGAAACAGGGATGCTATCCTATAGGGAAGAGCTCCAGATACATTGGAAAGAATGGCAGTGTACTGCAGTATTGTGCAAGAATGGTTGCTCAGAGTTTAGTTAAATATAGCCTTTTTCTTGTGGTTATCCAGAGACTTCACCAGCCATAACAGAGATAGGATTATAACCCACAGGCATTGCAAAACTTTGTGCTAAGGAGTCAAAGGAGAGAATCAGGTCAAAATGATCCCAACCAAAATCTAGTGATATGAAGAGAGGAGAGAAAAAGAAAGAAAGAAAGAAAGAAAGAAAGAAAGAAAGAAAGAAAGAAAGAAAGAAAGAAAGAGAGAAAGAAAGAAAGAAAGAAAGAAAGAAAGAAAGAAAGAAAGAAAGAAAGAAAGAAAGAAAGAAAGAAAGAAAGAAAGAAAGAAAGAAAGAAAGAAAGAAAGAAAGAAAGAAAGAAAGAAAGAAAGAAAGAAAGAAAGAAAGAAAGAAAGAAAGAAAGAAAGAAAGAAAGAAAGAAAGAAAGAAAGAAAGAAAGAAAGAAAGAAAGAAAGAAAGAAAGAAAGAAAGAAAGAAAGAAAGAAAGAAAGAAAGAAAGAAAGAAAGAAAGAAAGAAAGAAAGAAAGAAAGAAAGAAAGAAAGAAAGAAAGAAAGAAAGAAAGAAAGAAAGAAAGAAAGAAAGAAAGAAAGAAAGAAAGAAAGAAAGAAAGAAAGAAAGAAAGAAAGAAAGAAAGAAAGAAAGAAAGAAAGAAAGAAAGAAAGAAAGAAAGAAAGAAAGAAAGAAAGAAAGAAAGAAAGAAAGAAAGAAAGAAAGAAAGAAAGAAAGAAAGAAAGAAAGAAAGAAAGAAAGAAAGAAAGAAAGAAAGAAAGAAAGAAAGAAAGAAAGAAAGAAAGAAAGAAAGAAAGAAAGAAAGAAAGAAAGAAAGAAAGAAAGAAAGAAAGAAAGAAAGAAAGAAAGAAAGAAAGAGAAAACACCCACCCATCACCCATCTTCAGACAGCAGGAAGGCAACAGTCGCAGAGAGATGAGACCCAGACAATAAGGCCTTAAGGAGACACAACAAGGAGATGTAACAGCACATGAAGCAAGTAGTTTAGTGGCAGAGAAACATATAGACTATGTGTACATTCATGTGTTTGCATCACCACATGCTTGTTGTTGCCTTTCTGTTGCAGGTTTCCACCTCACCTTTTGAGTACAGCCAGAAACAAAGATCATGACCACTCATTTTTCTTTGGCCACATAGGTAAAGCTTGCTGCAGACTCCATACTAAAGCAGATGAGGAAAGTTCACATGATCTTTCATGTTGTCAGACCAGTAGGAGCTGTAGACTCCAGCACACTGGCCACAATGGTCAGCTGGCCAAAGCTAGCACTAGCACCTCTGACAAGACCCCAAAGAGGACATCTGCCTTCCCCTGAGAGACTACTTAGTCTCTCTTGCCTACAAGCTCTGTGGACCCTCCATTCTGAGAAACAGTCTGAGCAAGCTTGCACAGAGAAGCAACTTCTACTACAGGAGGCTTCAGACAACACAATCCCAGGCCACTTCTTGACAGATAAAAAGTTGATTTGATTTATACTACTTCTCCTAATTCATAGACAAAACAAAAGAGTCTGCCAGTGTGGAGTACACTGATGATTCTCTGGGTCAAGTTCTGCACACAGCTTTATTAAAACAGATTTGTACATTCATTTAATCAGTATTTACATTAGTGCAACCAAATGAAGAAATTATCTAGTCAACTCTGATCTGACTCTTACACTATGAAAATCCAAAGCAAAAAAAAAAAAAAACTGTTTAAATCGATGATTTTAAGCAATAAGCAGCATACGAAGTCTAGTCTACTTTTTAGAAAAGTCTAAAGATGAGTTTTACAGTCAGAATTTTACTGTTTTTACACGCCATGAAATCTATTTATTTTGGAGATAAAACCAGATTTACAGGTTGAGGTTAAACTCAGACACTCAGAAGACTATAGGCCAGATTCTTTGTTCTTGCTTTATCCCCTTTTCCCAGTGCCCACCCAACACACAAGGCAACCTGCTGCACCAAGGCAACAGGAGCAAGCATCACCTAGGGAATCCCTGGATTGCATGAGTAGCTGTGTCCCACCATCCCCCAGTGCCACCTGATGGGATGTGCTGGCCAAGCCTACAGTGCCACTACAGAACTGCAGCACCTCCAAAAGTTCCATTACAATTATTTTAAGCCAGTACAATGCGGACAACCCCTTAGCTGTCCTGTTATTCTAGAAACTGATTGAGCCTCCAGACCATGGGAGGCTCACAAGTACTTTATTGGGTACCTCTCTGTCCTATCAAACACAAACTACTTGTCTTTGTTTTCGAGGTCCTTGGTTTTCTACATCAAGGTTATTTTTCTCTTATCTCTTTTATGTTAGTGACCTGCAAGCTCCGCATCCTTGCAAGTCAGTGATACCAGCTCTTAGCAGGAAATCACTTCATTTTTAAGCATGTATTTCCATATTTTCTCCAATAAAGCCCCTATCCTAAACAGGGAGTTTCCTATACAACACCAAAACCACTACATGATCCACCTTGATATCCCATCCTGAGGCTTTTCTACAATGTGTGCAGAAGGAAGAAAAAAGTCACAGCTAGAGTTAAGCTGCTAGTGAACCAAGGTCCCTGCTATTCTCACATACAGGCACTGTCGCACAAACGATCTCTTCCCTGCCTAACGTCTCTGCCTATTATTTCCCCTCTGTACAGCCATGAGCTCACCAAGATCTGTTTGTACAGCACTTTGGTACACTAGGTCTGCAGCCCACACTGACTGTTCCTAGGCATAAGTGTAACATGGATCATAAAGAAATCATTATCAAATCAAAGGAAAGTAAAAAGGAAGACACTTCTCGCCCACTTTCAGCAGACAAGAGGGAACCTGTGCTTTCTCCACACTTCTTAACTTCTACTCATACAATTAACATTCCTTGATTTCACTTTATCATCATGGGACATTTTTGTATTGGAAATTGTTTATTAACCTGAACCAATTTTTTTCTACTAAGTAGTTACATTTAATCATCTAGCAAGCCTTATTACCTTGAGTACTAATGATAATCAACACATTACTAACATCACTTTAGTTTTAAGCTGTATGACTAGACATAGCAAATTAATTCTAAGTTAATCAGTTTCATTAGCTATGCAGATTTTTTTTGGCTTAAAGCATTAAATCAGATTTAATTTGCTAAGACAATATTCATCATGAGTGTATGCGATCCATTCCCGCTTTCCAATAATTAAGGCATAATAAACTGTGGAGTCTTTATGAAAAAATTTAAAACGACAGAACCGTAAAACTTTTGCCTTCATTTGCAACTTTTGTATTGTGGCAAGATCTTTCCCCTTACTGAATTTTAGAGTGGATTTAGATACATCTAATTTTAAATGCATCATAAATGTTGAAGATCAAGAAGATCACTATGTTGAGATTTTTCTTACTACAAGAGCAGTAAGACTAAAGCATAACATAAAAGCATGATCTCACTTGTGCCCTAGCTCCTAAGTTTTTCAGCTGAAAGTGTGGATCAGACTAAATTAAGAGAACAGAGGATATTAAGATGCACAACTATTCCTTAGTTATACATTTTGCTACTAGAGAATATGCAGATGTACACACAGAAGATAGTTTGCAAGAAATTACTACTGCAGACAAATATTCAGAGTTGAGTGTTCCTTTAAACTTATTTGGACAAATGTTTCATTTGCATCAGCAGGTGTTTTGCCTGTGCAAAAGCACAAATACCAATGTAATTGAGTATGGATTTGAGAACCTGGCCTACTGGGCAGGAAATTATTAGAGATTATCTAAACATTGGGTTCTTAATCCAAAAACCAGACTGGGAAGTTAAGCACATAAGAATCAGGTGAATCAAAAGGCTACTCTGAAGATTTGAATGGACTGTAGCAGATTCAGCTATTGAGGTTCTCCTTGATGCATCATATCTGTGCCTGCAGGTGCAGAGCTGAGCACTGAAAGTACCAGCTCACCTAGAAATTGCTATTTACACCTGGAAAAGAAGAATGGACCAGTAATTGAATCATTAACGCATGGACTCCCAGTGTGCCTTTAAACAAGTGACTCAGCTTCTAGGTGTTCTTCATTTTCGATAACACTGTCCTACTAAGAAGAATGCTTTAAGGACTGGAAAGTACTAAAAATGGTAAATGTAAAAGCACTATAAAAAGTTTGCTATTGGCTTTTCATCTGCTTAGGCATTGATGATGTTGGATTTAACCCAATAGCATTGTAGAAACAGTAGATTCACACTTGGAAGCTTTCTATTTTCACGAACATCTTGCTGTTCTAGCTATGAAAATGGGATCTTTACTGAAGGTCCTGGGACCACTAATTTGAATAGCAACAGGATCACAGTTATATTTCAGTTATATATTTCAGTTATATATACATATCAGAGATAGCGAATGGTGCAAGTTATAAGAAATCATTCATTCATCTTTCATGTGATGTTTTCACATTTCTGCTCTGTGCATTTCTCACTCTTTGAAAAGTTCTATATATATAACAACTGGCCCCAAGCCACAGTGTTTGTATCTTATTGTACAGCTTTAGTGTTGATGAATGTAGAGAGTGCATACGAGATCAAGTACTGAATTTGGACCCAATTTTCATTTGGATGTACCTTTACTGTCATGGGACTTCAAAAAAATATTCTTCAATTTCAGGTAAACTTACAGCTCGGACTATCAAATGTTATTGATTCCCGAAAGAAGGAACTATGCTTGGCATTTTTTCAGGTGCCTCCCAGCACTGGCAACAGTCAGACCATGCCTTGAAGTATGAGCAGTTACAACCTCCAGCCAACCCACAGATTTGACCATGCTGCCATCTGTGATTGTCATCCACAAGAATGAAACCCTCACATGAAAGGTTCTTTGGGAAATGTATCAGATTAGTTCTACCTTACCTGAATTTGAAAGATGACAGATAGGTCTTTCCTTTGCATGTTTTCTATGTGGAATGAGCAAAATAATGCTACGTTTAGATCCCCTGAGATGAGAAGCAGCTCTCCCATGAAATCCCAAGTGGACTGGGCCTCAGACCTATCTTGCTTTCTTAAAGCATATTCTCTTCTGAGAATTTGTATTTCTCTTCTGGAATACAATTTCTGAAGCAAGACTGAGCCTTCCCAAACAAGTAAAAACTTTCTACTGATCTTTTTCATTCCCAAACCTACAAGCCATTTCTCGCAAGCCATTTCTCACAACCATCTGCCTTGACTTTGGTATGAGAACAACCTGGTTAGATGTGGGTTGGCACCAGGGTTGTTGCTTAAAACAGTACTCTCTGAAAAAGTAACTGCTCAAAATGAAGTTTCCTTGACCACCCACAATTCAAATAGGTTTCTTTTGCACATTTAAATTGCATCATTATTCTATATAAGTAAATGATATCCAAACAGTGATGTATAACTACCCCGGGACAAGTTCTGCCCTGCCACAGCTATGTAAACTTAGAGTAACTGAACCTAGAGAAATGAACTGGGTTGTAAAAGCTGGACTTATACTACTCTGTCTAGGTAGAAGCAACAGATAGAAGATACACATGTCATTTAGCAGCCTCAACAAGTATTTACTTCTGTAGCTGATCTTTGCAAGACAGAAGCCATTACTCCATAGACCCACAAACACACAAGTAGCTTTACTTACACCATTTGTCCCTTTGAATTCAGTGGGATTAAATACATCCAACTAACTTCAGTCCTATGAGCGTGCTCAACATGTTTTTAGGGAGATTGTTCATATCCATATAATTGCAGTAAATGAAAGATTTCCAGGATATCAGGGATAAATAAAAAAGGCAATCACTTGCTGTTGTTAGAATACTCCTCTCTTAGTAAATACTCATAAATTTAAAATAGTTTAGAATCCAAATCACTCCTCTCCTTTATTATTGATTCATTAAAAATTAAGATATTTGCATTTATTTCCATTCTGAGGTCCATACTGTAGCAGAACAAAGGGCTCATGGCTACATGAGGAGTATTGAATGTTTTCTCCTTTTACAGTTAGGTCTTTTTTTTTTTTTAAGAGACTATTCAATATTTTTTTCCAGTTTCTCAGCTACTCATCTAAACAACACACAACTCAAAAATAATGAGGAAAGGTGTGGAAAGGGACTATCTTGACCTCTACATTGTATTTTTCACAAACAAGAGATGTGTTGAATGAATTTCATCTCCAGGGCTGTTGCAATTACGTATGAACTCACAAACAGTGCGCTCCATTCCTGTTTATTTTAAGCCAAAGCAGCCAAAAAATATGATTAAAGCAACTGACTCCTCACACTGATATCACCTGGCTCCACATCCAGCAGACGCACAAAGAAGTGCCCTTATTACAACAAAGAAATTTTAAGATCCTGTGGCCAGCCTGCCCTTGGGAAGGGGCATAACACACCTGTGAAAGTGAAGAGAAAAGGGTAAGTAGAGGAAGCACCTAGAAACGACTTTCTGATATTTCTCTCACTCATCCATATTCTCCTGCTTCATTTTTCCTCTGGAAAATGCCTTCCTCTCTCTAGCAACCATATGTAGAACCCAACATTTAATCTGAGCCAAAACAGAGTGAGGTGGAGATGAGAGAGTTGAGCCAAAGGGTGCTTGATGCATGATCTGGGCACACAGAAACTGCTGGCTGGCTAAGCCCAAACTCTTTCCAGTTCCACTTCACACAAAATCACACTTCTTCCGTGCAAGGGTGAGCCCACAAGAAGTATGGCAAGCACCAACAGACCTACAGTTGGTGCTGTCTTTGGCTTCTGGGATTTGTGAGCAAAGGCAGAGGAATGTAGGCGAGCATGGCCAGAAGCTAGTGCTGAAAGGAATAAGAAAGAAGGGCTCTGGAAACAGTGAGAAAAAAAAAAAACTCCTGTGGATGCCTGGATGACAGGTGTGTTGGGGTAGCAGTGCCCAGTTGCAGTCAGCCTGGCAGCAAGCATATTGGAAAAGCCCTGCTGGATTCAGAGACCAGCTCTTCTGGGGAATTTGAGCTGGCAGTGGTAGAGGAGAAGCAATGGGACTGAACCAAGCTGAAAAAGGCCAAGGCAAGCTTTGCTGGCGTGAATGCAAGGATTGCATTTGTGGGGTGAAACAGTAACTTCTTACATTTAGAGGAAGCCAAGGGTCAGGATCTGGAGCACATCAGAGGAGGAGCACCTGAGAAGCTGTATGTGGAAGAAGAGAGATCAAGAAGTGCCGTGGGACCATCTCAAATTAACTCATAAAAGTAGATGGTGAGTCCAAATCCAAATAAATAAATAAATTTTCAGAAATGCTGTACCAAGATACTATCTGTGGTCCTTCCCCACTTCATTGGGCTTTGGTGACACGAGCCATTACCCAAGGACTCACTTTTTTACTTTTTATGGTGGTATTATTATGCTGGTATTAAAAGAAGACTCCAGCACTGATGAGGCTGAAAAAAAAAAAAAGGCTCATTTTTTCCAGAGTATGCTAAACTTAGTGGAAAAACGAGCAAGAGTGTAGCCTGATGAGAAGAGGTGTAGTCAATTGGCTTGTGGCATCTGCTTTGCCTAGCAGTATGTGGTGACTTCGCATGGCCCGAGCACCCTCTAGTGGCACCCACCGCCCCTCCAGCCTGGCTGTCATCGCCAGCCCGGCTCTCATCCCCAGCCCCTTAAAACACCAACACAAAGCAGTTTGCCTTAGCTTTCTAACATATATCTAGTAAATACAAATGCAAGGGTATGTAGAAGGAGATTGTCTGCTCCTTTAGGAGTATCTGGCCAAGGACCTTTTCCAAGGCAACAAGAGGGAATGGGCACCCCAGTCTGTGGTGCCAGCTACTGCAGTGAGCACGGGGGTCTCAGCACCAGTCACAGGTGGGACCTGTGTGTGTGCGAGTGGAATTGGTGCCAGCTACTGGAGTAAGGCCAGGGATGTAGGGGCCCCCAGTCTGTGGTACCAGCTATTGGAGCAAGTGAGGGTCCTAGCATCAGTAGTTGGATGGGCCCTAGCTCTCTGGATCTGAAACAATCCTACAGACTTTGAGCTGAGAGTGACAGCTACCGGGGGGACTGGTATGAGTGGACTGCATACCAGCTATTGGAGTCAGACCAGGGGTGTAGGCAACCCCAGCCTCTGGTGCCAGCTACTAGGGCAAGTGGGGAACCTAGCCCTAGGGAGGGCCCCACAGACTCTGAGCCTGGAGTGCCAGCTCCTGGGGGGACTGGTGTGAGTGGACTGGGTGCCAGCTCCTGGAGTCGGAGTGGATGCCAGCTACTCGAGTCAGACTGGGGGCATAGGCCCCCAGCCTCTATCACCAGCTACTGGAGCAAATGGGGCCCTAGCATCAGCTACTGGAGCAAGTGGGGGTCTTCTACTCCCAGCCACTGGGGCAGGAGCGGTGTGTATTCCCAAACCAGCTACTGGGAGGGACTGGCATGAGTGAGGTGAGCAAGGGCTCTGCACTGCCAGCTGGAGTGGGGCCGCAGGTCACAGCCTGTGTGCCTGTTGCCAGCTGCGGTGGAGGGGTTGTGGGGGGCAGAGGCAGTGTCTCTGTCTGGTGTGCATGGGGTACATCTGTGTATTTGCTAGCAAACTTTAAGCTGGAGTAGTGGGGACCTCAGGTCCAGGCCAGGGTGTCAGGCAGACAGTGGGTCTGTGCCGGTACACCCAGGGGGACTTCTGAATGTGGTGTGCATGAGGGACAAGTGTGTGAATGCGTGCATTTGCAGTGAACTTCAGGCTGGACTAGCTGGTGAGTAGGTGACCCATTAAGGGGGCAAGAGGGCTCGAGATCCAGGCAGTGGGTAGACAGAAAGGCCATGCTGCTACTTAGGCGATCTGGGCAGGGGGTGCTGGATGTACAGAGGGGCCATGCCAGGTATTCAAAGGATCCACGAATGTGTATGTGCTTGTGAACCTAGAGGGTGCTCTGTGTGTGCCCAGAATTCCTTGCTCTGGGTGGCTCTTTATTCAGTTTGTGTAATTTGGGATCACTTTTTCTGATTTCCCCCATAAGCTTTACAAGAGACGTACACACAAAACTGTTGTGGAGATCAGGTAGCTGTTCCAGCTCTTCATCGTCAGGTGATGCTATTGACCTTTGCAAAAAAAAAGCCTCACAGCTGAACCCAGGAAAGACATGGAAGAATTGGGGTCAGACACCTCATGTGCCTGTTCCCAGTCATTACACTAACTCTTTATTCATACTAGTGAAGCACTTACTGAAAAAAAAGAGTAACCACAAATAAACAGGCAGTGCCTGTCACTTAGAACTTGATTCTGATCTCACTTCACGTTGGTGCAAATCATGATGTCTTTCATTTTTCTTGTTTTGGTGCCAGTAATCATTAAACGGGTTTACAGAAAAATCTTTCTTCTCTAAGGTTACTAGGCACGGTATATTCAGGGGGATGGTCTGGTTGTCAAGACAGTTGAAAACATTTGTCTTTCTGTATTTTGGCCTCCCAGTGTAACACACACAGATATCCTCCAAAAACATAGTGCCCACTGTAGCTCATTACCTGAACAGCTGACAAAATCCATTGATTTGATGTTGAGTTGGGAAGAAAAACTGTGTATTTTGTAAGTCATGTCAGGACAAGCAGAAAACATTCTTACATGCTTTATCAGTATAAAAGCATTTTCTGACTGATGGCCAATTACACAGCGTCCTGCACCCTTGGAAGGAATCACCCTTGGAAATACTGACCTTGAAATGATGTAACCCTACTGGATGTCAGCAGAAGAGGTAAGAAAGTGAACAAGCTGAAAATGGCTATCAATATTCTGTTTTGAAATGAACGCTGAGATTTGGATTTCTTTTTCCCTTATACATTTATGCATATTTGTCTATCTCAAGAAATTCTACTTTAATGAAAACTCAAAAAAAATGCATTAACCACTTTCCAACCCACTACATAATTCCCCCCCCC
>VXAA01004156.1:0-14290 GCA_013399115.1 Anseranas semipalmata | reverse complement strand
TTTTTTTTTTTTTTTGAAAGATGCAGTCTTTTGCCCAACTTTGGGAGTACAGGCAGTTTTGTGGACAAATGAGCTATTTGGCAGTATGGAATTTGCTTCCTACCATAAAGTCTGAGCACAGCTGATTCAGGAAGAAGAACTGACTTGGTAGGTGGCATCTTGAGAAAGGACCTTCTCACTTGCCCTCTAGCTGTGTCGTTCCCAAATTGATGTATTTGTACAATGCACATTTAAATAACACAAGAATTTACCCAGACTTTTCCTCACTGATTTCTCTTTCCATAGGAAGCCAAGCTACAAGACCCCAGACATCTGCTCATGATACCAGTAGCTCAGAGTGTCAGGAAANCCAGCAGTGCCACCACTCCTGGCAGGCACAGCACTGAGCAGGCACATGAGCAGGTCCTTACTCAACATTACCCTATGTTTGTCAGCTGGTATGGTTCAGCCAGTCCCTTGCTTTCATAACCCCACCACTTGCCTTGATTTCAAAGGTAATGGGGAGGTGGGGGGGAGGAGACAGATAAAGGCACATGCTAGCTGGAGCTAGGTAGACCATCCATCAGAATAACTCTGTTGTAGTGGTGGAGAAAAAGAATATGCCAAGCACAGCAGAGTAAAGTGATGGAGTGTGCCTCATAACCGTCACCAAGGTCAGAATAAAAGCTAGTATCAATATCAACTAAAACGGAGTAGATGATTCTGGAGGAGAAAGGATTGTGGCACTCTCAAGAGGGACAGCAAAGATGGGCTTTGCCACCCTACCCTACCACATAAAATTTGGTTCTAGTTCCCAGTCCGGATGAACACAGGAGATGCTGTTGGGGCAAGTCCAGGGGACTTGCTTAGTGCTTGCTAACCATATCCAAACCCCAGCCCCAATGAGAATACAGGGATACCCAGGGCCCCACATGTCTCACACGCGCCACTGCTGTCTCACATTTTGAACCTAAATGCCAAAACCTCTTAAAAGTCTTTGCTATTTGAGTCCATGATTGCAAAGCAATCAAAAGACTTATTCCAAGAATCGTCTCAGGCAAAACCCATGTCATGCTGGTGAATCCCTCCTTTTTTCTTTAACCTTTTCCTGAAGACACTTGAAGATAAAGACAGCTTTTGATGATGTTCCCATACCCTTACACTTGGTTTGCAAGTCCTTCTCTGGGAAGTGATTGTCTTGTTTTGTGGGTTGCTTCCTCACTTACCATAAATAGGGTCCAGATTTTTAACTACAGCTTCTAGAAGCTATAGTAGCAGTAATAAATAATAATAACAGCAATAATAATTATGTGAAAAAACATCCCTTACAGAATGAATGGACCTCTGTGAAGATATCTAGTCCTGAACACAATTACTTCTTCCACTCAAAGGGTATAATTGATCATAAAGCAACAAGTCACACACCCTGAAATATCTCTCTTTGATCATTCAATAGGCAAATTATAAATCTTCATCAGTGATACAGCAACTGTGCATGGAGCCATAAGAGAGTGTTTGACAGAGACATTTGTATCCCGGCCATTCCCATCCACTAACGAGACTGCTATATCTGCACAATAAGAATTTACCTAGTTAAAAGGAATGCATCACATTTTCCCCAGACACAAACTTTCAGAACTGTTAATAGCTAGACAAATGGGAGTTTCGTGCAATGCAGCCTGATACCGAGTTGAGCGCGTGCTTTGCATGGACACCACTGGCCAGGTAACATCTCCAGCAACAGATAGCATCGTTTGCTCTCCCACTCCTCCTAAAAGTGGACTTTTGGGAATAAATTGGCTACAGACGAAAATCAAAAGAAAGCTTCCGCGTGGCACCTGTAGGCTTTGCATCCTTCCTACTTCATGAGTAACAGCGCTCACCACCGGGGTTGCCACAGGGGTGAGTGGCCGCCGGGCCGGGCGGAGGACGGCGAGCCCGCCCCGGGGCGGGGACGGGAGGAGCCGGGCGCTTCCCGCGGCCGCGGACAGGCAGAGCGAGGAGAGCAGCGGTGCCGCCGGCCATGGNGCCCGCCCGCGCGTAAGTACCGCGGGGTGCGCGGCGGGGGAGCGGGGTGCGCGGCCAGGGCGTGTCATGTCACAGACCGCGGGTGCCTTTCCCAGCATCACTGTCCCGCTCAGCGGAGGTTTGTGTGTTCCCTCGGGCTGAAGTTTCCCTTCACTTTTTGAAGCACTGTGCGCCCAGGCTGGGCGTTTAGAGCCTGGTATGGACCCAGCAGCAGGGCTTTTCTCTTTGGGAAGATGCAGATCTTTTCGGGACGTTTTCTCAGTGGACAAAATGTACTATTCTCTAAACGGCCTGAAGAATGCCATATTTCACCAGCCTCAATAACAGCAAGAAATGCTGTTATTCAGACAGTTGTCTGAACTTACTGTATTCTCCTCCTATGGCAGAAGGCAAAAGCTGCCTTTCATATTCCAAAAACGGCCAAGACAACTTTCAAGAAACTGGATTAAAAGGGTAGTATCTGATCTTAAACCTTCTGGCAGTACTGTTTTCTCTGTGTTTTGTTTTGTTCTGTTTTTTAAATCTGCCTGACTTCTCACAGCCTCTTCTCTCAAAGCTTGTGCAATTCAAAGGCCTCTGTGCTAAAGCAGCAAAATCCTAACAATGCTCATTTTTGAGATGCAACTCATTGTCCTCCCAGCAGTGCATGTTGCCACTTTTTGAGGTCCAACTCATTGACAAGTTACTGGCTAATCTGTTTCCAGCCGTAGCAGTAAAAAAAGCTGCTGTGAGCTTTGACAGCTCTTTGGATCTCTGTAAGGTGGTCCATGGTATCTTTCTGCCTAACACTCTCCTAGGAATTAGGACTGAATAATAACAAAAGGGAGTCACAGGGATTCCCTCACCCCACTCCAACATCATGCTCCAAGCTCACGATCTAGTAGAGTGTACCAAATACTTGATATACGTAGGTATTTGAGTGTTGTTGTACAGTTTACAAGCTCAATTGCAGCACTTATCTAAACAATCATGGCGTCAAAATATGGGATTAGAGGAACAACAGATAGCATAGTTGCTGTTTCTAGGATCCCTTGGTTATCTGTGTAGGAATTGAGCTGGATTTTTCTTATTATGCCCCTTTTGGAAACAAAGCCAGTGTTTTACATTTTCATCTCATTTGTTTGTAAATTTAACATACTCTTGAAATTCCCCAGGGGTGATACTATCCCTGATCTTCTCTTTCCTTCCTCCCTAGTTTGAGAATTGATATGTGCAAGAAATACTAATTTGTGTTAGTTTAAAGCCATGTGAATCGTTCCTCCAAAGTCAGTTTTTAGAAACATCTCTGTCCGGAGTTTGTCTCCTTCCTATTTCCCTGTGTTACTGCAGTGTCAGTATAAGCAGAGCCCATGGATGCTGGAAAGATTCTCCATAGCTATTGCAACAAGCACATTTCTTTCCTGGTGTTTGTAGCACACACAGGGTGGGCAAGGGATCAGTTACATCCAGGATCCCTGCTGCAGCAGAAGCAACTGGGGAGAGCAGTTTTTGCAGGGCTTTAGCATGTTCATTAGGATGCTGCACATCTGTCTGTAGTCACATCACAGCCCACAGAGGTTATCAAAAGCTCTAAATGTGTGTGATTTTTCTCCTTTTTTTGGTTTACTCTTTTCTTTTTCTTTTTTCTATCCATCACTCCAAGAAGAAACCACATCCCCACCTCAGTGATCCAGGTTAAGACAGATAACAGGCCTATGGCTGCTTTCAGTTATATTTGACTCAGTTCAACAGGGTAGAAGACAGGCAAGGATAAGGGAAGAATTTTTCCCTTTAAACTTTACTATAACAACTTTACAGTTGTTTGCAGAGTCCAACTATTAGGCTGGCTGTAGAAACCAACTGTACAGTCAGATAAGAGTTCAACCACGATTCTGCTCAGTACTCTAAAAAAAATATTATACTCAGACATCAAAAAAAAAAAAATCCCTCTCTCTTTCAGTCTGCATTTACACAGACATGTCCAGCTCCTGGAAAAGCCTTTTTATGCCCAGAAGGGTCCGGCTTTGGTGCAGAAAGGGGCAGATCCATGCTGTAGGCTGCGTAACCTCCATCTGCTGCACCTGCTCCAGAAATTCATGAACATCAAATGGAACGCACTTCCATAGGGCACCGCTCCCCTGTGAGTTATAATCCCCATCCCACAGTTTAACACTCACTCCTGCAGTTTAACACTCCCACAGAGCAAACACTCACTGTGTAGTAATTTAATGGGACCCCAGCTAGAAAGCCAGCTCAGTGATGTAAATCCCTCCTGCTGTCTATGCCAGGAGTTGGGACACCAAGGAAAAGTCACTCCCATGCCACTCACTGTCAGTAGGATGGATGTGGCTGGTCCTCACTGGTGAAATGGTCCTTCCAGCTGTGCTTGAGAGGAAAATACTCATCTGAATTGAGCAGAGCCCTCAGGACTCTGGCATTTTGCAATTATACCATAACAATCTGCATGAACCAGACACAACTATAAAGCAACTGTACCGTGTTTGCTACTTTTTACAATACAAACATAACGGGAGAAATCAGAGGGGCAAATGATCACCTCACTTAGGTGTGGCTAGCAGCTCTCTGAAAGACTGCTACACCAGCAGCAGCCCAGCATACAGTGAGCACCATCAGGTATCTTATCATCTCTTCCTTTAAGTTCTCCAGCTGCTCTGGCTCCTACTTCCACATCCCACTTCAGGCCACATCCAACCTGATTTATACTGAACCTGGAAATATACTATTGAATTTCCATTCCTTTGCTTTTTTTGATTGATTGTTTTTTAATAGAAAGCATACAGTCATCATACAATTACAAAACTGTAACAATATATTCATTCTCTAACCCTACAGTTGTACGTGTATTCTGGCTCTTTTTTTTAGTTCTTATTCCACCTCTTTTACTTTCCTTTCACTTCTTACTTTGATTTTCATACTAGTTTTTTCTTATCCACTTGGGTGTTGTTTTTCCCTCTCTCATACTTTTTGTGGCATGTCTTTCCCAGCTTTGTCATTTTACTGACTCTGTCTTTCCATACTCTACCAATATCTCTTTAGCTCTCTTCTCGCCTTGCACAGCTCTGTGTATGAGAGACAAAGCAAGAGAAAGTTACTTTTTACCCCTAATAGCCACGTTTGTACCTGGGTACCAGAGGAATCATGGTATATTACAGAATCATAGAATCAAGAATGGGTTGGCTTGGAAGGGACCTTAAAGATCATCTAGTTCCAAGTGTAGTACTTGCAAGTGCTTGCAATAATTTCGTAAAAAAATGCTGATCCGGGTTGTTCCAGCACAGTGCCTAGGGTGCCCATGTTCTTACTTTGGTGTGACTATATCACAGAAACTAGACCTCGGAGAAGTCCTACTTGCTACTATGATCAGTCAAGAAAATAAATGCCAGTACCTGACACCAGCTATACCTGAGTAATTCAAGCCCCGATGCCATAACAATCTGTGCTTCCAAATGTACTTTTGATAATTTTTTTACAGCTCAAGCATATATCTTGTCAGGGAAATGGAGGACTTGGTAGTGTTAGGTTATTGGTTGGACTGGATGATCTTGAAGGTCTTTTCCAACCTAAATGATTCTGCGATTCTGTAAAATTTCAGCAGTTTTTATTTACCAGAGTTATTCTTGCCAAAATCTTCAAGAAGATTTTTAAAATGATTAGAGTTTCAAAAGGTTGCAGAATTGTGTTTTTAATGGTCCTGAATTGACAATATTTTTCTCAATATCATGTTTTTAATTTGGGCATTAGACAAACACTAGAGAAACTCCATTATCCAGACACTTTTGTATGCCATGTTGGCTATAGCAACTATGTGTCTTCTTAGTCTCAGCAGAAAAAATAACCTTTAATACACTGTTATATTTTGAAGCAAAACATATTTTTTCTTCTTTTGAAGCTTCATGGTGCATGTACATCCTTTTACTTGCTTAAGAAAGCCTTGGGACAGGCACCCAACTCCAGCTGTACAGCAATGGGCGCTGGATGCCTGATACCTTTCTGCCCCTTTGAAAACCTCATTTCATGGTGAGGTTCACTTTGCTGTGCCTAACTGTGTACCCTTGTATGCATGGCTTCTGTGTTAGAGTGAGTGGCACATGGTTAGTATCAGGCAGTCAATCCAAAGCTTTGGGGCAAAAGCTGAACAAGTAGACAGTTCTACCATGTCTTCACTGTGGACATACTTGGCTTTTTAGGGATCAACAGTGGAATTCAGTTTCAGGGCCAAAAGGTCTTTGGTAGGAGAAAATGTGTCACCTATCACGACCTGGCTAAAAGTACTCTTTGTCTGTTTCTGTGGTATATCCAGCTTCATAGTTCTCATTTCAGATGGATAAAGCCCAATCTACAGGGCTTTAAAAATCAGTGCCAATATTTTACATTGCCCCCAGAAGCTGATAAAAATCCTGGGAAAATGGTGGGTTTTCAGTCATATTTTCAATCAATACTCTCAATTCTTCTAAGTTCAAGGACACCACAAAATAAAATGTTTGCCAGTCTTAGCAAGAATCTACCTTGTCTGTTCACCTTTGTGGCATTAGAATTATGGGTAGAATTAGAATTATGGGTAAAATAGCGATGCAACCATATATCAGCCAACCCAGCTGCAGTAACACATTCATACCTACTGCTATGAAAGCCTGTGCTCTTACTTTTTTTTTTNNNNTTTGGTAGTTCAACTTATCACTTTTTTTCCCAAAGGCCAGTATCTATAATGCAGGGATTTTCTTCAGCGCTGTCAGTGGGTTGGGCTTTGAGTCCTCTTCAAGTCCTCCTCTTCAGAAGTCCTCTTCCACTGCAAGTGGTCATATGGTGTTTGGGCATCTAGACCTCCCAAAAGCTTCTCTTGGAGTTTAAGTCTATGTGGTAGCACTGGAGTAGAAGCTTATCTTTTAGCAGATAAAAATTGCAGAGTCAGGTTGCCTCTATTATATCCAGAATTAATAAAAAAGGATGACAGTAGTTTTATGCCAGTATATCTTTGGAACAGACCACTCCATAAGCATTTTCCAAAGAGCTCTTACTGCTCCATCTACACATTTGCAGGGGAAAACAGAGGTGGTTTGCTCTTTGTATGCTTCTTGTGGTCCCTACTAGCCCTGGTATTCCTGTTAACAGGAAAGTAACCATCCCTATGAAAAATACACTCTAAATTTATGATTTCAGAACAAAAACACAGGAAACGAATGTTGGCTGAAGGGAAGGACAGTACTTTAGGTACCAAGCAAGAAAAGGATTTGGTCAATCTATGCACAATTCCTGTCTCTCCCAATGTTGTTGGATAGTCTTACATGTATTTAGCCTGGCAATTTCAAACCTTCCTGCCTAGAAAACCTAACTTGATTTACACACATACTAGGCACTGCTCAATGCCTAAAAGGTTGGCTGGCTCCTCACTCCTTTCTGTATATCTTGACTGTATGCCAGTTCCAAGGATGAAATGCCCCATGATTATCCGAAGTTGCAGTATTGTTAGCCATTGAATGCAAGGAGCATCCATGAATTATCGTGTATTAAATATGAAACAAACATACTAGTTTTTCTGAAAAGTATAAAAGTTCATCCTTTAACTAACAACACTCATGGTGTTGGTAACTTGTATTAAAAATGGATGCAGCCCTCCTTTCAAAGGCTATGGAAGTTGGCTAGTAGCATGGGAAATTTAGATATATAAAGGCTTTGTAAAACTCATTTTGTTCTTTCTTTTTGTCAAAAGCTTCCTCAGCTCTGAGAGACAAATAACTAGTCACATTTGAGTATCACAATCTGAGTGCTATCAGAAAGAAATCGATATTTAATTCCTGCTAGTACCTGCTTGAGTTTCATTGTGTGCTATCAAAAACATCAGTCATGTTCAATAGCAGAGACTTCAACATAGGAGATAAGGCTTTGCTTTATTCTGGGCTTTGGAAAGAATTAAGCCTGCACCAAACAGTCAAAACTCTATTAACCTAAATGCTTATACATATACATGGGCTGGATTTTGCTCAGTTGCTAAAGGATCTTCTTCAAAATGTTTAGAGTATAGAAAGAGACATCTAAATGAATGTTTCCCTTTAACACGGGCAGGGTTTGAGATGCAAGCTACAAAGGTAAAGCAGACAAGAAGAGGGTGAAAACATTTTTCACCTTTTTGGTGAATTTAGGATACCTTTATTGATGTGGAACTGTCTGTATGTGCTGCCACTATTTTGAGGATTAAGAGAGAAATCTAATTATGAATTGCCTTTTTCCCTTGTTCTTGCTGTTTTGTGAGACCCTTAATGGGATAAGGTAATGTCAATGCAGATGGGTTCACAGTTTTAGCTATCAAGGTGAACTTGCAAGAATTAAAAAAAAAAAAAAAAGTGAAATACTGAATGGATTAAGTGCTGTCATGCAGTTTAACTAAAATACCTGTTAAAGTGCTGGTTCATCCCGCTTAAATTTAATTCAATAGCTGAGGTGGCTAAGCTAGGAGCACTGGTGCCAAAGACTTTCTGCATGCAGGGAGACAGGCACTGTAGGTTTTTTTGCTTTTTTTTGCGTGTAGACACTGTCACAAAAAGGTATGTTTTGTTTTCCAAGCAGCCCTAGCTGATGCTACAGCTGTAAAGAGATTCTTGCTGCTGAGGCTACAGATGAGCAATTTCTCAGCTTCTACCTTTTACTTCTTCCTAAAGGTGTTTTCCTGTTGGCTCAGGCTATCAATCCCTACTGCAGGATTCTCTGCACATTTCTATCCCCAAAGGGGCAAATACATTTCTCAAGACATATGACTTAGCTTGATTTCTGATTTAACCACAGCTCCTGTGCACACACAACACAACATGCCAGCATCTGCCTAGAGACAGGTATGACCCAATCTCAAGGGTGTCAAAAACATATTCTTATAACATTGCTATAAGGTAGGGAAGCATTGTTATTCACACTTTACTGACAGGAAATCAAGGTACAAGGAACCTAAATGATTTGCCAAAGATCATATTGGATTGTAGCAAGGAATTGGTTCCAGTCTGCATAGGACATCTAGATTCATAACCCCAAGACATATGTATGTGTGATAGCCTGTCACTATAGTGTGTAACTTATATAAAGTTCTTAAACATTTTTAATTGTCTTCATATAAAGGATTATGGCAACAAATTAAGAAAAAAAAAAAAAAGCAGGTTTTATGAATAGCATGGAAACGGTCCAATCAAAAAACCTTGACAGGGTGTTTTTAAGGATGGGAAACAAATGTCTCTGACTAGATATCTGTAATTAAAAAGCAAAAGAGAGCAAGTATCTGTTTGCACAGAGATAATGTCTGGAAATATGTTAAATATTTTCCTATGGCTATTCTCAGGGAAAGTGTGGTCATGGCTGTATAAATTGGCTGGTAAAAGCACTACAATTCAGATGTGGAGTAGGGTGGTAAAATGCAGATCTATTTCCCACACTGTCATTAATGTCTCAGTGAGAGTAATTATAAAAAATTTAAAAGGAAAATGCACACTTGCTTTCAATTAGCAAATCACACTGCTGCAATTTAAAATAAATACATAAAATACATCACGCCCAATTTGGATCTCTTCTAGCACTTGCACATAGTCAGAGGCTTGTCATTGAATTCATTGTGCCACACCACAACATTACAGCAGTATTATGGAGAGAAGAGCATGGTCCAAAGAATGCAAACATTGTTTCAAGCTTTATGTGAAAGCCATTTTTTCAGAGGAAATAACTTCAAATAGCCTGTAGCTTCATTTGACTGTGAATATAGCAGCCCATTTCCATCAGGCTATAAATTTTTCTAATAGTTTATGATTATTATCAATTTGACCATGATAAGTCTCAAATTTATGCTGTTAAGGAACTGACCAAATAGCCCTCAAATTTGTTTGACTGAGATCAATGGTAAAGGAATCAGGCCCCAGAGGTACAAAGAATAGTAGGCAAAATAAAGTCGCTTGACGCTTTATTGTTTCTCTACCCACTGTATGATCTGTAAACAAGTAAACCCCATGCCTTAAAATCCTTTCCTCTCTCTTTTCTTTTTTCAGATCGTTTACTCATCTTCCTATAAAAGTAATCCCATCACATGCATTTGAAGGACTTAGAGATGCCTTCATCATGTAAGTTGTCAACAGTTTCCATAGACTTTTCCTTAATGTCTTCCTAGAAGTTCTGTCATAAACATCCATCCCAAATAATGTCTTTTTACGATAATGTAAAAACGTGTTGTTAAAAAATACTTCTGGTGAAAAAAACTGCCGGGGAAGGATAAGCTATTTTTATAAACTAATCATTTCTTTTCTTGTCAGCAGGATATAAAAGATTATTTGAAAAGGAATGCTTTTTAACAGTTGTTTAACATCACATAATGAAACATTAATCATGTTGGAGAGAACTGGATACAGTTTGATAACTGACGATAGGCACTTTTGATTGGTAGAGGAAAGATTTCTATCATAAAATGTTATCACTACAATGATAGCTATGGTATTCTGTGATTATACATTTTTGTAATACTCAAAGAAGATTTTTTTTTTTTTTGCTGTTTTGCACTCAGAGATAAGCGTGGCAGGGAATCAGTAGGACTGAACCCTTTCTTAGATGAGTTACAGTCTACAAGCACTGTGACTTTGCACATCATGTCTGCATTGCTTCCCCTCCCTTGGCTTTGTATCTGTTTTATATCAAGGACTCTGACCAGAAGGCTTGGCTGACCAGTCTCATCCTTATTTCTGTCATTATTCCAACTGCAAGATGGCAGGTTTGGGTCTCCATTACTTATTATTTTTTATTTATCTTCATGCAGTATTCACTGAAGGACAAAGTTGATGACACACCAGTGCAATCCAGAACAGGGGAATGAACTCCCTCAGAATCTAAAAGTAGCAGCACAGATAATGCTGCTTTCTATTCTAGGTGTGTTTTTTAGACTCGTCTTCACCTATAAAAAGCACATAATATATCAGATGTTAAAATATATATTAGACGTTACATAGTCTATTATCCAAGAGACAAGAAGAGAAGATAGGAAACCCTTTCATAGTGCATTCCTGAAGGCAAAGACTTGAAGGATGAGGATAATGCAAATGCCTAAATAGACTCAGCTGGACTGCTTTAGCTTTTAGCACTCATTGGTTAAACAGTTTTGGCCCAGTTACAAATTCCTGTGTTTCTGTAGCTCTAGTGAGTAGAAAACAAACTAAACTATGTCCCTATGTATTCAACTACAATGAAATATTACAGTACAATCTAATGGCACTGTATTCTTGCATTCACTTGCATCTTAATGATTAATGAGAACTTACCATTTTTTGGTGGGAGATCAACTTAAATCTAAAAAGTTTCTCCTACCTTTATGATTTGATGCTAAATTTTCCCAAACTGTATGTATAACCCATTCTTCACAGAGAATGTTTTGTTCATTGACATTTTTCTTTCCATAAGAGAATGTAATTGATTTCTTTGTTTCCTTTTAATACATCTCTCCAAATTAACAGCATAGAAATCAATGTATTTGTCTGATGTAAATCTATAGAACACTTCATAATTTTATTGAGATTTAGTGTTACTTTGAAAAATGCATATTTTTAAAATACAAATCTCTAAATCATCTATTTGGCAACTCATCACCAACTGCAAAACAGACAATAAATTATTATCAGTGTTATAACTCGTTCAGACATATGTAAATGGGAAGCTAGTGGCAAGTAGGAAGGATTTCATGGAAGGAGCATGGGATCTTGGGTCTCATGATTCAGAGCCCGGACCTGAAAGAGTCTTTCATTTTAAGAAGTCCTGCACGTACTCACTGATCCCTCACAGTGCATAAGCTAAGCCCTGAGTCTGTTAGGATCAGGTGCTCAGCAGGCCACGTGTTCTACATCCATCTTTCATTCATGAATAACTATTGCACTATAAAAAATTAACAATCTCACTGAATTCTGATTATGGAAAAAATCATGAATATTTTTGTAGGAAATATATACATGTTTAATATATGGTTTCTTGTATGCATTCCCCTTTGCCACTACAAATGAAAAAAACAGGTCATCCTGGTCTAAGGGTTTTTATATCAACATCCATAGGAATTGCTTTCTTATAATTGCAATTCAAATAATATAACTTTCAGGACTGTGACAACAATGACTCTGATTGTATAGATGTGTTTCAGTTGTTTAGAAAATATTTTTTTTGTTGACAGAGTATAATCTTAGGTTTAGTTTGTGTGCCATTCCAGTCAATTCTGTCAAGAGAAAACACTGTTTTGAAGACCTTTCTCCTATATATGCATTAATATATACTATTTACTTTCAAGAGTCAGTTTTGTGTAGCTCCATGAATCTTAATCTAACAGGCATTTAGCAAGCATCAAAGAAGTGGATTTTTTTTTTCTCTATATACCACGTTGGTTATTCTTTACATGTGTAGAATAGGGGCGTTGGTATGTCAAAATTGTATAATGCCTACAAAAACAGTCACGTTAGTCTGTGTAATGATGGAAAAGAACCCCTTCCTTTCAGTTCCATGTATGTAATGAAAATGGCAATTAAATCCAAAAATTATTCATAAAGTGCACTGAATGCATATTCATGCATTTGTGTGTCTCTACATCTGTGGATTAGACGACCATCATCCTGACTTAATAACAGCCTATGAAGCCCTGTGGACATTATCTACATCCTCTTCCATGCAGATGAATTCACTAATTGGAACCAATGATAGGAGCAAAAGGCTTGCAGGCCTGGGCAAGCATTAGTTCAGCCCTCAGTCACTACCTCACCTACAATTTGCAGAGAAAATGGAGATTGGATGCTCTGGAGGTACTTATTCCAAATGGTTGGCATACCATTTTGCCAAGACAGAATAATACTGCTCTCTCTCAAACCCCACTGGCTTAGGATTTTGGAGGTGAGGCATGGACATTGCTGCAAAACAAGAATTGGGGGTGAGGGTTGTTAAATAACCATATATAAAAGAAGCAAATATAAAGTGGAAACCTGATTTCTGGTATCTCTTCTGTTAATGTATTGCCTTGTGTCTGTCTTTTTCATTACAGTGAAATCTCTCAGAGTGACTCCCTAGAGAGAATAGAAGCAAGCGCATTTGACAGCCTTCCCGCTCTGTCTGAAATGTAAGCCTCGGTGAAAAGAAGGCATCCATGTTGTGATTTAGGACCATCAAGTAGTAAACAGTCTACAGAAAAGTATCCCTGGACCAGATCTTCCTATATTATTTAGGCTGGTGTTGGATGAGATCTAGGATGACAAATGTTTCTCTCCAAAGTACCGTATAAAATAGTGAGCACTTTGTAAGGTCTAGCCTTGGAGATCCAGATCATGCAAAGACATCCATGCATATGAAGTCTTGTTGCTTTCAGCAAGCTCAATGACAGGACGGGAGCACTGTGTCTACTTCTACCAGCAGTGTCGAGATTTCTAAGCGGAGAAATCATTCAAGAAGACAACAGAAGAGAAAAATCTTTTCTTTGTGAAGATGCAGTTTTCAAAGCCCTACCATATTTAAATATGTCTGCTTAGTATGCAGCTCTTCTTTTGAGCACTGAAACATTACTCAAACAGAACATGTGATGATTTTAAACTTGACCTGCCCAGCAGAGGCATCTGACAGGGTGTGTGAGTTAAAGCAATGACTAGGAGAGTAATCTGAAATATTTAGTGAAATTGGAAACTATAAATTTGATTCAATATCTCATTACTGCCTTTTTCCCACAGCATGATCAGCGGGTGGCTTAAAAAGGGTGCAACTGTGTGAGGACAAATTTGTGTTTTTTTTTTTTCTCTCATACTTGAATTCCATTGAAGCAAGTTACTTGCTCACATAAGCAATAGACACAGATTTGTCCACCTCTTACTGGGGCTAATTTCCATTAGAATCAATGGTGGGTATAGGTAAGAAATGAAGGATTTGACCTGATGCATTCACCTACAAATTATGGATAGCTTGTCATATGCCTGTCTGCCAAAACAAGAAAGCTAAGTAAGACCATTAAAGAGCTACAGGAGACTAGCAAGAAAACATGTGAATCTTGAATGCTCTAGAGGTCTCACATTGCAAGGGCTTGAGGTCCCACGCTGCACTCAAGGCCACTTTCAGGGGCTCATGAACAGGGGCTCATCCATTCAGTGCAGTTCTTGGCTTTGAAATCTTGTTGCAAATTCATGTGCTAAAATCTCTCAATTTTGTAAATTGTTTGTAGAGAGGAAACTGGACTAGAGCTATTGAGTTTTTATGCAAACATATAAATTCACCAGATAGTATAGCTCTAGAAATTGCTTCTTGATCACAGAATCACAGA
>VXAA01004155.1:261883-296160 GCA_013399115.1 Anseranas semipalmata | reverse complement strand
TTTTTTTTTTTTTAATCTGTGATTTTTGACAATATGTTATCCAGGCCCATATCTAAAAAAAATGGTGAAGTCTTTTCTTTGTTTTGACCAACATTTACCACTTTACTTTCCCTAATATTTTTGAAGTTGGAAGACAAATTTGCTAACTGTTTGTTTATTTAGCTTTAGTTTGCTCCCAGATCCTATGACACATGTATGTTAGAATCTGAACATCTCTTTTGGGATGAGTCGAGATGCAGTTCTGATTATATTTCCCCTCAGGACATCTTCCTATAGTTGTTGTACGTGAGGCTACATTGGGTTTAGCTGCCTCCACCCTACATGGCTCCCAATATTTACTTGGTGAGACACCTCTAAAACATTATGGGATATCATGTCATGTGCGGGGAATTCAGGAGGGAAAGCCTTCCTGCATGACTGTTCTCTGTATCCAGCAGGAATCATTGCTGTGCATTTATAATAAAGCTTTCCTTAATTGACCTTCTGCCTGATGCCCAGAGTATCAGATTACTATCTATCTCTGTAATGGATAATACTATAACTGTGTGGCTTAATACGCATCATTCTTTCTCTCCCACCCACTTTTTTCTTCTTCTCCCCCTCCCACCTTCCTTTCCCTTCCCTGCCCCCACCTCTCTGTCTCTCTCCTCCTTCTCCCTCCCACCACAGTCCCTTTTTTGCATTTCATTTCAAATTGTCCTGTTACTTAATGAGGATGAGAATATATCTTCCTTTGCAGCATACATGCTACTTCCAAGTTAAAGTCTGATTTGGGGTTTTGTAGAGCTGTTTGTGTTAATGAGAAATACAGTGGAATTACCATACTCTGTCACAGTAAAATACTAATGCTATACCACTTTTTTCTGCCCAATGCTTCAAATAAGCAGTTTGGCAAATGTTAGGAATTCTGTGAAGTTCCTGTTATTGTAATTTAACATTAATGAAAGATGACTGAAATCCTGTTTTGCCTTTATGTTTTTGGCATGCTAGAGATTAATTTTAACATCAGACAAGAAATTCATTCATGAAGAAGGCTTTGAAGTTTAAGTTGCGAGTGTTAAAAAAATAATGTTTTAATTCATAGTAAAAGGAAGGCAGGAAAAAAAATTTCCTTTCTCCTACCTGCTTATATTAAAAATCTGGTTTCTGACCTGAATTCTATGATCAATTAGCAACTGTTAATGGTAGGGTTATAATTAGAGTAAAATGGAATTGAAACCAGGGGTTAGCTGAAGGGATCAGCAATACAAAAAGCTTTGTGTGCATTTCAGCCTTCCAAAGAAAGACCAGACTCGGTATACAAAACATTTGTATAATGGTATTTCAGTAATGCACTTACGTATGATGACAGTAGCACCCAAGCTTTCCAATGTATAGTGCTGTTCCATTATTTAGTATGAAACCTTAGGACAAAGATGAAAAAAGCAGGTCTATACCTGCTAGCTTCATGGTTCATAAAGGGCTGATACTTTTAATGAATTTTTGAGTGATAATGTGACCATTACAGAATCACAGAATCATTTAGGTTGGAAGAGACCTTCAAGATCACCTCGTCCAACCTATGACCTAACACTTACAAGTCCTCCACTGAACCATGTCACCAAGCTCTACATCTAAACGTCTTTTAAATACCTCCAGGGATGGTGACTCAACCACCTCCAAAGAAGGAGGTGACAGTAGAAGTAGGTGACAGAAGGAGAAGACAGTACTTTTGGGGGAAAGAAAGAAAACAACCAAAAATTAAATACAGGAGACAAATATAAACAATAACAGAGTACTGAAAAGTAAAAATATTTTTTTGAATGGTCTCTTTGAAATTTGAAGTTTGTTCTGTCTGAAGACTTAGCTATTGCTGCAACCAAAGATCACTTATGATTACTGCAGTGGTAAAATTGAAGCAGTGGATGTCTCACAGAAGAGATAACCTGATAGTCTCAATTCAGAGAGCAAAAGAATATGGTCATGACTCATTGTGATATTCTGATTTAAATGTTTTGGTTTCTTTTTAGAGTTTATGGTCTTACTTTCAACTGTGTTATTGAAAGTACATGTGTTTGCTTTTTTTTGAGAACTGTTGTTATGGGTAGGAAATACATGTACCTGAGTTAGGCATTTTGCTTCAAAACAATATACAGTTTGATAAGATATGGCAAACTTGACAGGTATAATGATGAGAATGTTTGATAAGAACAAAATAGCTAAATATTATCAAGATTTATTTCCTTTGTTAATAACAGCCGGAAAATATTAATGAACACTATTCACAATCCCTGTAGGAAATGGGGAATTTCTGTCCTTATTTCTGTAACTTGAAGGCAGACTAGATCAAACATTGCCATGATCCATCTATGTAGAGAGAGAGGAGAGGAAAAAAAAAGAAAAAGCAATTGTTCCTACATAACTAGTTTCAGTGGTTACCGTGAAAGTCTTGAGGTTGTTGCCAATGATACTGAACAGTCTTTTCTTTCAGACATAAATAAATTGATCTTGCCTAGTAAAGCTTTTTTTGTGATAAAAGATTAGACTGATGAGCATGGAGCATTTTGTTAGTGGTTTGAGCAAAGGCAAATGTCTGTGATGTTGCTTGCAAATAACTAAGATAAGTATTAAAATTGTTGCAGGTTTCATTTTTTTTGTTAGTGTAATTCAGCCTTTGCATGTACACCAGCTCATACTAAGTGCTTAGTTCAGATTGACTGGAATTAGCTGTTTGCTTCAAGGCTCTGTGTAAGAGTAGGGTTTTTTTTTGCGAGTGTAGTGTGTGTCAAGCTGGGCTAGACTCTTTAAATGAAGCTGTTATGCCAACATGCAAGCTTTCAATATTTTGATTTTGTACATGAGCAAAGAGCAAAGGACTCCAGTGGACAGATGTCATTCCCTTCATTGTGTGTATTTAGGTACGTACTTTTAAAATAAATCTGTTGTATAGGAATTCTATTCAAAATCTTTTTAAGCATATATGTGCTAATTTCTTATAGAACATACTTGATAATGAACATACACAAATAGCCTTGTATTAATAATCCAAGGAATGTGTGTGACTGGTCCTATTTTCTCTCTACTGTTGTATGGAGATCATGCATTACTACTGCATAGAAAATGAGAGTTCAGCTTAAAGAAACTGTTCAAGTTACAATATGATTTTTTCCCTTGTACACCAAGAAGAACCTAAAGTGAGTCATTCAGATTTTCAAAATCAGATTAGAAGGTACGAGGTGTATTTTTTTCTTTTTTCTTTTTCCTCTCTATCTCTTCTTCAGGTAGCACATAGTAAGAGATTCCGTACCAGTCTCTATCCTTTTTAAAGTACTTTTGTCTGCAAGATATTTGAAAGTTTTATGTGTTTGTCAAGGTGTTTTATTACCTGTTGGTTAATCACATATACGCAGGTTAGTTTGTAATAAAACAAAATTTATCCCACAGAGCTTTTGCAGACTGCATAAATCTTAAAGAATCTATGCCTGTCTCTTTCACTTGCTCCTGGATAGATAGGGTGTGCATGAGAAGGACTGCGTCAAAACTGTATGAAAATTTTAGTAACATGAAAGCTTAAAGGGTCATTTTTGTATTGTTTATAGATTCTCTTGAGTTTGTAAATAAACATTCTGAGAAATTTATTTTATGGAATAAAATGTGAGCTCTATCACTGATTCCTGAACTTGCTCATCTTAAAGATACAAATTATTGCCATCATAAGAAAAGTGGTTTGCACTCATGAAACTAAAACTGAAACCCAGTGTTTTATGCAGTAGGAAGATCAAAAAGCCCAATAAACTTTATAATCATAGAATCATGGAATGGTTTGGGTTGAAAGGGACCTTAATGATCATCTAGTCCCAATCCTTCTGCCATGGGCAGGGACACCTTCCGCTATACCAGCTTGCTTGTCCCATCCTACCTGGCCTTGAACGCTTCCAGAGATGGGGCATCCACAACTTCTCTGGGCAACCTGTTCCAGTGCCTCACCACGCTCATAGTAAATAAAAAAATCTGTCTTAAAATAAGTCTGTCTTTAAAATGAAAGTGTTTGTAAGCTACGTAATTAAAATTAAATTCAAAGTTAAACAGTGTAATTATGAAGAGCCGATATTTTTAGAATCAAGAAAATTTAGGAAGTATTCAGTGTTTTCTTTACACTCTTCTTTTCCTGCAAATGTGTTTAAAAAAATAGAGTACAGTTGGGGTACCCTTGCCAAGCTTATTCCACAAATCTGACTCTAAATTGAGTCATCTTAAAGTGCAAATTCTGTCAGTACTTCTACTGATTTGGGACCTTCTAGCACTTAGATATAGCTTTGGAATGTGATCTGATACAAGTAAACTGCATAGTGCAAAGTCAGTTTCTTTTTGCAGATCTAGCTTAAAGTTTAACAATAGATACATCTACAGTTAAAGCTGAATAAAAAAAAAAAGAATAGTTTGGGGAAATTTTAATAAGCTGTGATAATTGGGTAATTACAAATTAATGTCACTGGTTATGTTCATAAATTTAAAAATATATGAAAAACTATTAAATCTGAGTATGTAACAATATTTTTTTGTTAAAAAGGAGTAAAATTTAAATGTTATGTGAGTCATTCTGAAGATCTCTGTGTGTAACATGAACCAATAAAAAAAGACAACTGTATCAGAGCATGCTGAAATTTCCATTTAAAATAACCTTTATCTAGTGAGTTGGAGATTTTGAATGTCTAAATAAATTAACAGTCCCATTCATATTATTGCACATTCACAGCAAGATAGCATAAAGTTACAGAATTTTTCAGGAAGTAAAAGATCAGTGAAATTTTATGGTTAGCCTCAAGAGCTCCTGTACTTTGGCAAAGCTGTACTTATGTCTCGTGCATAGCTCCTGTATAGAATATCCAAATTCTCTTTATGTAACTATGTATAAAAGGAAGTTGTGATTCTCACCAGTGACCCAAGAGTGTGGGGTTTTATGGCACCTTTCAGTGTGGTTTGTCTTCAGATTCTGGGTAAACTTTTAACCTTATTAGCTTTCAAAATAACAAAAACAATTTTTAATCAACCAACATAGCACAAAGCTGCTGCAGGTTTTCCATAGGATAATGGATGCTGCCATTGTTACTAATGGATGTTGATGTTACTATCTCATCATGAAATGAAACTGCAGTCCTTACTACATCCAAAAGAATAACAGAAAAATCATACATTTCTATTTATGTAAGTAGGTACAGTGTTCTCTTTGTATAGAGTAAGAGAAATGTGAATCTTTTTCTCAGGTTTGCTGAATACAAACAAATCCTGTTGAATTTAACTAATGGCCGCTTCTCATGTATCACAGTCTTATTTTAGGAAGAGATAATATAAGGTAGTCTCTGAGCACTTGTAAGACAAACTTAGGATATCCCCAAAGACTTCCTCAAAATCTGAGCCAGAGATTTAGTTAAAGATTCTGAATTACTGGATGAACTCCTTTTTCTGTATTGACAGTAGAATGATACTAGCTAGGCTACCTGAAGCTTTCAACGGTATATTACTACTATATACTATATTATACTGTGTTCTTTCTTTAAAATTTGACTTGATTTACCATTTTCTGTCAAGCTGGTTCTCCAATAAGCTGATTTTTACTAGATTTATGATTTGTCCTCATTGCATCTGTAAAATATGAGACTGAGAGAAGGTATGCAATATTTGTTCTTAGCAAATTTAGGTTTTGTTTTCCTTCTTAAGGGAGAAGGAAAAACTTAAAAAAAATCGTGGATTGGTGCCATATACAATTATTCTCAGTTTTCTTTATAGAATTTAATTTCTTTCTGACATGTGATAGCAAACCACAGAATTGCATTGCTCTGCCAACATGAACAAAGAAATTGATTACTTGGAAAGTAGAAGTTGTAAAATTGACGTTAACAGGAAAGGTATGAGTGGAATTTATCCGGCAAGCCAAGACATCAATAATTATTTTAAAAAATGTTTCCAGTTAGCCCTCAAAAGGTTTTCTATTCTGTGTGTCCTTGTAAAAAAAAAAAAAAAAAAAGTAAAAATAATTACTGGAAAATAAACAGGTAATATGCAAACAAAAAGGTCACTTTTTATTGTTGAAACTTCCATAAGTCAACTGAAATCAAATGTAGAAAGTGTGGAGATGTGGATAGAAAAAGAAAGGGATTATGTGTACTAGCTGTTTTTTTACAAGCCAACAACTGTTGTTGAGAAAATACCTAGATGGCTACAACTATAGGTACATCTTTCCCATATCAGGCCAATGCAAAATTTTAATTCTTAGGGTGAAATTCTTTCCCCGATCAGTTCAGAGATAGAAATTGTCTTCCTTTTCATATAAGAAAATCAAGATTTTTTCTTTAGAAACAGGTAGGGGAAAATACCTACCCAAATTCTGTTGTCATTATCACAGTCATAATGTAGCAGTATTGTAGTGCCTGCACTATTACAATGAATACAAAGATAACCAATATAACTTTTTTCTTTGTCATAGGTTTGTCAAAGACAGAAAAAAAAAGTTATCTTGTGATCAAAAAGCAAAATGCTTTTTTTTGTGCTTGCTGATTACATTGATTAAAGACCCAATAATAAACTCAACTTTTCTGAGGATATTATAACTGAGAATGCACATCTTCGCATCTCACGCCCCCATTCCTGTATTGCTTTTCTCTTTATTGTTCATGTTACCCTTTTTCACTTTTTTTTTTTTCTTTCCAAAGTGTGGAGTTTTGGATTTCAGATTAATATTATGAAGTTTGTTAGAAGCTGAAAATCTTAAGGCCATAAGAAGATTGTATAGTTATTTCATCTGACCTATGGGCTGCAAAATCAATACTGTGAAAGTGTGTAAGTGCATCTAAACTTTGGTGCATAAAAATGACCTTTTTCCTATATACCACTGTTGAGGTGCATGCTGGTATTCCAAGAACCATATATAGAATTCATCAGCTGCCAGAAACTGAGCTTACAGAGGGGAAATTTCAAAACAATTCATATATCTTTAAAATACAGTCTGTTCAGTTGTATATGTTTGCATCTCTGTGTAAAAAGCTGAAGCTGTAATACTGGTCAGAAAGTTATCATCTAGACCTGAAAATTTACAAAGGTTAAAAACAAACAAAACCAAAAAAACACATCAAAACCAACCAACAAATGAAACATTAAAAAAACGATAAAACATTTCCTGTTTTTTGTTTCAAGAAAACCTGACCTCATTTGGGACTTCTAAGCACTAGCAATAGTTATTTTGCAAGGGAGTTATGTCCTCTTTTCTAGAATAATCACATTTTCTGATTTAAAAACAAGAAATCTTGTCAACTTTGGGTATGATGGCTTCAGACCACCCAAATCCAGACTGCTTTCCCAATTTTCTGAATTTCTTAATCTCTGAACTGAATTCTCAGTTACATTATTTAAGCAAGATTTGAGCAGTGAACTGTTTGGATGCGTTGAGTGAAAAGGAAAACAAACATATGATATTTTTCACTTGGGGGCAGATGGCTTTTTGGGGGGAAATTGTGATCTCTAGATGAGAGGTTTTGCAGTACAGATAGTGATTTATACAAAGCAAAAATAATTTTTTTAAGAGAGCAATATGTTGGCAATAAATTGGTGTAAAAAAAAAAAGCAAATGGAAAACCTCTGGTCTCTATGATATTACAGAAGTTCAAGCAGTCCTTCACTATACATTCTTCTGTGGGGAGAACACTGGCAATGTTTTTTTTTCTAGAGCTGAGAATGAAGAACAGCAGGCAAATGATCACAGACTCTCTCATATGCAAAGAATTAGTGTATCAAAGCATTTTATAAAACCAAAGGAAATAATTATTGTTTATAGAGAAAAATCACCTTTGGGTTTTTGTTGTATTAACACTAAGACAACTAAGCAAAGATTTATTGTCAAATGAATGTTTTCTTTCATATTCCTTTACTTGTTATTCATTACACACATCATGATTCTTAAATGTCAAGTTCCTCAACAGAACAGAGCTGCAGTGGAACATTGTTAAAATAATTGTTCAATTCTATCTTTTTATTTTCCCTGGATGACAAAAATAATTGGAGTTTCTCAATTTAATTTTAGAAGAACCATGCCAATTTATACTTGAACACTATTCTATTTAACAAAAATAAGACTTGTAGCAATGTTTTTAGGGTCGTCATATTTTTTTCTGAAGGTAGAATAACCTTTTCTTCTCTATATGTATTGCTGTTAATGTTTGAAGGCTTAGGTTCAGTGATGTTCGTCTGTGTGTCTGTACGGATACAGGTTTTTTCAGTGATTCTAGCTTGTGAGTTATTCTATAAAACACTAAGTGTATGTCACCATTGGGTCTCAGAGAGCTCTGTCTATACTTCATCATCCCTTTCCAAACACTGCTTATAGTATTCAGTTTTCATTGTGTTGAATTGTTTGATTTAATTAACAAAACAAATATTGAACTCAGTATAATAATAAGCCAGGGGCATTTGTTTTGTGGTTGAAAAACAAAAACCCACCCATATGCTTTGAGTAATGAAATGACAATGTCCTAGGGGAGAGCCTGTTGAAAACTGATGTCTCTGAGTAAAATAGCCACAGAGATGTTCTATCAATGTTTTCTGTGAAAAAGAAGAGAGAAATCATAACACAGACATCCATTTACTTAGAAAAGAACTGTGGTAATTAACTCTTTACTAGTGAGACTGGACTTCAGAAATCTAGATGAGTTTAAATATTGTTTTAATAACTCACTTCTGTCTAACGAGTGTGTACGTGCCATAGCCTAGAGTTTTCAAAGAATAATTTGATGAATGTTAGTTTTGTGAAGATGTTTCTAGACAAATTGCTACTAGCCTTTATTATAAATAAACACTGAGTATTAATTATTCCATACATTTTTTTTTTATACAATAGTTGACATGGAAACTTGTTTAATAATAAGTAAATGGTACTTAATATCAACACTACAGATGCTAGATTGTACTAGACTGTTAGTTTAGAGTGGTCCTTGAAGACAACGGTCTTTTTTAATTGATCTTGAACTGAGATTTGAAATGGCAATTGAAATGAGCATTAAATTTTGCATTCTAACCCAGTGGAACCTATATGCCATTTCAAGATATTTAAGAGGGTGAAGTTAAAAATGTTGACTCAAACGTGAAGAAAAATGTTTTTTTTTTGTTTTGTTTTGTTTTTTTAAATTTTCAGTGTATCTGCTAGTTTCAAAAGATGACCACACTTTCACAGGATAACATTGTTAAATTGTGCAGGGGTTTAGGTTTTCTATCCGATCAGACCCAATTCAAAATAGCTTTTTTTCTGCAAGTAACTAAAATAAAGCTATTTCATAGCTAAATAAACAAACGTATTCGTAGTACTTCAGAGTTTAGCTAATTGATAAAATAGAAGTTGTATTTTTTCTTACAGACCCAATACACGTAGGAAGATCAAACACCTCTGCCATTCACAAAAAGTATTGTGTGGGTTTCAGATCACTGTCAGCTATGCTGGTTTAATATATGTGATATTTGCATCACAGCTTTGTTGCCAAAATGAAGAGCATAATTACTATAGATGTAATCATGATAACCTCATTTTTACTCTTTCCTGGCAGGATTTTGGAGATGATGGCTCCTTGTATATTACTAAGGTGACCACAACTCATATGGGAAATTACACCTGCTATGCTGATGGCTTTGATAAGCTCTATCAAACTCATATTCTTCAAGTGAATGGTAAGGAAAAATGTTCTAATTACCGAGTCATAAGAGAGTAGGATTTGGATTTTGTTAAGCAGATCTGTTGTTGCTGTTTTGTCTTTTTAATAATGTATTACAGTTTAACAGAAAAGGAGATACAATTATTTTTCTTTATTGTTCTCCTATGCAAAACAATAAAATATCCTTTAGTACTTCTATGTGAGTAATATTTATTAGAGCAAGATAGTGCAGATGACTTCCTCTGCACAGTGAACTGTTTGCCTATAAGCGTGTTACCTGCAGAATAATGTATTTTATATTTATATGCATAAAGTATGGAAAAATAAATATATAGGTCTTTTGTGTTAAGAATCACAGAATCACAGAATATCCCGAGTTGGAAGGGACCCATAAGGATCATCGAGTCCAACTCCTGGCACCGCACAGGTCTACCCAAAATTTTAGACCATGTGACTAAGTGCACAGTCCAAACACCTCTTAAATTCAGACAGGCTTGGTGCAGTGACTACTTCACTGGGGAGCCTGTTCCAGTGTGCAACCACCCTCTCAGTGAAGAACCTCTTCCTAATGTCCAACCTAAACCTCCCCTGCCTCAGCTTGACACCATTGCCGCGGGTTCTATCACTGGTGATTAAGGAGAATAGGTCGGCGCCTGGCCCTCCGCTCCCCCTCGCAAGGAAGTTGTAGACTGCGATGAGGTCTCCCCTCAGCCTCCTCTTCTCCAGGCTGAACAGGCCAAGTGACCTCAGCCGCTCCTCATACGTCTTCCCCTCTAGGCCCTTCACCATCTTCGTCGCCCTCCTCTGGACACTCTCCAGCAGTTTTACATCCTTTTTGTACTGTGGTGCCCAGAACTGCACACAGTACTCAAGGTGAGGCCGCACCAGCGCAGAGTAGAGCGGGACAATCACTTCCCTCGACCGACTAGCAATGCCGTGCTTGATGCACCCCAGGATACGGTTGGCCCTCCTGGCTGCCAGGGCACACTGCTGGCTCATGTTCAACTTGCTGTCAACCACAACCCCCAGATCCCTCTCTGCGGGGCTGCTCTCCAGCGTCTCATTGCCCAGTCTGTACGTATAGCCAGGGTTGCCCCGTCCCAGGTGCAGGACGCGGCACTTGCTCTTATTAAACTTCATGCGGTTGGTGATTGCCCAGCTCTCCAATCTGTCCAGATCTCTCTGCAAGGCCTTTCCACCCTCAGCCGAGTCTACAACTCCTCCCAGTTTGGTGTCATCAGCAAATTTGCTCAAAACTCCTTCTAGTCCAACATCCAAGTCATTTATAAAAACATTGAAGAGGACTGGCCCTAACATGTAGTAAAAGAATTTAAAAAATGCAGTACCCTAAAATTGATTGTACGTTTCTAAATTCACATTTATTATTTTGATATCTAAACATGATTTTTAATTCTGGGCATCTAAATTTAAAATCTTGATCTGTTCAAGTTCTAAGGACTACTTTCATGACCTCTGTGTCACAAAATCACAGCATGGCTTAGGTTGGAAGCAGCCTATGGAGGTCATCTGGTCCAACCCCTCTGCTCAAACGGGCACCTCTAAGTAGGTTGCTCAGGACTATGTCCAGATGTATTTTGACAGTCTTCAAGGAGGGAGATTCCATAACCTCTCTGGGCAACCTGTGCCAGTGCTCAGTCTTGGACAAAACTCAGCTACAGTTGTTTCTTGTGCCCTGAAGACAGTAGTGTCATCTCCTACCTCTTTTTCCTACACCTCATTTTTTTTTTCAAATTAGTTTAAGCAGTCATTTGCCTCCATTGACCAACCACTCACCAAAGGTCCCACTGTACTTTATCCTCAGTGAGGTTTAATGTCTTTGTGTGTGTGTGTGTGTGTGTTTTCCTATTGTTTCAGCATTCACATTTATCTTTCTGACTCTTAAATCTACCTTTCCACACTAAACTACCACTACATCATCTCATGTTGATGCTTAATCCTGTCCAGAATCATGTTTGAATTCAGTCTTCTCCTGCATGGTTACTTTGCATTAACAGACTCTTTTATTCTCTCCTGAAACTAGACATTACCCACTGCCGTTGCCACCTGTCCTTGTTTTGGTAGCTGTTAGTTGCATTAACCCTTACCATACTTTTCCTGACATCTCTTTTCAAAAAATGCTGGAATCTTTCCTGATATTCACATCTTTCATTTATAATCACACCAAATGCGGTTGCCTAGATTATTTTACTTGCTGTTTATATGGTTCACTCTTAACAGCCTTTTTTTTCCCCCCACTTTCTGGTTTTTAATATCCTTCACACTTTACATGACTTTGATGTTTAGTGCTTGTTTGCTGTTTTCTTAATATGTCATCTCTGCCATTGTGTTTCTCCAGGAAACCAGCTTAGAATATCTGTTTATCCATCTTTTTTTAATTTTTTTTTTTCAGTTTATTTGCTTTCAGCATTTTGTAAATGGACTGTCCTCCCTGAGGTGGTATATTTCATCAGTATTTTTTCCTCCTTCATATTTATCTGCAGGAATTGTTTTCTGTCATCTAAAAGGAAAGGTAGCAAGTGCTGGCTTAACTAGTGCTGGGAAGACTAAAGTGCAGCTAACTCATGTTTTAGTACCTACAAATGTAGCAGAAATATTAATGAACTGGGCATATTAGAAGGTCCTTGACCAACTTTCTCCTCTTCTGTTTTATGTGTCCTGCTCCACCATAATTTATAAATAATATTATATTTTTTGTCAGCACCTTCTGTACCTATCCCAATGCGTTAGTAATCCTGAAGAGGTGATTTGCAATAGTTAAAATACTAGTGTTCTTCACGTTTAGCTTTTTGGCTCAGTTCAGTACTCAATGAGGCAAAACTCCACTTAAGGTAGTTTTTCTGTAAAAGTAGAATGTTAAGGAACATAATTTGGGAGAGGTGAAGGAGGACAACTAGGTTTTTCTGGTGCCTAAGTGTCTGTCAGGAAACTGTATTTTTCATTTGGAGACCACTGTAAACCTTTATGTTCCAAAGGCAATCACTGCTGTTGCTCCTCTATATCATTCATAAAAATTTAAATTGTCCAAGCAAATTGACTAGTTCATATTTACTCTGCTTAGATAGCTGCTGGAGTGGTACTTTTCAATACCGTTTTGGATGCTGATTTCTAGGGGAGTGCAGGAAAGGAGGAGGGAATCCCTTAGGTCAGTTGCATCATTTGCTGTTAATATTGTGGGTAAATGGAGTTAAAAACACTGAGATTTAAAGCTCTGGACAAATTAACAGCTCTTTTATACTTCACATCTGTGCTTCTGAGTAGTAATCTTCCTAGGCACGGCCATGATGGTCAGTACTTGTAGCTGTGATAATGACTAATTAATATAATGATACTTGTATTAACAGGAGAGTCAGACTCAGACAAAGGTTAATGAGATAATGAGGCTCTGATACCAAAGATCTAATGTGAGGGTTCAAAGAAAACAGTGTAATTAGGTTTGAAGTTCTTGATTCCATTTATATGTCTGTATTTTTTAAGAAATAATATTTATATTATTTGCATTGAGTAGTTTGCAAATACTATATATACATAATTTTAACTTATTTTTCTTTAAAATTAAACTTATTAAGATTTTTTTTTTTAATCTACAAGTTTTGAATTGCCTTGTACATCACTAAGGAATAATGAACTTCCTTTGGAGTCTTTAAACCATATAGATGATCATCACTGTAAAAGACATGTTTTTTGGTGAAAAAAAATCAGTCTAATCTTATTTAAGTAATACGGTAAGTAAATTAGTAAGCAATATAAGTTGATATTTGACCCTTTTTCATGTAAACGTAAAAAACAATATTGATATTGGTCCAGGAGTAATTGTTTCATTAAATAATGCTAATTATTAACATTTACATAATACTTAAAACTTTGAAAGTTTTAAGTGTGACTTTTTGTGACTATATTATTGATCTCTTTTATTAAAACTTTTATGGGATTTTTTTTTTTTTTTTTGAGGGGGACAGGCTCTGATAAGGTTAACCTCCATTTTAGTTTCTACCTACAGAAACTATTTTTACTACTATACGTTGAGGACTAAATACTGAGGCCAACTCATAATGGACATTCTTATGTCCAAAACACATGTGCTACACAGCATTGAAGCCTCTGCTTTAAACTCATGGTGCACTTTATAATTCTATGTGCAGAATGTAAGTTCTGTAGGGTGTATCACTATGGCATTCATTTATATCATCGAAGTGGCTGACACTGCTGATATATTTAAGAGAAGCAGTGAAGTGTTGCTTGATTGAACACTGAAAAAGTCATTCAACATAGAAGGTCTTCAGGATGCCCTTTCTGAAAACTAAAATGTTTGGTCTTATTAATTCATGAAACTGCTGAGTCTTCAGCTCCACCAAAAGCCAGTTTTTCTTGCAATATTTGTGTAATCAAATGGTCACAATAGTGAGAGTCCGAGCCTGGCAGTTTATTTTTTTTTCCCCTCTGTATATCTGTGATATTGAAATTCATGCTATCAGGTATTTTTCCTTTAGTGTTGTTGACATTATATATCATAAAACCCATGAATTAAGAAGTCTTTTCAGATAATGATAGGGGTATGCATTGGTCTTAATATCATTGAAGGTAAAGAGGAGCTATCTAATTAACTCTCCTGTAAGATATGTAAAATATCAACTCCATAATTTGTCATTAAAATCCTCTACTGAAAAAGAATCTGGTGCAAATAGAACAACACAAATGCAGAGGTGGGTCATCTGTACTTCAGAAACATGTGTATCATTTCCCTCATGCTTGTTTGTTAGCCTCTGTTCTTTTTCCAGAACAACTTTTCAAAATTTATCGGGGAATAGTTCTTCCAAACAAACTAGCAAACGGTGGTCAGAGCAGAACATTTGTAACAAACTCAGAAATTCTTGTGATGTGGGTTATTGTACTAGCTAGGGATCCACCTCTCTCTTAAATGCCATTTGAAGGTATTAATATATTCAATTAACCACTTTATATGTTAATATTCAGCTATTTAATACAACAGAAGCGTATACATCAGTTAAATGGAAAAAAAAACAGAATTCAAATAATAAAATGGGATTTTTTGGTTATAGGTGGGCATTATTGTTCATGTTAATTGAAGTGGTAAAGGAACATTATTAACAATTACTACTTTTTCTTGTTACTGCTTTTCTGAGGATTACACGAAAGTGGCAGCTACATCTGACATACAAAAGCCTTGAAAATTGCTATTGAAAAAGCTGAAATACCCAGAAAGTTTGCCTTTTCTTGTTAACTCAATGCTTATCAAGTTACGGAACTATGCTGTACATAACCAAAGATGTTACTATTATTGATTGCAATGGCAGTTTTAGAATGATTTTAAATATTTTTTTTATAACTCACTTTTTCTATTTTACAAGTATGTGCATGTCATAGATTAGATTTTTCAAGGAATAATTTGAGGAGTTTCACTTTTGGCAAACTGTTTCTAGACAAGCAAACAAAATGTCATTAGCCTTATTATAAACAAAAAGGAAGGCTGCCTTCAAATTCAAAACTATTCTAAAAATATACATATATTTAACACTAATGTGACATTTTTCTTTCTGCTTATGTACGAATGATGGTATCCTACTCCCTGAGCTTTCACACTGGTTTACAAGGCGTGCTCTTTGCAGAGAGGTGACAAGAATTTTCCCCACCTTAGTGCCAAAACAAGAGGCCTACTGAAAAAAAGAAAATTTTTAGTACCTTAAGGTAAAGAAAAGAGTCCAGACCCTCAGCCAGATATAGATCAGTGATTTATAGTGCCTGAGTAATTGCCATCTTTGTTTTTCCAAACAAAATATCTCAGTTCAATCAAAAAGAAGATTTATCATACAAACCAACAGAAGAACATAGTTCACTATATGTATTATGTTTCTTTCTTAAACAGATACATTCTGTCTGGATTCCAGACACTTTGAACAGTCTATTTTCTCTCATAATTTTTTTCCTATTAGACCTGGCTGAAATAGTCTTCAGGGGTTTTTGTAACAATTGTAAGAAGTATTGAGTAGTTATATATTCATCATATTTGGAGCCAACAATCTCATGTGGCTTGCTGAACTGCATGTAGGATTCATCCAGTGATGTATTATGTATGAGTCTGCTAAAGACAATCATGCAATCCCCCCCCGTCACCACCAGCACGCTTTTTAACCTGTGTAATGACTTCTCCCTTACAAAGTAGGCTTCTTTAGGTTAAGGTATTAGAATATAGCTCTTCAAAGTCAACATGAACGATTACATTGTTTGTGTACTTAAAAATTACTTTATGTGAATATTTATGCCGTAACATAAAAAAGTGACTGAAATGTACCCAAAGAGTTTATATCAAGCTTATCATATCAGATGAATTTTTCAGACTGAGCCCACACTATACTAATATTTCAATTGCCTGCATGCCTCAGTTCCACATTTCCTAGGGGCACATTACAGGTAGGCTCTAGGGTAATATGAAATAAAAAATTTAAATGCAAAACAAGTATTGAAAAACATTTTAGTCATGGAAATAACCTATCAGACCCAGGTTTGCTGGGGAAACTAGGAAATGGCAGCAAATAGAAGGAAAATATGGCAAGAAATGAGCTCTCTAGTGTCACGGAGGTACCTCTGTGTCTGGGAGAACACTGCCACAGCGAACAGGACCTACTCCAGAAATACAGGATGGTAAAAGCAATTCAGGCCTACTTTCACTTAAGCAGATCTTCACCTTCACATCTTCTGACCTTTCAGTTGTTAATTTAGCAATAATGTCATTTTGCGATGCATGTTTTAATTTAATTTTATTTCTTTTTGGAAGCATTTGATTTCAGTTTTAATATTTTCTAAAACTTTATGGAGAATAAAACTGCCCCAGAAATATCATCTCCTTTTTATGTTTTATCATTTGACATCATCTGACAACATATGTTCTAGTTCTACAGTTTAGACCCCTACAGTCTGGTTTAACTGATATTTAAGAAGGATGTTATAAGTCATCCTTCACTGGCAGGAATATACATTTTAAAGGCAATATATATCTGTTAGTTTCCTTCAAGAGGTCTTGTGAGCCTGGAAGTTCAGGTTTCTGTTTCCAGTTGATATGTATTCCCAGTGGTGTGTGAGGCATTGTAAAATTAAAAAAAAAAAAAATCGCCAAAAGCACAGAATTATTAAGCTTATAATAAGCATGGACAATCTGATTTGGGAAGAAAACAAAAGGAGGAGCAACAGCTGGAGTTACAACAGATTGATGCTTTTCACGATAAAAGACTGATGTCAATTGCTTATAACTTTACTGCTTTTCTGATTATTGCTTATAACTATAATTTAAGCCCTTCGTGCTGAAATATTTTTTACAGGATATTTGTCTATAGTATTCTAAGTTGCAGCTAAATAATCTCAGGGTGTTCTGAGAGAGGAATTGAGGGGGCAAATCACCCCTTTGCCAAAGCTAAACTAATAACTTCCTTTTTCTATTCACTGAAAATTCTCCAAAATTTGACCATTAGAAAATTTCCCTTCACACCCACTTAGTAGAAGTTAGTGTGGTAGTGAAGTTCCCACAAGTTTTTATATGCAATTAGAATATTCCACTGGCGCAAAACAGACAAGTAGTATCCGACCATAGGTAGTTGGTATGCAGTGCCTTGCAATTCGTTCTAAAAGTGGTATGTATTGCTGAGATTGCTTGTAAGTGTTAAATGATGGCAATACCCTTCTAAGGAGATGGAGCTCCTTGCTTTTCTCCAAGTAAGATGGAGAAATAAACCATTTGGCATGTGATGTAGTGGGAAATCTGCAACATTGGGTAGGTCACTAAAGGACCTTCCGTCAAGAAATGCTGAATGGGCAGAGATTGAAACTGGGCCCTTGAGGCAGAGTAAGACTGGGAGTTGAGGTGCTGAAAAAAGTTCAAGCCACCCAAGGATGCAGTCGAGTGGGGCTCAATACGAGAAACGCAATGGGGAAGGCAATGTCTCACACAGATCCTGCAGAAGAGAGGAGACAACTGGGAAGAGGTGGAGGGGGAACAGGCATGGCAATGTCAGGCTTGAGATGGAAATAAAGAGATCCATGTACACTCCCTTACAGAAACTGGAAACAGAAAATGGCAACCTTAAATCCCTGGTTTTGATATGCTCCTGCTCTCAGCTGGTAGTCTAAGCAATTAGCAGCCATAATATTCACATTTTTAATCTTCTTCCATGTTCTTTTAATATATTTTTGTAGTTGGCATATTGGGGTTATGTGTAATTTTCCATATATGTTATTTGAAAAGACCCTCATCTCTAATTGGGTTTAAAATATCCCTGAAACCTACTGATTCTCACGTCTTAATTGAGATGCAGTGCATTTGTGTATTTCTTGCAGCGTAGAAATCTGAGGCATTTCTGTGCTCTAATAGGACAGCATGCTGGGATATTTCTTGTAAACAGTTGGATAGCATTTGAAAATATTTAATCTCTTGCCAAAATAGACACAGTTAATTTTTGATCTTGTTATCTTCTTTCATTATCAACTGATAATTCATCCTCCATCCAGCTGTGTTTTTTGACACCAGCTAAGTATTCCACATTTTTAAAGCTGCATTAAACTAAACTTTGGGTAATAGGAAACATACTTTAACCTTCATTACAGGTTGTTGCTTTCTGGTTTTGTTTCTTCTTTTTTTGATTGTTTTTTGTTTGTTTAGAAACAACTTCAAAAATTTTCTCAGTATGTAATTAAAGATATGATCACCTATTATTAATCTAAAAATTCTATGCAGCAAGATTACTAAATCGTTGATTACCAATAGGAATATGTCCACTTTGACGTCATATGCCAATATTGATGTAGTATGCAACAGATTTTTGGTTGGTAAGCATGCATTGCAGCAAGTTTCCACACCTTGTAAAAGTGATGTCAACAATTATTCTTATATTTGCTAACAATGAAGCTCAGAAGACTAGTCTGAGCTGTACACTTCTAGAGTTCAAAATGAAACCATTCAAATCAGATGCTTTAGTACCAGCACTTAAATAAAATTAGCTGATCTGATTTAGCCTCAGATTCAGATATGTGAGATACTCTGTGGTAAAATTCACAGTTACCTAGTTATATGTATAAAGCACATACAATATAAATTATTTTTTTTAAATGGCTACATATACTTGTTTATATGATTAATAATTTAATTTATCATTCTATTGGTCTGTCTAATAAGAAATGCAATATCAAGTAATCTGTATAACGCAATAAACTTACTTGCTTTTATTTTTGTGGCTTTCAAATAAGCAATCTTTTTGTTCAAGGACTCTTGTATTAATAAAGTAAAAAGAAAATGGGAAGCTCCAGATCAGATCCAGAAATTCCTGTAGTCCAGTAACATATACCTAATGCAGCCATACATTTCATTGAGCTAGAAGTTTTTCGGAAAGCATAAGAAATTTCCATTGTTAATACCTATAATACAAGACCTTGATTTTTTACATGACTTCAGAATGTTATAATTAAGTATAAACTAAAGGTAATATTAAGTATTATAAACATGGTTACATGTGTTATACAGGTAAAATAGGTCACTGATAGGTGTTTTAGAGAGGGGAAGGGTAGAGGTGAAAGTGTTAAAGAAAAGGTTTGTGAAATAGGACAATTATCTCTGTACATCACATCACAACTTGCTGGTTGTACATTATTAATATTTTATAAAGAAACTTAAGGAAAAATAAAAATCTTATTACTCAATCCCCAAACTGTTGAATTAGAATTCTGGCTTTTCTGTGACACCAAAGGCAGTGAAAAGAGGTTTTTCTCACAGAACATTTTTTCTGCTTCATAAACTTATTGTGACAGAGTTCAGCATTGAATGTCACTGAATATGTGACTAATACTGCATCTGTGTATTGCACTGTCATTATATATAGCTGCAGGAGTCTTTAGAATTGCTTATGATCATTTTTTTTTAAATGAAGATAATACTCTTCTCCACTCTAAATTATAATTGTTTTCTTCCTACAGTTCCACCAGTCATCCGAGTCTATCCAGAGAGTCAGGCAAGGGAGCCAGGTGTGACAGCTAGCCTTCGGTGCCATGCTGAAGGTATTCCTAACCCACAACTTGGCTGGCTGAAGAATGGAATTGATATCACTCCAAAGTTATCTAAACAGCTAACTCTTCAAGGTAAAGGGGCATAATTATTGTTTTCTGGGTGTTCCAAAAGCTTATCAGTGCATTCTTTCTGTACTAGCTGTCCTTCTTACATAGCTTCAACCAAGGGCTGAAGTCAGCTAAAACATTTTAGATGATGTCTTGCAGTTTTCCCCACGACACATACTTTCTCTGCTTTATCTCTATTGAAATAAGGGTTGTACTTAGTGGCAGAATTTCCAGTAAATTCCAGTCGGTCTTCTCAATTAAAAAATGTACAGTTTCTGAGTACAGCAAGCAGCCCAAAACCCAGTTCTTATTACAGTATTAGAACTTGTTACTGCAACTATATTAATACCATTCAATGAGCATTCAACACTTCTATTTAAATTAGGAAGCAAAGTTTTTATGAAGATTTTATTATTCATTGATGTTAATCCAGTTATTTTTCATGAGCCCAGACTTAAATTTATAACAGAGCATGGACCAAACTTTACCTTTACTGCAGTTCGGTTGGAAACAACAGCTTTTCAACTGGTAAGAATCTCAGTGAGACTTAGGGAACTGATGGTGGAAAGGACAAGAGGAGAAATATATGAAATGGTTGTGCTGTTATATGAAGAGTCCCAGCAGACCTCAAGGGGAGTGCAAAGACACCACACACACACACACGAGGGGAAAAAACAAACAAACAAAAAAACACAACTAAAGGGAAATCTAACTTTTAAACAACAGTAAAGGCCAGTCTATGGATCTTCTACAAATCTTCAGGGCTTGGAGATTTCAGTGAACCAGCACAGCATGACATTCTTATGTAGTCCTTCTGGTGATCTTTGATCGGCCATAGAAAAAAAATCTTGTGCTGTCAGTGTTCTCTTTAAATTCTTATCTCATTCATAGAATCATAGAATCATTAAGGTTGGAAAAGATCATCTCCAAGATCATCTAATCCAACCGTCCCCCTACCACCATTACCCACTAAACCATGTCCCTAAGTACCCCGTCCAACCTTTCCTTAAACACCCCCAGGGACGGTGACTCCACCACCTCCCTGGGCAACCCGTTCCAATGCCTAACCACTCTTTCTGAAAATAAATTTCTCCTAATTTCCAACCTGAACCTCCCCTGGTGCAACTTGAGGCCATTCCTTCTAGTCCTATCACTAGTTATCTGCAAGAAGAGGTTGACCCCCAGCTCACCACAACTTCCTTTCAGGACATGTGTTAGGATAGGACAGAAATGAGGCTGCAGTATGAGATACAGTAGGACGGGTAGATGGCAACTGTTTCTGTAAAGAGAATTTTACCTTCTCTATAGGCAATGGAATCCTCTGTACTTTCATGTCCCTCTCTCCTAGATGTATGTGAACAATTGCCTTACAGAAAGGCTTTCTACTATTAGTAGACAGTGGTGGACTCTTCCTGGTGGACTCCTCTTCCATAGCAGCATTCTGTTGATTTCTCTTGTAGGGATTTGAGTGGAAAGTTTTTTTCCTTGCCTCTGTATCATATATTTATGATAAATAAGTAACATTGGTTCTTCTCTAAACAAAAGACATTTAATTCTATTTTGTTGAATGTACTTATATGAAAGTTTTGAAAATCCCATTGCATTTTCTCCGAGTTTTTTTCAATCCCCGAGTTAAACTATCTATGCGTTAGCTTCAAGCAAAAAATGGTCTAGAGAGAGTGTTATACCATGACCCGGTGTTCCTCCCAGTCCATATTTTAAAATACCTAGAAAGCTGTTTTTAAAATATAGATCCTACAGCAGAACAAGTATGCCACACTTACAATGCAGTGAATCATCGTTCACATCATTATTCACGTCACATTATTTAAAAAGACCTTTGCCTGTGAAACCTGGACTGTTTGTTGACGTTCCTATTCAAGCTGACATATAACTCCTCATTCGTGTGCAAATGCTTATTTTTCATGTGCAAAAACCATCTATGTTTACTTTGTCAGTTATTTCTCTGAAAATACTCCTGAAACTATTTACAGAGGATAGTTTTTGTATACTCCTACACTGATATAGGTATAAAATTTCAGAGTGCATGTTTTTTCTGTTGTTACACTGCATTCACAAGAAGGCAAAAACAGGGACCTCTGGTTGCTAGAAACAAATAATTCTATTAAAATTATTATTTACGTTGAAAATTTAGCCCATTATGTTCCATGGAAACCTTGGTTATTTTGTGTAAAGTCAATAAAAGAGTGTCAAGTGACCACATGCAACATAAAGAACACATAATACTTGCCTGATTTTAAAGAGGACCATAGTCATTTAAACCTATATAAAATCTCAGACTGATATTTGGCTCCAAACTGCAAAATCAGCTTAGGTATTCCAGATTTCTTTCAGATGAATAATAGTGTATGCAGTTCACTAGCCAGTTGAATACCTTTTGATTAGTTTGGCATGTCTCCAAGTTACAAAGTCAGGAGTGAAAACAGTTTAATTAGTATGAGCAGAGAAAGCCTTCTGAATGTTTAATCTGAAAGCACTGTAGCATGTCTGTATGTTGAATTTTTCCTCTCCTTTCAGCAAATGGCAGTGAGGTTCACATTAGCAATGTGCGCTATGAAGATACGGGAGCATATACTTGTATTGCAAAGAATGAAGCAGGGGTGGATGAAGACATTTCTTCTCTTTTTGTAGAAGATTCTGCTCGAAAGACCCGTAAGTATTATGAGAACTATAGAAGTGCACATAGCCCTCACTTAAATGTGAAATCTGTATTAAAAATTATGAAACATTGAATAAAATGAGTATGTGTAGATAAATGATTTTTTAAAAAAAATTAAATAATTATATCTAAAAGTCACTGAAAGCAGAGTAAGTGTTCTGAAATTTATTTATAAGTGAAATGAAATCTCTGAATCATTCTGTGAATTAACATATTTTTTACATTGCTGTTGCAATTTGGATGGTTTCTTCATAATACATTTGTTGCATATGAAGGGAATATGAATGGAAAGAGGAACTGGATGCCTGAAAAAAAGCAGTAGTCCTGGTGTTGTTTCTGGGGTGGGGGAAAAAAAAACCAAAAAAACTTCTCTAGTCTTTATTTCTGTATGTTCTTGACATGTGTCAAGAGTCAGAGTTGGCCCTCATGACATCCCATCATCACAGGACTTGGTCTCAACTGCTGGGAGTCCTCAGCAGGTCCAGATCAGTTCCAGTCTGCCCATGCTGTCTTATGCCCTGATAACTGTGGCTCTCCAGAAATGTGAAGCAACAGCGACTACATTCGCTCACTATGTTGGGAGTTCACTGTGCCAAAGAAATTTCTCCAACCACCCTAAAGTGTCTGTCTTTATCTTTTATGGAAGAGTAGCAGGGCTTATAAACCCAGTTTACCTGGTATTTGTCTGTCTTGATACTTCTTTCCCCTCCCCTTTCTTCCCTCTGCTCATAAAAGTCTATTCCTGAGTTCACCTGCTTTTATTTTGGTTTTGTTTTTAAATGAGTTATTTTAGTTAATACCACATATTCACTGGAAATACTGGATAAATAACTGGATAGTTATTTTACTAGTGCGTCTGATTGCTTTAACTTAAGGCACTCCTGTTTAGAAGCTTATTCAGCAGTGATAAGTACGCAACAGAAGATACTGGAGGCTGAATTAGTAGCACTGCAAGTCTGTCTGACAGTTCCGCTTATAAGATGCTGAGTTCAGTTACATATGGGTTTATTAAGCTTTAAATGTTTTGAGGAAATCCTCTATGTGGGAAAATTTTATAGCCCAAGTGTTAATATCTTTATTTAGCTGCTTTCAGTAACACTAATTATAATCATCATTTCAAAATTCTTAACATTTTTCTTTAAGTGTCACAAAAATGACTGCTCAGACAGTTTTGAGAAGGCAGTTGAGGATAAATAAGTTGTTTGATCATGTTAAATTTCTAGTAATCTGGTGATATGAAGCAGCTCAGTCACCTTCATTTGCCTTTTGCAGTCTGTGAAAAGAATTGTGAATGTTGCCAAATTACAAAACCTTGACAAGTGGGAATTTGTCTATGTTTGGTTAAGACTTGTTTGGCCTTAACAACAAAATATTTATATCCAACCATCCAGTTTCCAAGTATTGTAGTTGTCTAAACTATTGTGTCCTCTAAAGACCTGATCTGCAGTAATTATGCAAAATACTGTTTTCAGGGAATGTAATGTGATGCAACAATTTTACATCAGCTAACTTTACATGATTTGTACAATCACATACCATGCAATGAACACTGCTGGCAAAAAAATGCTTTAAAATCCACTAGCAGAAAGTTGGAAGCTGTTATGATAACCTTTGGTGTCACGAAAGATGTAAATGAAGGAAGACAAAATATAAGTCCGATTATTCCCAAGATAATTCATCCAAAAGACATGGTCTCCTTCCTTCCTACAAAAGTCATTCACTCTGAAAGTTCTATGTTGCCTGTTGAAGGGAGGCATTTTTTCATCGTGTTCCTTCACATCTGAACATGGCTTCCTAAAGACCAGCGAATGTATAAAAATGCGCATAATCCACAGATGCATCATTATATCATTCAAATACAGGTGCAACACCTATTTACCTGAGATGTTTACTCTGGTAGTCTGATTTGCTTACTCTAGCTCAAAAACGCATTTCTGTACATGCAAGAAAACAGAGGTACATACTAATGAAAAAGAGCAATTGCTATAAATATCATCACAATTACATGAATAAACTGCCTTCACAGGTGTAAATTTTAATAGACACTGAAAGTACTTATTTTTATTTTTTTTGCTGTGCTTCTGTTTAAAAATGCCACTTTACAGGGAGGATAACAGCATTAGAAAACTGAAATTAAAATGTAAGGGCTTTATTATTAACTCTTCTCTGCTTGATTTTATATTTTATCTCAGACCACTGATTCAAGGAGCAAATTAGGGATTATTAGGGAAGAGAATGACATGGACCACCTGGATAGGATTTTGTGCTTTTATTCCCCCATCCACGCACTTTAAACACAAGGCTGCTGTCTTCTGCTACAATGTAATGCCTGCTGTTGAGGTCACAATTCTCATTTGATGATGTAAATGTGATTTCATATGCTCTGATATGAACTATACCTGTCATAATTACATTTTTATAAATAATTTTGCATTTATCCTCCTTTAAGGGAATAAAGCAGACATTTATTTTTATAATCAAGTTGTGTTTTTTTTTTTGTTTGTTTTTGTTTATTTGTTTGTTTTTGTTATTGTTGTTGGTGGTGGTGCTTTTTGATTCCTAGTTGGTTTTTGTTTTTGTTTTTGTTTTTGTTTTCCCTTACTGGAATACAGAAGCCTCCCTTTTGGAAACCTTACAATAGAATATTGCTTTGGAACAAAAGCAGAACAGATTCGCACTAGCTTGTCAGTTAATCTGGGGTTAGCTACTTTTTAAATTTCACACAAGGTAAAACTCAGCAAAAGAAAAGCATTTCAGAACATTGACTTGATTGGCTATTGAGAAGGTAGTGAGAACTTTTACAGTGGATCTCTAAAATATAAGCTATAATTGCACTGCATTGAGCATGACAGTAATTTTATAAGCAACATTGTGAACATAGAGAGGGGTTCCATTTTTTACCAGTGTATTTTATTTCTTAGATAGTTAATAGTAAAAGGAAATGTTCACTTTTGCACTTATCTAAACCACTGTTTATATGCATATGAATGCTTTTGGTTATTAATGTTACTTTGCATAATAAGCTAAATTTTTGGTAGTTATCTGTGGAATCTCATTTTTAACACATTCCAAATTTGTTACGTGGAAAACTCTGTACTGTTTTTTGAGAAAAATCTAATATATACAACAGAAAGGACATGGCTAGCTCATTCCTTTGGGTATCAATAAATCTTGCTAGTGTAAACAACCCCTAAAACAAAATCTTATATTTTCCAGTACATCTGCCTGAATTACCAGTGCCATTATGGATAAATAAACTGTTAAATAATAGATGAACCTTTTCTTCATCTGTGTGCCTAAAAATGTTATCAGATTGCTAAGATTACAAAGTTCACAGCATTGGTTACATACACATCTAATGCATGTGTCTGTATTATATACACTAAAGAAACAAAGCGAAGGGCAAACCTGTACTGAATTGTGGGAAGAGTGATGATCATAGCAAAAATAAAAATATATAATGCATAGAAAGGGAGCCAGAGTATTGCTTATTTTCACATTTCTGGGTTTTAGCATAGAAATTTGAATTCCAGTTCCCAAGTCAATATACTTTAATGATAATGATTTATCATCAAGATGGTAATTTGAGATGGAAGTGAATGGAAAATACTGTGAAAGTGCTTTGCCATTCACATCTGTTCCATAGATGCCAGCACTGAACGCTGAACCATTGTTCTTTCATACGTAGGTAAAATTTTTAATAACGGGTGACGGTCTCGAGAATAGTTTGGCCTTTTCGTAGCACGTCAGCCTTTTACAAAGGCCTTCAGCCTTTTACACTAAAGATAAAACTTCTGAAAATATGTTTTCATTTTGGCATTGTCTCAGGTGAGAGGAATTATTATTTTCTTTAAAATACCTTAATTTCATCATTGTTTTTTTATCAACTCATTTTGTAACTGAAATTTATTATACTTAACATCTGTGTCTAAATACGTGCTCACTTTTTGCTAAATTTATGAAGTTGTAATGGAAATTTTTAGTTTGTTTTACCTATATAAACATCTGTTTTAAACATTGCTGATAAATATCTGATATTATCTATTATCAGATCCTGTTTAATTCTTTTGATGTTGACCATTTAGGTTGAAACATTCCATTATTGCTGTATGTCTCAAAGAAAAGCTTTTCTGTTAATTTCAATTTTTAATGCTTCTGCTAATATACCATGACCACTCCTGAAACAAATGTTAGGAAGAAAACATGATTTTACTCATGCTAAAAATGCTAGAGTCATTTTACTGAAAGCTTTTCACATCATAATCTGGGACTTGATGTTGGTGGTTCGTGCAGAGATTATCACTAGAACATACTGCAATTAAAATAATGATTTCTCCAGAGTTTGTCACAGTAAAAATCTCCAAGCAGTCTGTGGTTTAAATAGTGAGTGGACACTTCTTGGATGAAGTTTGTTGGCTTTCTGAAGATGCCGTTTGCACTTGGTAGACCCAGAGTCCTACCTTACATTTGTAATGTACTACTTACATTCTCAATGTAGCAGCTTTTTCTTTGCTCCATGGGCTATTGTGGATATGAAGGTAGGGATAATTTTCTTCTTGTGCTCTCCAAGTAGCATCTGAGGGAATGTAGGAAAGGAGGAATAAGACTGAATAAAATTGAAGAAGTGAAAGAGACCTGGGGAGAGGGACAATGGAAGAGAAGGTTGCTAGAAGCAGACGCCAATAATGTGGGGAAGAAAGGGATGACACAGGCAGCAGCAGGTGAAAGAGGAAGGATTAGTGAGAACACTTAACACTGAAAGGTAATGGATGGGAGGAAAAAGGGATAGGAGCACAAGTGCAAAATGATACCTTAAATGCTACATAATAATCCTTTATTAGATGTGGAGTTGCATCCAGGAGCCTGTGGTTACTTTACTACCTTGTTATTGTTAAATATCTGTGATCATGCAGCAGCAGTGCATATCTTATCCTGCTTCTCCTTTTGAATCTGTGTGGAGAATAACCCTACTTCTAGTACCAATTAAAACAAATAAGAGAGATATCTGAGAAGACTCTGAACTTGCTAGTGTTCTAGTAAGTGAAACATTTTTATCTATCTTGCTTTTTTAAATAAGATGTCATATTAGAGTATGTATTGAAGGAAAATCTGTAAACACACACACAAAAAAAAATTAGTCAAAAGAAGGATTGTAGGTAGAAACAGTATATATCATGAGGTAATTTAGATAAAATGTATCTAGTTGTTCTGGTATCATTCTGGCCACTTCTGGCAGAAAGACTTCCATTTCTCTCATCTAAGTTTGTAAATGCCATATAAGTAACTAAACTCTCGGTAGTTATTCTTCAGGCTTCGAGGTATGCTGCTTCTATATCAGACCTGAAGAAGGGCCCGTGTGCTTGAAAGCCTGTCTGCTTTTTCCAATGATACCAATCAATGCAGAGCCAATTATGAAGAGCCTGGCTAGGTGTTCTTGAGAACCTCTGCAGGTGTTGGATGGCTGCTATTAGGTGCCCCAAAGCCTTCTCCTTTCCAGGCTAAACAAGCTCAGTTCTCTTGTTAATTTTCTTCCTGGTGTGCATACGCTTGATGATGTGGTCTTAGCTCTCCCTCCCCCTTGCCAGCAGGTCTCTTGCCTCAGAATTTTTAGGATTTTGTAATCTCTGTTGGAGAAGATATTTTAACCTGTGAAAACTTGGCCTTAAGCTGAAAGTAAATTTGTTTCATGAAAATGCTTTACTGGAACTAGGAACTATTATCATTACAACATTTTATAGAAATGTAAAACAATCTTTCGGATTTTACCACTAGATATTTATCTTTTCTGTATTAGCATTTTAGATTCATAAAGAAAACGAAAATACTAATTACCTCTGTATTTCTGGTATCTTCTTTATTAGCTTCTTATATGGCTTTTCAGAACGCTCATTTTAATGTATCATGACTTTAATAGTCAATAGAGCCATACAGCATAAATGGTAAATAAATCTGTACATCTCATTCCTACAAAAGAGGCATCTAAAATATTATTGAATGCATGAACTGTGCTGTTTTAACTCTCTAGAGGCTGAAAACTCTTTATGTGCTCTGAATTCCATTTTCCCTCAACTTTGCAGTAAAAGCCACTGAGAATGAAGTAGCTGGTCTGGGAGATAGCTGGATGACCCCTGAAGTGACTGGTAAAAACATTCTGAGGGTTAATGACCTGCTCTAAATCTCACTGAAGATAACAGAGTTTCCCCTACTGTCAAGCTCCTCTAGAAACACCTGAGAGAACTCAGCTGTGTTGGAAGGAGTCTCTGGTGTAATCACATTTGTTATACAAATAGCAGTTTAAAATCTGGTTTTAGTTTCATTCCAGTGTGGTTTGATTATTCAGAACAGATATTTCATGGATTCATAGATTTACGCATGATGGAGCCATTTTATCTAGCTCTAATCTGTCTTCTCCATTTCACAAGACATTAAATTGCAACCAGTTATGCCTGAATACAGATCTAATCCTTTATTTGCCTAAAGTGTATCCTCCCAGAAATGTATTTAGACCTGAGTTAAAGATGCAAAGAGATGGAGACTCCCTTATTTCTCTTGGTAATTTGCTTTACTAACTAATCAGTTTCACTGCTCTAGAACTATATGTAGTTTCCATTTTGAATTCAGTTCTTCCTTCAGTTTCCTCATTTGACTCTCATTTTTTTTATCCCAATAAATTAATGACCATTTAAGTATTCCTGCCCTATGAATGTACCATCACTAAATACTGATTAATTTCTCTCTCACACACCAAGTTGAAGTTTCTCATGATAAGACAGTTACTGGCCTTTTTTGGCTTGTAGATTGTAATTGGTTTTGGTAAGGTTTTCTTAAAAATGTGAACAGTTGTTTGCAGAAGCAAATGTGTTATTTGTTTCTTTAATGGTCTAGAGAAAGAAATACAAACTTGCTAAGTTTTTCGTTCTACATCCACTCACCCCTTCTCACATTTTTCTGCTAGTATCATCAGTAGAAATTTATGTTCATATGTTTATCTACTATAAGCCCTATATCCTGCCAGGCTTCACTTTGCAAATCCTGCTTCTTCCCACCGCTCTCTGCCCAGCAACGTAGTCTTCATTACTTTTCCCAGGATGTCTAAATTTGTATTTGGTTATATCAAAATATAATTTATTTTAGAGATGTACTTTACAAAGTAATCCAGACTACTTTGTTGAACTCCATTATTTCTCATAACAGGCAATTCACAGACTTACTGGGAAATGACTTTATATTTGTTTACAGGTCACTGATGAAAATCGTTATGATAAGGCTCACTGACCATTGCTCTGGGCACATTCCAGCACTGTCTTCTCCAATACTAATTAATGATTTGACACTAAAAATTATTTTTTCAGATCAATCAGTTTGGTGGGTTTTAATTCAATTGACATGTACATTACTATCATTGTATAACTCTAATATTTAATCAGAACATTGTGTGGTAACAGATGTTTAGCAAAAATCTGGTTTACGTCTATATTAATTGTTACGTTACCAAACTTATAATTGCATCAAAGAATAATAATCATGTTTTTTCGACAAGACCTGGTTTCCATTAGAAGATACTAGCTAGCCTATAATTATATTCTCATCCTTTAATTTCTGACTTAATTGAATTCTGTGTGAGTGTTGTCTATTCTTTTGTCTGGGACATGTACTCCAGTCTAACTAAGCTGCAGCTACCCAAGTCATTAAGTTTCAGGGGGGCTGGAGGAAGGGAAATGGGGCAATACAGGCACATGTAGTAGTACTCTGCTTGAACTTTCTAATGCATTTTGAAATTTGTTCAATATTAATAGCAGCAGGGCAAACACCACCTGAAAAAATTTTAGGTGGTATTTTTATGCACTTCATTTGGACCTGGTTATTTTAAATATTTATCTTGAGTACACGTAATTTACCCTCTTTTGTTGCTTTGTAAGGTAGAAAGTATTTAATCAGCCTTCTGTTCTCAATTATCATCCTCCAAATGCAAGACAAAAACATTTATGGAAAAATATTGCCAAGAGAATGTTAAAAAAAATCTGGTTCGTATCAGTACAATTTAAACCCTGAGTAGTTCTGGAACTGGGATGCATTTCTTCTACCTCTAGCAGCCATTTGTGATAATTATACAGAGTCTTTGCTGCTGCATCAATGTAAAGGAATATCAAGCTGCTGGAACAACTGCTAGAATAAAAATAGGATGTTAAATGTAACTAAGGCTACTTCTTTTCTTAAGGACGGCTATTTCTCTCCTTTTGTAAATGGGATCTTTATTGTAATACCGCAGCATCTATGCTTTAGCTGATGAAGGTGGCTTTTCATTTTCTAGCTTGCAGTACATGCAGATGCACTTTAAGGAAGTCTTTTATTAGCTGACAGCTTTCTCCACTACTGGCTTTAGCAGTTTAAAGTGGGTGCACACAAGTTCTTGGCAGCTCCAGTGCTGATTTATGTCAATGACTAACTTTGATAGTCACAAACACAGGTTTGGATCAACCCAACTCCTTGAAGCCACAAGGCAAACCAAAATCTCATTGAAACATTGTGGGAAAACTGAAGAATTAAAATACAGAACAAAGATAATTTGACAGTGTATCCTGACGATATAATTGTGAGGAGTATGGAGTGGGCAAGATGTTACTGCCTTTTTTGTTGGTACCAAATACAACAATAATGACAAAGAGAGGAGGAGGAAACTTTTTTTTTTTTTTTTTTCTGAGGCTATCTTCAGGCAGTGTTAGGACCAACAGAATATATTTCAATTTTTAGTCAAAGCAATGTTAGCTGAATGGGGAATATAACGCATAGCTAAGGAGTATAAATATTACCATTTTGTGAGCTTGGAAAGAGATAGGAGGGAAAAATTATACTAGCATGGGAATAATTAATTGAGTTAGTGGAATAGAGTATATCAATTTAATATAGAGATCTAAAGAAGAAAATCTGACAGTACAGGAAAAAAAAAGAAAAAAAAATATTGATCGTCTAAGACAAGGGAATGTTTCCAAGGGTGATTTTTAGGTACTTAAAATTCTTATCTTCAATCCTTGTAAAATATTTTGAAGTAAAATAACTTTGAAAATCCATTTATTTATTTTCTTTCTCCCTGACTTTGACAGGTACATCAGTTTGGCTTAGGTTTCCTTTCCATTTCATTTTATCATAATCCTATCAAACTAGAATCATTGATCATGAAGATGTTCTGTTCTCTTTAAAGCTAATTTCTTTTTTTAAAACAGTTTTTATGAGTGTGTTATTTTATTCTGTTTGTTGCAATATTTTCATTTCTCTTGATGTTTTCCAAAATCTTGCTTTCCAAAACAGTATAGCTTGCCACTGATTAATGTCTCCTTAAGTTTTACTCTAAATTTTCCTGAGACAAACACATGCACATTGAGACGGCTGTCATGATAGAAAGTTGTCAAGTAATGCTGTTAAGGCATTTTCAGTAGTTTGATGCTTTAATATTTATGAGGTTTTACTCTCGGTCATCAATCACAGGCTCTTAGTTTGCCCACGATGACATCATCATATATTGCAAAGCAACTTCGGCAAATTCTTTCACCTAGTCGCACAGAGCAGCATAAAAATTACCTGCCTCATGAACTGTCTTGGGGCTACATTTATAAAATAATACATCTTTTCCATGCTGTTAAGTAGACCTATTTCTATCACAGTGCCTTTTTTACATAACATTATAGTCCTAACACCTAGCAAGGGATTATGTGATCTGAATACTACTGTCTTGACAGGTTTATGGCCATCATAAGCCACCAGGCATCTCTACTGTCTAGAACTTAGAATGAGACTAAAAGCATTTTGATTGTGATTTATGGCGTAAATTTTCTCTGAAAGGCTTTATGCAACTTTAATAGAATCTTCCTGTCACATCTTATACTGAATGATACCTATTTACCTAATTTCCTCGGAGATAATTTATGCTGGCATTTTATTTTATGGCAGTGCTAAACAAGTTTATACTTGTTGACAGCATCATAGACAAAGACTTTATTTCAAACTTCCAAGTACAGGGCAGAAATTCAGCTCATGAGCCATTTTTTCTTCCTACTAGTGTAGTCTGTATTGAGTTAATGTACTATGGGAAAGGAATTCAGCATGCTTTCATAAAGATTTATAGAATGTAAATTAGAGAACAATAAGCTTAATATTGAAGGCAAGCAACAGATTTATCCCAATGATACCAATTCATATCATTTGGTTTATTGAAAGATTTGAATATTTACTCTCTTGTAAGTTTGTGTATCAAAATGGACACAGGTGTATGACTGAAGAAATTGTTTTGTCCTATATGGTTACCCATTCTAAAATTACATATAGTAAAACACCTGAGTGTCAAAAGTTTTTCTGAGACTGAAGTTCATATTTGACCAAAAGTAAAGTGTCAGTCATGACTTTGAACTGATAAATAATTTAATATTCATAAAAATATGTTTGGTTATTGTATTTGCCTAACCTGAATTGAAATTTAAATGCATGTTACAGGACAACAGAATAGAATTTTGATAGGGTTTGTATTGACATAGTTACATTAATAATAGTTGATGCAAGCAGTAGATAACTTTGGAAAAAATGTGTTAATTTGTATGTTTCACAAATAAATTATATTCTTTGTGCATTTATTTTGTGTTTAAACCCAGCATATCTGAATTTCTCATAGAATAAGAATAAAATTAAAAGCAGATATGTGCATAAATGTTTTCATTCTCCTTGATAGTGGAAGTTGCGCAAAAAGTAATTCACCTTAATATCATCTTCACTTTTAACATTATTATTTTTAAAATAAAAATAGTAATAAAAAAAATCTGTGTGGCTTAGCAACCAGACAGTAATGAGGTAGCTATAGTTTTACCTTATAACATAAGGGTATGTGTTTATACATTAGTGATATGAGAAAAAAGGAATAATATAACAGATAAGTTTTCCTTATGATGTGTATAGGATTAACCAGAACAGTTGCCAATGGTGTTCACGAACAGAGAAGGACTGGTGGGAGATGTGGTGGTCGGGAGCTGTCTTGGGCAGAGTGACTACGAAATGGTCAAGTTCTCTATTCTTGGCGAAGTCAGAAGGGGGGTCAGTAAAACTGCTACCTTGGACTTCCAGAGGGCAGACTTTGAGTGATTCAGGACCCTGGTTGGCAGAGTCCCTTGGGAGGCAGTCCTGAAGGGCAGAGGAGTCCAGGAAGGCTAGGCACTCTTCAAGAAGGAAATCTTAAAGGCTCAGAAGCAGACCGTCCCCATGTGCCCAAAGATGAGCTGGCACAGAAGAAGACCGGCTCTAGCTGTGGCTAGAGCTCAGGAAGAAAAGGGGGGTTTATGACCTTTGGAAAAGAGGGCGGACCACTCAGGAGGACTATAAAGATGCTGCAAGGCTGTGCAGGGACAAAATTAGAAGGGCCAAAGCTCATCTGGAGCTCCATCTGGCTACTGCTGTTAAAGATAACAAAAAATGTTTTTATAAATACATAAACACAAAAAGGAGGACTAAGGAGAATCTCCATCCTTTACTGGATGTGGGGAGGAAACTTAGTGACAAGATGAAAAGGCTGAGGTGCTTAATGCCTTCTTTGCCTCAGTCTTTAGCAGCAAGACCTGTTGTTCTCCGGGTACCCAGCCCCCTGAGCTGGTGGAAGGGGACGTGGATCCTCATAATCCACGAGGAAATGGTTGGCGACCTGCTACACCACTTAGGTACTGAGAGAACTGGCAGAAGTGCTGACCAAGCTGCTTTCTATCATTTACCAGCAGTCCTGGCAACCAGGAACCCATGGGTTCATGAAAAGCAGGTCCTGC
>VXAA01004155.1:250745-261412 GCA_013399115.1 Anseranas semipalmata | reverse complement strand
GAGGTGCTGGAGCGTGTCCAGAGAAGGGCAACGAAGCTGGTGAGGGGTCTGGAGAACAAGTCTTACGAGGAGCGGCTGAGGGAGCTGGGGTTGTTTAGCCTGGAGAAGAGGAGGCTCAGGGGTGACCTTATCGCTCTCTACAGGTACCTTAAAGGAGGCTGTAGCGAGGTGGGGATTGGTCTCTTCTCCCACGCGCCAGGTGACAGGACGAGGGGGAATGGGCTAAAGTTGCGCCAGGGGAGGTTTAGGTTGGATATTAGGAAAAACTTCTTTACTGAAAGGGTTGTTGGACATTGGAATAGGCTGCCCAGAGAAGTGGTTGAGTCACCATCCCTGGAGGTATTCAAAAGATGTTTAGATGTAGAGCTTGGTGATATGGTTTAGTGGAGGACTTAGTGTTAGGTCATAGGTTGGACTAGGTGATCTTGGAGGTCTCTTCCAACCTAAATGATTCTGTGATTCTGTGACTATCAGTGATGTAAGCAGACAATTTTAAACTCCAATTTTAAACTAATTATTTTTTTAAACAATTAAAAGCGCAGCAGGTTATTGTGGGGACAATTCTGAAAAATAATAAATATTGTGGAAGTTTAATTCCAAATTTTTGCAGTATGATCTTATTGCATCTTCCTCTTCCCTCTTATTTTCTATTACATTTGATTAAAGGCTTTGAAAGGGACAGTGCTTTATTTTCTTATAGCGTAGTCTAGCTGTTATGAAAATGTTTTTTATCAGGTGTTATGTTCTGACAGAAATGTAAGTAAAATATTTACAGATTTTTAAATACAAAGGTTATATTTTGATGAGACAATCTGGAATTAAAAATAACAGTGGCTCTGAATTCATAAACAATCATTTACGTTTTGGAAGATACGAGTATATTTTTGTTGTTGTTGTTTATTGGTTTGTTGTTTATAGTATATAATGTAGAAAATATCTTTTTGGTGTTTTTCCCGGTTCCTAAGGCCATTTTGAACTGCGTTGTTCACTTCATGCAGCAAGCTAGGAGACATTTCAGGTGTTAAGGTTTAATTGGTATCCATTTTGTTTATGGGTGCCAGTGCAACAAAATAATGTTTTATAGAATCATAGAATATCCCGAGATGAAAATGTTTTATTTAGCTTTCATTATGTGTAATGCTAGGAGAGAAGAAATGAAGACCAGCTTATTTAACCATGGATACATAAAATAGATGCAAAAGAATGACAGTTTTTAATTTTAAACAAACAAACAAACAAAAAGTTAATAGATTTTAAAAGATCATTCGACATTTTCTTAGATAATGACAAGTGAAGCATGTGATACAAGAGGGAAAACTATTTCTGAAAGAAAATGAAATACTGTACGTATATCATAACAAGTTTCTTTTCTGAATCTTACTTTCCTGATATTGTTGTTTTTCTCTGGATATGTGCAGTATTGTTTGATGATTGCTGATCCAATTATATCCACAAAATGAAGTAGAAAAGCTACATTTACTCTCTAAACCCATTGAATGTCAGTCTTACAAATATATGTGTGTTCTTTATTTTAAACTGTTATGCCTTAAATCTTCTGAAAAAGAAAAGTAAAGAGGATGAAAGCTATAGTTGACCTGGCTGGAAGCTTTAATTTTGGCTGCTGAGAAAAAAAAAAAAATCATAATAAATGTAATTACCAATATAAGTATGAAGAAGATACAGACTTTATTTGGAAAGTGACATTGTAGTACCCTCTTCCTCATTTAGTGAAGGAAATGCAACAGAAATAAAAAGATTTTTGTAGTCATTGTTTCCATCCAAAGGGGATAAGAATCTGTACCACTGTTACATTCTGCTGAAGAATTTCATGAAGTACTGAGGACAGAGTTTACTGAAAAATGCACAATCTATTAGTGTTCAGCCAACACAGAAAATGAATAACAAAGATGAAGAGTATAGGTTTTCAGATGTTATGCTGGCTACTCACAATCAAAGGCTACGACTGAGTGCAAAAGTGTAGAATAGCTATGTAAGGACCATGAAGAATGATTTTTATGGAGAAGTGTGCTTTAAAATTTTTTTTTCTCTCAGTGAAACATGTATTCTCCCCTGTTCTGCACACAGTGGAGAGAGAGAGAGATGGTGCAGCATTCTTTCCAGATGTCTTCATGAAAGGCCCATAAACAAATGGTGTAATAAAATAGCTACTTCAATAAGACAGAATAAAAAGAGGAATATTATGCATATTGGGTAAATCTTACATCCCTTTAAATGCTGGGCACCTTGCGTTCATCTAGCATCAGATGGACCCCAGATGGATTTCCCACAGCACACTGCACAGAAACCTGTCCATGGAGAGGTCCTCTCTCTCTCTCTCATACTGTGTTGGCTTTCATCTTGCATAACAAACAAAACCAAATATCTTCACCTGACAGGCTGAAAAGTTATCTCTGTCATAACACCCACCAGTGCGCATCAGAGGGCACTACAGCAGCCTTACAGCTGCTGCTTATGCTAACACATGAGCTTCACAAGCGTTTAAGTACAAGGCCCGACAGAGAAGCTATAGCCTGCTCGAGGTCACTAACTTCAAATACAATGTCTTCTGCAAGGCTGCAAACACATTCCTTGATATAACTTAATAATCGTGTATTGTTTGAATTGATTTATTTTAACAAATCAGGGAAATAGGGCACAAGAGAATATAGTGGTACTCTGTCTTAAAATGAGAAAATTTTACTGAGCTCTATCAACAATTACAAATTTTTAAATTTTGAAATTTATAAATATGTGTGAGAATTGAGTATAGGATGTGGCTGAAGATGCTAATTTTTGTTTAACCTAAAAGGAAGCTAAACAATAGCTAAATTCCTTAACATACTTTCCATCTACAGATGTACCTGGTCCAGCATTGCAGTCTTTGTCTCAAGACTGGAGATCTTCCTTGAATATAAGTTATAGGACTGATTAAAAACTAAGTGAGGTTTCTTGACCTGTATCAGATGAGGTGATGGTAGTCATTTGTGATTTTATATTGCACTCTTAAATAATGTCTCATTTTTCTTCCAGCTGATTTGTTAATTTTAAAATGAATAAGTGTGAGGCTTTTAAAGCACTCTTTTTATCCCCTTTAATTGTTGTTTCTTTTTTATAATATAGCTCAGAACCATATATATCATTTAGCATTAATACAAATTAATGTGTTCTGTTCTTAACACCTTAAATCATTTAATTTGATGTCACACAGTTGAATAGTTGTAATTACTTTTTATTTTGTTTCCCATGCCACCTCTAGAAAATAAAAGACTGATAAAAAGTAGTTTATGGCTAAATTTACAGGACCTCAAGTGACATAAATTACACGGTTCTTTCCTCACAATGTGAAGAGAAAACTAATTTTAAAGAAAATCCTCCAGGTTTCCCTGGGGAAATTAATTTGCTTTATTCCAGAAAAAGACTATATAAGATTACATAGACAAAAACATAACTGTCATCTGAACATAGAGAAATACAGAGACACTGGCATACAAGGAATAAAAGCATATCTGGAGTTCTGGTTCCAGGTCTGGGTGCCCCAGTGCAAGAGAGGCATGGACTTACTGGAGGAAGTCCAGCAGATGGCTACAAAGATGTTTAATAGACTAGAGCATCTTTCATACAAGTAGAGATTGGGGGAACTGGAATCGTATCTCCTGGAGAAGGAAAAGATCATAGGTGAACTTATCCACATGTATAAATTCCTGACTCGGGGAGTCTCATCTTTACTGGGGAGCCAGTCTCTTCTCTGTGGTATCCATTGAAAGGACAAGAGGCACTGGGCGCAAATTGAGATACAGGGAATTCCATTTAAACGTGAGAAAAAATATTTATTTATTTATTAAGGGTGATGAAATACTGGCACAGATTGCCAAGAGAGGCTGTGGATACTCTCTTTGAGTATCTCCCTCCTTGGAGATAATATGCACTCAATCCATACAGCAGTGATAAAACTTGCAAGTAGAACTTCCTCATTCCTTCCACTTCCTCAACTCTTTCCTCTCTGTTTCTTTCCTCCTCCTATATGTCAAACTGTCAGATTTAACACTTGGGCAAAGGGAAATGAATGTTAGCATCTTAATATTCCCTCTTTGAAGCTGCCAGCTTTTATACGTAATAAAAGCATATACATGCATAGTGTCACAAAGGAGGTGCCATATGTATTTGATGGGAAGGATACTAATGTTTTGTGCTGTTAGTGCAAGATCTAAATTTGAGAGCCATACTAGTTTGTTAGCAATTTAGTCACCATGAAGTTTCATTCAGAGCGGTCAGATATCTAGAGGATGCATACTCAGCAGTGTAGTCCAGACTTTATTCAAAACTATTCTCTTCTGAAAGTAACAGCCTGAAATCAGAAGAGCAAGTATAAAAACAGGTGATTGAGAAACAAATTTAAAATATGTTGATTCCTTTTTGACTTTAGCAGCAATTCAACAGAAATTCTGCCTCCTGATGTAAAGGGGTACTACTCAGCCTGGGTAAGTGACAAGATGGCACACTGCATTAATCTTGGGTTTTGGCAATTTTTTTGGATCCTAGTGGTTCAAATATTAAAGGAAAGGCAAGGATGACATTTGAAAATAGTGCAAACACAGCACTATTAAGTCAGAGAATTAAGCTGTTTTAAAGATAATAAACAGAACACAGACTGAGCATGTCTGAATGAGCTCTACTTATGTTCTGTGGTGGGAGAGTGAAAATTTTTATTTAGCACTCATTGCTACTCTATCACTTCATTGCTACTTTCTACTTATATAGTGATGTCTCATTTGTACACTTCAAAGCATTGAAGGTAAAAAGTAATCACCACCTTCATTATATTAAGGGATAACTGAGTGACACATACTGTGCTAAGGTCATATAATGAGGTAGCTCTGTTGAGAGAATTCATGAAATAAAATCAGCAGACAATTAAAAAATAGTAGAGGAGAGAGAGAGAAAAAAAAATAGCCTAATGGCTGTTACCCAAACCTCTGAATCATGAGCTTGTCAGAAAGTAGACTGACACTTTCTCCAAGGGTCTCCCTACATATCTGATGATCTGTCTTTTCTGGCAGAGCACAAGAGCAAGAGAAATGCTGCACTGCACAAGGCAAAAAGCCCACCTAGGCTACAGTCCTGTCTGCAGCAGTGCCCAGTAAAAGATGCTTGGGAAAATCATAGTATTTGGGGCTTTTCAGGAATGATGGTTCTTCTTGCTTGTACTCTCAAGCTTGAGCAACCAACATTGTTTTTAATAATGTCTCTTCCATTACTTTTTCCAACCTTTTTCTTTTAATGCACATTAATGGTTTTAGCTTTTGCAACACTGCATTTCAACAATCATCACAATTTCATTGTCTGATATGTGACATGATCTCTGTGTTGTATTCCTTTCCTTTAATTTTTTCTCTATTTCTTAAGATCATTATATTACAAAACACTTCGTTTTCAGTGGTGGTATTTCAAACAATTTACTCCATGACATGCTGAACTCTAAATATTTTAAATTTGCACAGTTATGCTTTAATCCTTTTTATTCTTTCCAGGCAGACAGAGCAACAGAGTAGTACATTAGCATAATTAGTTTTCATTGATCTCAAAGGTCTAAAATCTAAACATTATAAACAAGATAGTCAAATACAACTTACTTTTTCATAGAAAAAAAAACAAATGCATAGTTGCCATACCAGCTTATAGTTCCCTTTATGGTCTTCCAAAGGTAATGTCAAAAATCATACATCATGTTATCTTCAGTGGCATAGCTGATTACAGCAATACAGAAGAATATCTTGTATGCATTTTGCTTTCTCATGTTTCTCTCATAACTATGTTCTGAAATAAATCTCTTCAAAGTTCTGTTGTGCTTAAAGGAGATGATAAAAAAATTACATCACCTTTAATTAATATACATAATGTATGTGTATGAAACATACTATTGATTAAAGGCTATTGAAGTTAACTTGGGTGGGGAGCAGGGGGAGGGAGGGGTGGTGGGGTTTACTCTAACCCCAGTAGCTATATTGGTTAATCATGACTTTATCATTTGACACAGAACACTTTATTTCATCTTACTGTTAATTCACTATTTCCATTGAATTACTTGTAGAATTATTTTAGAGAATCAGTAGTTAAAGCATCTTAATTATTTCAGAATTGATATATCATTTTATGGTGGTTTTTTTATTATTATTATTTTTTTGGTTGTTCATTTATGTTTTCTGTTCTTTCTCTCTTACATGCTGCAGTTGCAAACATATTGTGGCGAGAGCAAGGTACTAATATAAATGTTTCTTTCCTATTTTTCTATATTACAATGAAATGCTCATCTATTGTTACTTGTGTATTTTTGTTGTTGTTGTTCTTAGTATACAGTTAGAGTAATTACCTTCCTCCCTTGCAATATTTGAGGGATTTGGTTTAACGAAAAAATGTAGTGGAAAATAATCCTTTAAATGTGTGTGCTTTTGTGAACTGCTTTTCCATTTGGGGAGGGAAGAGAAAACAAACTGATAAAAAATTTTAGGCATTTACTCAAAGGCATACAACGAGAAACAGATCTAAAATGGAGGCCTTTGTTTGCTGATGTGATCGAGCTTCCAGCCAATCAGCCTGTATGCTGTTGGGCTTAATCTTGTCCGAATCATTCTTATTTGTCAAAATTATAATCTCAAACAGTTTAGTTAAAGTAAGGGTTCCTGTAGTTTCTTAGTGAGACAAAGCATTTTCTTCTGAGTATATGTAAATATACTCAGGAGGGGTTTGTAAATGTTTGGGTGGGGAATGGAGATCCGTGGTTTGTTTTGTGACAGACTGAAGAATAAATATAAATACAGACAATATCAGGTGTTAATAGCATAGGAAGCATGGAAAGTATCTTTTACCAGCAAAAATAGGTATTAATTTCCATATATATATATATATATATAATATATGAGATAATCTTATCAAAAAGCCTATTGCAGAAAAATGTGTCAACATGGAAAAATATCATAATTTAAGTGTTGTTATGAGCTCTTATCTCTTTGTGCTAAGTAGCTGGGTCTTAATTTAAAGTTTCAATTCAGGAATTCATGTATTTCAGGAATAGGAAATGTTTCAAGTATTTTCATTGGAATATTGGTAATTGGTAAGTGGCTCAGGGTTTGCTATGAATTCATGCTGCAAATGGTATTTCTAGGTGTTTCTTAAACGTATATTTTAAATTAATCTAAGGATTCAAAAATTTGGTATTTCATTTGCCTAATTACATACTAGACTTTGGCATTTATCAATGTGTTTACGAATATGAACTAGATTGTTGTTATACATTCCTGTTTCACCAGTTCCTCAGCTGGTGTAAACAGTCACTTGCCTGATTACAGTAGAGTTCAGCTATGATCCTCCTGCTCTGTTGGCCTTGCAGACTACAAATGATGTGTTCAGAGTTTCATACAACTCCAGTGTTAACAGTTAAACTGATAAACAACCAGATGCTAATATCAAAGTTTTCAAATGTGTGGTCTGCCTGTTGGGAAGGTGTCCATCAAAATGTTCTCTTGTGTTTTATCTTGAACAAAACTGGCAAAGAGTGTGTGTAAGAAAATCTGAAAGGATTTTGAGGGTGCGTTAGTATGTAATGCAATAACATAATATTGTATTATATACAAGCATAAATATATCCAGATGTTAATATATATGGAAACAAACCCAAACCCACCATAATTTTTTTTTTTTTCCAAAATGGTGTTAGCCAGTTTTAAATGTAGAATCGCATTTGTCTAAATGCAGTGAATATATTTAAATGTATCGTTATTGCTTCTGGCACAGAAACTGTGTTATAAAAGTAGTGTTTTTTGTTGGGGGAGATGGAGAGGGGAAGGAGGGCTGCAAAATTACATCAGATGTACTTAGAGGAACAGTTCCTATAGTTGTAAAGAAGGGATTTGTCTAATTAATTAGATATTTATATAGATATTTGTAGCCATGCTCAAAGGAAGAGATTTGGGGTCATTAGTGCAGGGATTATGTCATTGGATCCATGGGTAGAGGTTCCTTATGTGAACTGGTTGCCCTAACTCAGGAGAAAGGATATTTCTTACTGTGTCTCCTTCACTGACTTTGAAGAACAGTTTGGTGAACGTTACCATCTGGACATCAGAAATACAGCCATAAAACTCTGGGTTGTATTACTATACACAAGTATTATCTGTACATTAGAAAGCCTGCCTCAGAATATTGACAACTGATGGGGGACATTTTGGGAGTCGATTTATTAAATGTCTGTATTGCTTCAGACTATCAGCTGATTTACTTCCTCACATTCTGGTATTACTTATTCTGCTAATAGCTATAATACACTTTAGGGCAGTCAGGCCAGAGAGAAGGGAAGACCTTGTTTTGTCCCCAGCAAGCAACACTTATTTCTTTTTCACCAAGATACAGTAAGCCAGTTGCTCAGCTGTAGATCTCTACAGTGTTCACTGGAAGGGGCAGCCTAACCTCAGACTTGTCTATAAGTTCCAGCTGTTCTTACAGGACACAGTGTCAGGCATTTTCTAAAGAAAGATCTTGGCATGTTATCTTACATAGGCTATTTACTTTACCTGCAAAGGCATACAGAAGTATCCCATTAGCTAGACTGAGCATATTGCAAAATATTGTCTATGCTCAAAATAGACATGAGAGGTAGAATTTTGAACTTGAGCCTGCTTCTGTGCTTCACCTAATGCAGTATAGACAAACCCCTCTCCTGCTTCTTGGTATCATATTAATAGATATATTTGATAAACTGTTAGGAAAACCCTACTTGGAGACTGTCCTTTCCTTCTTTTAGGACAACTTGGCCAGAAATGGGAATGATTCTACGAGGTTTTTCACAGATAATCGAAGTTCTTGGCATGGTCAGTGGTGCCCAACGACAGGGCTAGAGGCAACGGGCACAAACTGAAGCACAGGAAGTTCTGGCTGAATATGAGAAAGCACTTCTTTATTGTGAGGGTGACAGAGCACTGGAACAGGTTGCCCAGAGTGGTTGTGGAATGTCCTTCTCTGGAGATATTCAAAACCCGCCTGGATGCGATCCTGTGCAATGTGCTCTGGGTGACCCTGCTTGGCAGGGGGGTTGGACTAGATGATCTTCAAAGGTCCCTTCCAACCTCAACCATTCTGTGATTCTGTGACAGTCTTATGCATCTTACTACTTTTTACATGACTTTATTATCTGTGTCATTCCTAATTTTGAATCTGTATATATGTACGTACATATATACAAAAAAACCACACTTCTTTCCCCCTTAATGTTCTCATTTTAATTGATATTAAGATATTAAGATTGGTATTTTCCTTTCTACTAACATAGGTTTTTCTTTGGAATTTAGAATAAGCAGAGTTTCATGCTCAAGTTTATTTTTCCTGGGTTGTATTCCCATCATACTACACCAAATGTTATGTCAAGTGGAAGCTTCGGTCCTGTACCCAGGAGACATCTACTTTTTTTATCATTGTAGCCCACAGTTTAGTTGTCAGAGTTTATTATAATGATAATTTTATAACAACGGTGATTTTCTTATTCATAGAATTCTGCCAAGGTCAACTAATCATCCATCATAGTATCCACATAGTAAATCATCAACAATTGTCTTAATTAGCCAATGGTACACTAAGAATAATATTCTTATTCGTGGTCATAAGCATAAGGTGGTTCCCACCTTCTCCATAAAACATTACATCATGCCTCTCATTCAGCAACATTGCAGTGGGATTGAATAGTTCTATAAACATTTCTGGCACTTCAAACTCAGACTGAATTTCTGTCCAGCTCTGGCTTTCCAAAAAAATACAATAGAAAATATTTCATTTTCGGACTGAAAGCGCTGTCAAATATAGCAAGGTTTTATAATAAAGATTCAGAATTTCTCTTTCAAGGTGATACAGAAATTATTTTAACTCTTCTGTCCCTCAGGAAAAGAAAAATAAGAATACGTGGAGAATGTATATTCATTTGATTTCAATGTAGATGATTTCACAAGATGACTTCCATTACTGACAGCTGTCAAACTATGGCTTATGTTTCTAGATCTGTATTCATAAAGACACCATCTTGCCAATGGAGAAAACTATGTGAAATTCTGAATAGCATAAGAGTTTTGTTTTAGTTTTACAACAGAAGATCCCATTGGATTTGTTGTATTAGCGTTATACACATTAACAAACTGATCTTACACCAGTAATATGGTGAGGGTTTTACTTCAATACAAGGATTCTCTTTTTTGTCATTATTTAATTTTGTACATTTCAATCTGTTTTTTTCCTAAGGTCTGGGAATTGGGAACATGTTTTATGTTTTTTATGAAGATGGAATCAAAGTAATACAACCAGTGGAATGTGAATTTCAGAGACATATTAAGCCTAGTGAAAAACTCCTCGGTTTTCAGGCAAGTTGTTTTTTTGTTTGTTTTGTTTTTAATTTACTTGTAGTATTCTCTCAATTATAGTTTTCTTTTAAGTAAGAAATGCTAGTTTAGAATTATCTGCTTGATAAATTCAGACATTTTCTTAATTAATATATATCTTATAATGGTGGACTCAAAATTTACTGTCTTATCTTTGTTCAAATTCAAACTTTAAATCTCTCTTTCAGATTGAATATTTCTCCTCTGTTTTTCTTACCCCTCTCTTTCTTTGGCACGCTCTCTCTCTCTCTCTCT
>VXAA01004155.1:216851-241219 GCA_013399115.1 Anseranas semipalmata | reverse complement strand
AAAAAAAAAAAAGGCTTTCAGCAGAGAACTGTCGACAGTCTTTTGGGGCTTGATTTTTTTGTTTGTTTGACTTGGTTTTTATTTGAGTACATTACAGATCATTAAAATCTTCTTGAAATTTACTTTAAAAGCAGGGCTCTGCTTTTTCTGAAATAAAATTGTTTCCTGGGCAAAGAGCTCTGAAGCTAGTTAACTTTTTAACAGTTCTGCTCTGTTTCTCTGAAGAAAGAGCACCAGTATGTGAGGATTTCTGATACAGAGGTTTTGACACCACATGGGGTGTTCCAATTCAGATTTTAATCATACAAATGAGTACAAGTAATAAATAACATCTACAGAGTTACTTATAGTATCATCACATTCACAGGAAACAGATGTTCTTTAGTTAAATATAACATGGATTTGTATTAGAACTCTAATCTATTTTTAGTAAAAATACTTAGAGATTTTCTTCGGGCCTTTTGCCTTTTTTTGCCAATAAATGAATGAAAATCTTTATTGTAGAGATTATATATATTAGTATACATATGTATGATGTGTATTAGTATAACATTTTAAAAGAATACACAGCAAAATTGTGATTTTAAAATCAAATTATCTTGACAAAAATCATTTTAATTTTTATCATTTTGTATTCTTTAAACATCTCTATTTACTACCTTCTATATCTCTATTTACTACCTCTATATTCTATATCAACTGGCTCAAGCTTCATACAAAACCTTATCAGTCCCCATCCTCATTTGGAGAGGTTAAAATACTTTATACAAAAAGTTAAAAAGTTCTTAATATATTTTTTCTTCTTTTTCTTTGTTTCTTGTTTGTTTGTTTATTTTGTTTAGTTGAGTTTACCTTTGCATATCAAAGTAGAAGTGAATTGAGTGGTTAATGAATTTGTTTTCTGAAAATAAGACTTTTTACATCCAATTCAATATACTTCTTCAGGAAGGGAGGCTGCAATCCGCATATTTGAAGATCTAGAATTTCTGGAAATTATTTTCCTTGTCTCTGATACTGATTTGTCATCTTACTTTCCTGCAGTTGATGAATGATATCCCAATTTAATTGCATTTATTAGCATTTAGACTTCAATGGCAAGAGCATATTATGCATTTTGAGCTTACTAAAATATGTTAGAGAAGTTGGAAGTTGTTTTGAACTTGGGTTTTATGGAGTAGCTTTATTGGTAGATTTCTAATTTGTCTTAAATGAGATTAGTAATTATTTTATTAATTGCTTTAATCTGTCATTAAGTGTATGCTTAGAGATACTTAACATAACAATGCGTGTTAACTAAAGAGTACAATTTAATAAATTAGCCACTAACTAAAAGTACACCCCTCCTCCAGAAATATACAGAGGGATTCATACAGTTCTTGTATGGAGTAAGATTAAATATTCAAGTTTCTGTAATGGTCCGAAAATCAGATATAGAAAAAAGACAAAAACACCTTTCACTTACAGACACACGAAACCCAGAAATTTTATTTTGAAGGATACAATAGCATTGCTTTTCCATTACTTTAATAATATCCAGGTCATGAACTTAGGGATGTATAGAATTTCACAAATTGAAAATACTTGACACAAACATTTAGTGAGACATTACTAAGGGATGACAGATGAACGACAAAAACAAGTTAAAACAAATGTGTTTTTACACCTTTGGGCACCTGAGCAGAATTTCTGCTATTTGTTACTAACATGAAAATTATTTCCTAGGATACACAATATACTATGTTTAAAAAAAAAAAAAAAAAAAAGTTTTTTGCAAATAAAATGAATAAACCATGAAAACACAAAACCTGTACAATCTTTTACACCTAGTATAAGACTATCGAAAATAAAACTACTGCTGATTCACAGATTGCTCTCAGAATTGAAGGAAGCTAATTTGGAATCTGCTGACAGGTCAAGTGATGCTTTGCTTAGCGTTTTTTATCGTGTAACAAGCATGGCTCTGTCTTTCTTTTACTTCATTATTAAACACTTTTTTTTTTTTGGCAAGCAGCAAGAATTTCTCTAGGCATTAAATGTTGCTGTATTTAATATCATATGCACATACACAAACACTCATACCAACAGGAAGCAAGGAAGAGAGTTTAATTTCTTTGTCAGATCACTCTATTTTATTACATGTGGTACTGCACAGCACAGAAAAAAATCAAAAGGTAAGTTATTTTTGGAAAATAGATACTAAGCTATTTATAAATGAGAACATTTTGCTTAGTGGGCTGCCTTTTCTTTAAAAAAATGTGTCATATTAATATAGAGGATATTGTTTACATTTTAACTATTTCTACTCTCTTAAAAAAGAAACCATCAATCTACTCTGCAAAACCAAGTTTTCAAAAATGCATGCTCTAGTAAAAGCAAATGTGGGGAAAATTTCATATTTTGAAACTGAGCAGGACTCAATAATAAAAATTCTGTTGAGGCACAAAAAAAAAAAAAAAAACAAAAAAAAACAAAGACAGCTAAAAACAGTTTTGAAAGGGCTATAAATTGTGGAACTGTGCTCTTTTCTATGTAAAATTGATATCAATTTGGTTTTGCTTATTATGGTATCTTCTTTAAAGTACCATTATGTACGTTATATTTATTCATTTCTACTATAAAAGTTAACGTAGAAGATGTGTATACAGGTGCACATGTATAATAACTAGATTTTAGGATGATTTGTTTCTATGATAAATATATTTATCAAAAATAAGTTCTTAAAAAGATGCTAGAGTAGACATTTTACATTGCAATATATGTTTCCAAACTGAGAACATGGTTGGTGCATCTTTAAAGAGGTATACGTGGGCTTTTTGATTTAGCCAGGTACTTCTTATCATAAAGTTAAGAAAAATATTTACTTTCATTTGTAAATTCTCGAAAGCAAGCACTGTCATCTGTAATTGTCCAGAACTGCTTAGCAGCACAAGGTTAAGTAGGATGACTTCAAGGCATGCTGATATAACCAGAGCTCATTGTTATTCAGTACACTGTGTTGGTGGCAGTTGAGCCTGAATAGCTAGAAACAGCTGTGACAGCATGCCTCCAAGACTCCGAGCTTCGTTCTGCTGTCAGCTTCTTTCTTGGGAGTTGCATTATCTGTGCTTGATTCCACAGGTAATTCCTTCTCCTCCTCCAGGCAGTGCTATGGCCCAGATCCTGAACACAACTGGTGCTCATTCAGCAGAATGTGTGTGGGCCAGACCTTTCATTTGAGGAATCTGATTGGAAGTTTGATACACCTGAATAAATTAACTATACAACAGCCCAAGTGTTATTTTAGACTACTTGTCTCCTATCTTGCAGTAGAAAATGTTATCAAACATGAATGACCTTTTCAAGGGGCACCTTTCTGTTTTTAAATGAGCTGGTGAGCAGCCTGGCTTCATTTTCCACTTTCAAAAAGAAAAAACAGTAGGTTTTTTTTTTTTTTTTCCAGATGAAGCTATGGCTTGTAACACCTCAGGAGTACAGTTAAGTATCATCAGCAATCTCAGCCAGCCATTAGTGCATTATCTTGAGGATCTACATCATTACTTTAAATTAGGTTCACTTAATTAGCCAGCTGGTACTCTCCTTGACAAACTGATAAACAAGCTGTGCTTTATAGTTCCATAATGGTGAGACTAAAAAATAATTTCCCCTTATTTTTTCTGTTTTAACAATGAAGATAGAGAAGTAATCCCCACAACTGTTTGCCTCATGCAGAATGTCTCTTAATCAAATAGTCTGTCCTCCCTTTTCATACCTCTCAGTTCTTCAGTTCTTCTCCTAACAAAGGAAGTGTACATTTCAACTGCTTAAAAAGTTTTTAGTCTGTGGAGATAGAACTCAAGGTTGTAGGGAAAGCACCTTGGTTCTGATCACATGTCTACAAAAAGTAGAAATTGTAATTGGAAAAGCATTTATACATTAACAATCGTACCAATTTCAACATAATATACCCAGTTTAGCAGAGTTGGATGCAGTAACATTGTGTTTGTTTGATGCAGGATTGTATAGGAACAGCTTGCATTGATTTCAGTATGTGGTTTGAGAATACTCCTACCCTTTTTAGCCATTTTCCAATAATTTGTATAGCTTTTAAACTGATATGTATGAAGTGAGAGAGATGGTAGGGAAGGAAGGTAAGTACTTTTTTACTGGATTTAAAACCTTTATTTTCAGCTTCTTAATAGCCTCAATATAATGTGGTTTTGATGCCAAATGTTAGAACACATAATGAATAAAAGTCACTGTTTCAGCAATTCAGTAACTTTGAATTAATCAGAGGGCTGTTTCAAAAACTGACAACATAATTTTTAAATACAATCTGAAAACATCAGGAAATGTATGTCCAGTCATCATTTTAATTCAATCACATTATTTTTCTTTTCAAAATGTGACAGAAACTAAGGATTTCTTCTTTTATTATGCTGCAGGCAGTAAGTACAGATCCTGTTCCAGTGAAATTACACTATGATAAATCACATGATCAAGTCTGGGTGCTGAGCTGGGGAAACAGGGAGAAGAATTCACCGACTTTGCAGGTGGGTATATTGATCAGACTGATTATATGCTATGAAATCTAGATAAGTTGAATCTTTATGCAGTTGAAACATTTTTGTATTTTCCTTTAAACACCATTACGATGACCCAGCAGGGGTAGTAAAATGTTTTCAGGTAACCTGAAAACAATTTAGACAACTGACTTTGCTAGAAAAGAGTTAGAGATTAGTTTCAACACCCTTACTCAGAAATGACAATATTGACTTGATAGGAGGATATGGAATACAGTTAAAAACAGCAGCATGTTTTGCCACTCTGCCAGTCTTTTAAGAGCAAACTTGCTGCTTATGATGTTTTTGCCTCTAATTAGAGGATACACTGGATTTTAGGTATATTCATTTAGGTATTTCTGTAAAATTATATTGATGTCCTGGAGGTGACAAGCTAAGACAGTTCCATCATTATTTATTTTTTCAGATATAAAATAATAAATATTTTTATTTTTCACATGCCCTCTGAGCAGTGGCAAGCCTAGGGACAGTCACTAAAGAAACATTTCAAGAAACTGTACTTGCATTGCTGCTTTTTCACTACTTTCTTTTCCTAATTTAAAGTAATCCCATAAGAATATGATAATGGTCTTTGTGTCATAATTTCAAAATTACTTTTTATTTCAATTTTCCTTTTCTTTAGAAGTCAGTGAAGTCCTTATTTGTTTTTAAATGCATAAGGAATAAGAGAAATTCAAACATAGAGCTCAAATAGAAAAAATGAGTAACATTTGAAAACGCCTTTTTAGCACCTTTAGACTCTTAGTAAATGTATGTAAGATAATTTGTGGGAGTTTAGCTGTCACTCCTCCCAAGAAAATGACTGATAATTGAGCCAGACCTATCCTGTTTTAAAGCCAGTGATCATCTTCACTCTCATTTTCCTTTACATTATACATAATCAAATCTTTTCTTTTTTTAATCCAGTCTTAAGTGCATGTAAATGAACATCATAGTGGCTATTAATATAGAATTGTCTTCTACTCATCCATAAACACTTACCTCAGAGAATGTTCAGGATTTGGGGATTCAAGGAAAATTGGTTCAACAACTTAAGGAATGTGTGAAGTGTGAAACCAGCTTGCTCTTCTGAAATATATATGTGCTATATTGAATTACCTCATGATTGACAAGACTTGGGAACACGTATTGCCATAGCTTCCTGTGGATCAGTTAATAACATCTTATCTTTTCACTTGGGCTGAAGTGCCTAAGAAACTTAATCCCACTCTAGGATGAAGTGTGAAAAAAGGTAAACAAAAATCTTAGTGTGCAGTGAGGACTGTTGGAGACTTTAATAATGTAAATGAATAAATATGGACTCTCTGGTAGAAAAAAATGAAAAAAAAGTAAATAGAAGATTATGTAGTCAGGTACGTAACAATTCTCTGAAATCTGTAATATGGTCAGCTTTATTCACTGTCATTTGTGTTCCTTTTCATGGTAGCTAAAGAATAACACAAGAGATGGAATACAGAGGCAATGCTGTATGAATTTATTTCAATATAGATTCAATTTTGAAGGAGTATTTCCATAGTTTGTAATCATGTTATTTTATGTAGGTGATAACACAAGCCAGTGGGAGTGTTTCTCATCACACAATCCATACTCAGCCAGTGGGAAAGCAGTTTGACAGAGTGGATGACTTTTTCATTCCTGCTACAACCCTCATCATTACCCATATAAGGTAAGTTTTAGCTGAGTTATAACTAACTTTCAAATTAACTATAATAATGTCTCCAAAGAAAACATAATTTAAGAATAACCTTGAAAACTTGAGACCATGCCTCTTCAGTATTGCTTTGAAAGACCCCTTTTCATATACAAACTTAATGTGAGTTTTGTTGAATAAAAGCTGTTGAATTTATCAGAATAAACACATTTATTAAAGTTTTTTTTTCCTTATCTCACCAAATGTTCAAAAAGATCTTAGATGTTAAAATGGTTTTTACTATAATCCATACCTGGAAACACTAAGTTCTTGGGACCTTAGTTATTTCTCTCAGTGAATGTAGGACTGTCTGTGTGTCCAAAGAATAGACAGCTTCTGGTTGTGATAGAAATATAACAAGTATAGAAAAACGGAAAGAAATAACAAGTTGGATTTTAGAGACTTATAGGACAGAGAAAGAGAGTGTGAGGAAAAGAGGGCAGAGTTTAATACAGTTGTAAAGCAGAAATCTTTTCAGGATTTTGCCAGTGCCTCTTACATGAAAATCTACTTACATTTTTCTTCCTCAAAACACATTAGTAGGAATGTGAAATTTCATTTTCTTTTAATATATTTTCTGTAACATTTCCACTGGTAGGGATAGAAAAATTCTGCATTCCAGGATTTGTACATCTGAATCTTGCATTAATAGTCATTAGCACTTTGTATGCTTATGACTGTTAAGTTTTTGCAAAGTGACTCAGATCTATTTCAGTGCAAAAGACCTTGGCAAATAATTAACTTATTTGCTTATTGTGCCCTTCCAAGTTGAAGTTTCTGTGGAAATGCTTACGTTAGGATGATCTTAACTTTTCTACAGTTATGAGAAAGCATCATTCACGTTTAGCTAAAATCTCAAATCGTTCATATAAATATGCATCTCCATACAAAAATATATAATGATTTTAGTCGCTGGTAGTTTTTTAAAAGTGAAAACATGAAATTTAGGGTGATTATACAGTTGATTCCAGAATTTACTCTAAAAATACCTGCCTGTGACGAATCTAGTCTTTTGTGTCAAAAAAAAAAAAAAAAGAAAACATTTGATTTCTCCTAAAAAGGTTGCTGATGAAAGTTAAAATTCTTAGTTTTCTACAGATCTCTTAAAACTTAACTAACAAGTAAATTAGCAATCAGCCATATGCAATTTAAAAAGAAATGTGTAAATTAATATAGCTGAATAGAAATTGACTCTAAGTACCATTACTGCCACATTGCTTTAAATGAGTAGATAAATGCACAGTGTCCCTGCTTTCAGCCATAGAAAACCGTTAAATAATTCTGCTACATTTGGAGCAGATATGCTTTGAGAGAACAGAAGCTACTACTTCATAAACTACCAAGCACTAGAGGTACTACCCTTCTTACTAATTGAGTTTGATGTTTATTACTATATTATTGCCCTGGGGAGGGCAAATTTGTTGAGTTTTACCATTAAGGGAATTTACAGCTGGTGATTCTTGCCTGCATAGTTCCCTAATCTATTGCCAAAGACTGCATTGACAGAAGAGGGCTGGTAGTGATCTACAGTGACTGATTCAGTTCTCTCCTTGGACAATTTTTAAGCTAAAGGATCCTGTTGCACACTTCTACGTAATATTATTCAATTAGAGTAATATTAACGTATGCAAGTCTTTAAGAGTCCAAGACATTAATGCTAGGGAAAAAGAAAAAAGAAAAAACAGAAGAAGTGTAAATCAGTTAACATTTCAATAAATGTTGGCATGACTTAACCATTTTGAAATTATTATGAGATACATCACCAAAAATTAGTACTGAATTAGTCAAAATGCTTGCTTTGTTTAATGGAACGTAAAAAAATTCTATACGGTATAGGCAAACATTTATTTGGAAGATACATATTCTGTGTATCTATTACATTACTATGTATTAGAGTAACATAATTATTCATGCAGATTTTTGCTATCAAAGGATTAGTAAATCAGAACTGATATTTAGATGCATTAATTTTCATGTAAATAGGTAAAGAAAGACATGAATAGGGGCAAACATCATACCCTTAGGTTCCCAGGATGGGAAATGGGAAAAAATAGGTCCAGTCCAAAGACAGTGAAGAACTCATTATGTCAAACTCAATCTATTTGAAGTTGGTATTCTGTCTAAATAGATCAAGTAGTAGTAGTTGTTTTCTGCTGTGCATGGTGAGTCACAGCTACCTTCAGCTGAAGAGACATTTCACCTGTCCTACATGTGACTTAGGATAAAGGAAGAGATGAAAGAGAAGTAAAGAATAAAAAGAAAACCCAAAGAAATAGAAAAGGAATAGGAAATTTAATTAAACAGTGAAAAAATGAAATTGAACAAGTGACTACAGATATACAATAAGGGTGGACATAATTTCAGGCCTAGTATAATTTTCGTGTTGTGACTTCTGTTTGTTTTTCTTTTCTTTTTTTTTTTTTTTTTGCATTCACATGCCAAATAAAGAAACTACCTGTAGTCTGACAAAAAGCCTGTAATATTTTGTCCAATGCTTAAACCATGGATTTTGGATTTTTTTTTTCTTAACCAACAAAATCAATTCAACTGCAATTTGTTTTTACCTACACATGAACTTCCTTGAAATGCAAAGAATCTTATTTTAGTTTTCTAAAATACTACCTAATTCTGAGTGTATTTCTATTTAAAAAAAAAAAAAAAAGACCATGTAGAGAAATCCTGTATTTTTATTTTTTTATGTATTTTTTCAAGAGCTATTTATGTGAAGTCAGTCAGTCGTTAAAGAATTTGCCTTTCTTAAAATGTCTGGCCTTCAAATACTTAGTTGTTTTGTTGTTGTTTAAATAAAAATGAGCCACATGAGCAGTGTGTCAGGAAAGTTTTTAAATATACCGTATCAGAAAAATTCACCAAAGTAATAGTGATATAGAAAAAAGCTGTCTATAAAATCTAAATTGTCACCAGTCAACAATAAAAAAAGCTCAATAACATCATGTGTTTCTGTAGGATGTTAGGCAATGAATGTAAAGCTTTAGCTTATTATTATTTGGTGCTTATTCTAACCAGGGGAGCATTTTATGAGTGTGAATAGTGAAAGACAGCTGCAAGGGAACTAGCCCCACCGGCTGAATTAGCTGATACAGATAACTGCTCAAGGGCCCTATTTGCTCTTTGTTAGAAGTCAGTTCCAATTAACTATGCAACACCAGACCTTTCCAGAAAAATGAAAGCTTTCTGCAGCCAGGTGCATTTGTCACCTGTAAACTAAAATTTTGAATGATGGAGCAGATAACAGAGTGTGCATGGCTTACAAAATTAGCATCCAGAACCAAACTTTTCTGTCTGAAGAGAAAGGCATTTCTCTATTCATAACAAAGGCATACCACTTGAAAGTGTGAGTAACGGTTTTGTAACACAGTGAACAGAAACCATCTACTACTATCTACAGTGAATTGCCATCTACTGCATACTTTGTCCAATCAGTTACCCCTTAATCATTGTAAAGGATAAAAGGGAGAAGATAAAGATAGGTAGGCTTGTTGTAGACACAGAAACAAGGGTGAATAATTTATAGGGGGGTCCTGAACTTTTTCTCTTCTTAATAGTATCTAAAATGTTCACTGGTTGTGATTATATATATATATTTAAAACAGTATAAATGCATTTTATTTAAGAAGCGATGGAACTATAGATTTGGTCTATCTAGGTATGCTGTTATTTATATATATGAAAATGGAAATGGGCTGCCCATGATTCTTAAAAAAGAAAACTGCAGACATTTTAATGCTTTCTTAGGCACCAGATAATCTAGGGTGCACTTCAGAGATCAGATATTTGAAAAAGTACTAAAAATCTTTGTCTATGGTAAACAGTAATTGTTCCTAAGCAAATACGTGTTCCCAGACTTTTCCTACCACAGACTGAAGGAATGTTTGGTTCTACCCAAAGTACAGCAGAAGTTAGGACAAATCACTTTTTTGGTTTGGTAACCGGTAAGCATGGCATTTATACCCTGAACAACTATGATGAACCATCAAAGTAGCTGCTAAGCAAGTAAAGTAGGCATGAGCCAAAAGGAGTAGAGGAAGAACAGACCAATTCTTGTTAAACCCTCCTTCTTCTGTAATTGGTATATAGTAATGCAGAAGAGGACAAGAAAAGAAGCTATATCATTTTGAGGAGAGAAATGCAGTAGGTTCTCAGCTGAGAGGGCAGGAGGGGTAGTGTGAGTGATGTCTCCCTTTCTTTAAGTTCCAGTGGAACTATTTCCTTCCACTGTTGAGTTGAGGGAAAAACAGTTTTGTGCAAACACCATCAGAAATCAAAAAAGTTTTTGGCTATAATCCTTTNTGTGGTATATATATATATATGTGTGTGTATAAACAAACAACACAAATATTAGTAGTTTTTGTAAAAACAACAACAAAACTAGTAATAAGCTCCCTGATAATATGTAGAGCACCCCACTGATGTTTACAGATAGCAAATCCCTGGTTTTTCAGAGTCTCAGCTGCAGATAGTTCAAGTTGGCACCCCATGATAAGGCTTTAAAAATGTAGGGGACTTAATTCTAGATTTTTTTTGTGTTTCTTTGACAAGAACAGTTTACCTGCTGGCTCTGAGAGGATGGATTGAGCCATGCCCTTGAGTATTCATGAGCAAAATAAAAATCCTTCTCTTTCTCACAAAACATTTAAAATGCAAGGTTAGAGCTTAGAGAAAGTCAGTTTCCCAAGATTTTCCTTGAGTTTCCCAAGGCTTTCCTTGAGGTTCCTGTGCCAGCCACTAACAATGCACCAAAAATCTTGGTCAATCAGCAACAAAAAGGAGGCTGTGGTACAAAACAATAATGATTAGTAATAGAAAGAACACTGAAAGAAATTTGTTCAGGCTTGCTGTTAGAAGTGTGAAGATTTCAAAGGGAGGAAATTATATGTTTATAATTTCATTACATTTCTTTATGTAATAATAATGCAAGTATGAAAGTAAATCATGTTATTTTTCATGCATGCTGTCATGCCCATATCTTCAGCGCACACAGCTTGAAAAAAATCCCCCACTCCAAACCTGAGTTGTGTCAAAAATCTGTTACAAATGGTACAAATCCCAAGGTTGTCCAGCCCCCCACCCCACCCAGTTATTTCTGGGAAAAATATATACAAAGCTTATTCCTTTTGTAGATGGACCTTTTAATAATTGAGTATATGTATTTTCAATATTTGGTGTTACACATTTACTGAGAAGAAAATTTTAATCAGTGAACTACTCTTTGTGCCAAAGCAGTTCATTGCAACCAATGATCATGTCCTTAATTGTCTGCTAACACACATTTCTTATCATAAAAAGAGACATTTGCAATTAGTATGTGGGATGGCTGCAAAAAGATGACTCGTACTCATGAAAATATATTCTTAGAAGCCTAAGGAGCAAAAGGGCTGATTATTTCAGCTCCACTATTCGTAAATTGAAGTGAACAAAAGATAATTGGAGTAAATTCAGGTCTATCATTACACTACTGAAAAATGTTTCAAAAGCAATATTAAATGAACTCACTGTAATGGAGTCACTCTAACTTTTTAAATGTTTTAATCTTTTAGCAAGTATTTTAAATGTCATATAGTTACCTGACTTAACAAGTGGAAGAATGAACGATCAACTCACTGGTGGGATGGCACAGGATCTGAATAAAGTTAAAATATTCTCAGTTTAAATTTTTATCTCTCTTATTTCTCTGTTGTGTAGGATAATAGGGGAAGCAGTCTTTTTAAAATTATACCTATTCATTTGCATGACACATTCCAAAAACTAAGCTTTTATTTAAGAGGTAATTGGAACGTACTGCCAATGCATGCTTGCGAACCTTCTTAAATGAAACTCGTGTGGGGTGGTGATTCAGTACACTCAGAAGTTTGGATTCAGAAATTCACGCTTCATTCCAGAGTTTAAGCCCATAGGGAGGTGTGAAGTAGCTGAAGGACTGTCAGAGCATTTTCAGTATTTGTATGAAAGTAAACACACAAAATATTTTATTTCAAAAATCCTACATAATCAGAAAGAACTTCATTTTCAAATCATTTGCAAGTTAAAAAAATAAATAAATAAAAAGGAAGCGATAAATGCTGAGCCAACTATAGACAAAGCATAGACAAAAAAAGGTGGAATTAATTTGGGAGGTTGAATATTTCATGTAGCCAATATGATTTAGCTCGAAGATAAGAGACAATTTAATATTTTACAAATTAGATTAACAAGCCGTAATAGGGGATTACCAAGTTTGCACACAGTTCTTAGTCATTAAGCTATAAATATATGTACTTCTACAGGGGAAATAACTTGAAAGCTTGAGGATTTGGAGAAAGAAGCTCAGTAGCACCAGGGCAATCAGCAAAGACCTAGCAAGTAACTGCAATTTCTCATGATTGTGGAATCTTTCAGTGAATCCTCCATGGTAGCGCAGCACACAACGGAGGACCATCTGGGCTAGGGGCTCACACTGTGCCATCTTTGTAAACTGTGTCTTTGAGAGAGTAGTGCTAAATGGAAAACTTGTAGTCATTCTTTCCCCTCTCTGTGTATTCCCTGCCCTGCAAAGGAGGTCCATAAGTACATTCTTTATGAAAAACAAGCTCATAGGAACTTCGAGGCAAGAAGGAAGGGAGATAGCAAAAAGTCTTTTTCTGTATCTTTCTGCTTTAAGTAGTGAATTTTAAAGCATCTTTGTTCTAAAGGGAATATGAGAGATTCAGTTCAGACAATTTAAATGCTCTGAAACTTGTTCAGCTACTACCATTGGCAATAGCAGGAACATTCTGCATGTTGTACTTGTCTTTCTTCTTTAGTTCAGGAAATAGCCAGAACCTGGCTGAAGTCTACTGGTTTGTACTAAAGCTAAAGGGGAGTTTTGCTAAACCGTAAATGTTTTCCACGCTGTATTTTTTTTTTCCTCTTGCATGTGCAGAAGTCATTACAGGAAAAATTGACTTCTAGGATAATGCAATCTCTCCATCTGAAGCGGCCAAACATACAAATAAATAGCTGTAGTACCTATCTCCTGGTACGTATCTGCTTTTAAGCAGCAGCATGTATCAGTATGTGAAAATACATTTCACTATGAAATGTGTAAAAATTTAATAAATTGTAAGAAGAAACTAACCCCTGCAAGTACGGGATTAACATAGTTTCTAGTATCCAGTGATTAGAAGTTATCGTAGTAAGTCTTTAATTACTCATTGGTATTCCAAATAAATCAAATTATAAGGATTCATTTATTAGCTTTGAGGCAATCTTAATATTATGTAATTAACCTTTTTTTTTTTTTAATTTTGCTGATTAACTTCCAATTAATTAAAAAGTTATGCTGGATATGTCTGGGATAGAGTTAATTTTCTTCATAGCAACCCATATGATTCTGTATTTTTGATTTGTGATTTTGGAATAGTGAAAATTTATTTGCAAATTTATATTTGTACATTTCTATTTTTGAACATTTAGAATAAAATTTATTCATGACATTTAAAATATTAAATGTCAAAATTTAATCTCCCAAATTAATTCCACCTTTTTTTGTCTATGCTTTGTCTATAGTTGGCTCAGCATTTATCACTTCCTTTTCTATTTGAGGTTATGTTAGAAACCTATCTTCTAATATTTAGTAAAGCTGAGATGCTTGTGTAATTATATGAATCAAAGACTTCAAGAAAACTTCCAAATCTACATATGTAGATTTAAGTTCCATATGTACCTATGTACGTCTACATATGTACATATGTACATGTCTACATATGTAGATTTAAGTAGATCTACTGTTTTGTCTGTGTTCGTTCCATAGGTTCCAAACTGTCAGCATACAATATTTTCTTGTGGATAAACTATTCAAAACTCCATCTTAACAAAAATAACTAAATAATATCCCTAATAATACAAACTGCTACAAATTAAACATAGCAACTTGCCATGGTGTGCCTGATTTTTTTCCCATGAAGATCTTACATTTGCAGTAGAAATGTTATCTCTTGTGCTCTCATGTGCCAAAAATCTATCATATTTTTAAAATACAATAAATATCTGTTTTGGTTCAGTCTAATATCTTAATTCAGGTCATTAGTAAATAAGTAATAATAAAAAGTAAATAATAAAAAAAGAGAAAAATAGTTGCACAATTTAGTGTTTGTTCTTTTCAATGTTCATATATCCTCAGGTATATGTGAGCTTCATTTTTAAAATGAAGAAAAAGATCTTTTGGGTCTGTTTTGACATACATAATTTATCACCTTTGCAGTCCTTATCTCTACCTCGTTATTCATTTTCTACTAGTACTGACCATTTCTTTTGTCATATACAAATTTGGCTGTGCATTCCATATGACATCTGCCCACCTTGCTGTTACCATATTTTCTGGAGTGCCAAATATTAATTCTGTCCTTCCTCGTACTGTCATTCAGGGCTATCTTTAGGAATGTCTTTAGTACACTGTGTAAGTGTACAAGCCCTTTCCTTGGCCTTCATCTTTTTAAAAAAATGAAGTGAATTTTTTAGTTGTTGTTAAATTGCTTGCTCTCTTTTCCTAAAATGTACAAGAAAGGTAAACACATTTGCTGCCAATGCTACAAAGACTATTTTTGCTGAGAATTAGTTCCTTTATGATAAAACGCAAATAGTTTTCATATATTCCTGGATTCTAAAAATGTAGAAATCAAAATGCTTTCCTTTGTCATAAAATGTCTTGGATTATTTTCTTGTGAGTACAGTAATCATTGGACAACAATTGGCAATAATGAAAAAATGTGTTTCGTATACTGTTGTAAGTGTTTTATGAGAAGCCTCAGAGAATTCATAGACTCCAGCATCACTAGTACCCTGAAAAATCAGGGCTTATCCCTATCCTGTGCAAATGTATACTAAACATGAGTCAAAAATGCTGGACTAATTGGGCCACGTTACAACAAGTGAGCTCTTCCAGCAAGACCTAAAAAAAAAAATGGCTGAAGAATCCACCATAGCATTGGGCCAGCTATGGGGAAATTTTACCAGCTGTTCCTTAACATAGGTCATTCGAAGATATTCTTCAACATACACTCTATTTCCTGCCAATGGATCTCTAGTGAGATACAATTTAAATGCTCTGCAGGTAGAATATTAAACTGAAAAAGGAGGAGAGAGAGAGAGAGACCTGCCATCAAATTCCATTCTTCATCAGAACTGAACTTTTCATTCATTTAACAGAAATGGTAGCAATGATGTTGTTATGTGCTGAAATTGCTCATTTTCCAACAGAGAGACCTCACAACGTTCTGTTCTGTGGTTTTTAATTTTCTTATTCTGAGTTATTTTCCCATTCCTATTTCTTAGGTCTACTATATTAAGAGTTCAGAGGTACATTATCATAGTCACATGTTACTGCTGCAAATATTATTTATATCTTTTCAAGGTGGAGTTTTTAAATATTTCATTTACAGTGATAGGAAGATGCTTTGTGCTTAACACAGTTATACACAGATATGGGGGGGGAGCCTTTTCTGCTGCAAACCAGAAATAAGAAGCAAGAGTTCTTAGTGTCATAAAGAACAACAGGAACAAAATGGAGGAAACAAACTTCAAAGGTCAAAGACTGTTGTAGTACCCAAAAGTAAAACAACTTCTGTGCTGATGAGCAATAGCCAGCAGGCAAAATCCACTTAGCCTTTTGTTATCATCAAGCAACCATTTCTGAACTACAGAAATTAAAGAAAGGTCTTTTCTCAGCAACCTGCCAGAAATGAACTGTTCTAGGAACAATCATTTTGTAAGTCCTGAGGGGAAGACTGGTTATGCCCTTGCAATGCTGACAGTTTTTGAAATCAGAAACTCTTAAAAAATGAAAAGCGTATTTTTTATCTGAGATAAATATTTTGTTTGTGCAATACACTACAGCAGTAGTAATTAAAAATGACAATAAAAATGTATTTTAAAAGAGTAATTTACAAGTGAGGAAAATTAAATATGTGATGATTTCAATGGTATGAATGCAAGGCCTCTATGAAGTAAAATATATCAGTGAAAACAGTTTTCCTGAGAATCATCCATGTATGGATATAAAGTGAAGAATAATTTTAATAACGGAAATAATGGTTGCAACGTTGTATATCAAGTTCTTAGAAAATCCACAGTTACAGGGAAAAGTGCATTTGTGTGTGTGTGTGTGTGTGTGTGTGTGTGTGTGTTAATGACAAAAGCTCAAAGGACCACTGAAAGCAATTGGGCTATACCACTAAGAAACAGTTCTTTGACCAATTTCCTTTTTGTTTCCTTGCTGATATCTCCTTCTCCAGAACTACAGTGGATTATTTCATTTCATCAGAAAATAAATGCTTGGTATATAACACGTTTTTATTTTAGAATTTTGTTTAAATAGCAATACTTCCCACGTTGCCAGATTAGAAGATCTTTTCTCTCTCTTCTCTCTTCTTTTTCTTTTACTTTTATTTTTTTGTTTTAATAGTATCATTTTCCTTAAGAGTTTGATCACAAATCTCTCTTCACAAAATGCCTGTTGACTTCAGGGGAGTAACCTGTGAGTGCAGGGCCAGAAACAAAAAGGAAGGAGGACATCAGTATTTACATCATTTTCTACTCTATCCGTATTTCTGAAGTCAACCACAAATATAGTTTTATATAAAAATCATAAAAAAATAGAAATGAATCCTCATTTCTAGGATTTTTTTTTTCTTAGGCTTTCTTGTTTTGTCATGACTTTTTAACCAGTGTTTAGATATTTCCTGTTTTATAGCGAATGCAGTTGCACTCATAAGTAGTGTGTATGGCTTGTCTAAAGGAAGAAAATAACAACATAAAGGAAACTAAGTTGTGAATTTACTGCTTGTTGGCAGCTCTACGCTAGATTCTTGTTTGGCTATTCTTTATAAACGAACTTGCTCCTCTGAAGGGTAGAAAAGATGGTACCTTGCAAAAAACTGTTTTGAAGATGCATTCTTAAAATCGTAGAATATCCTGAGCTGGAAGGGGCCCACAAGGATCATCGAGTCCAACTCCTGGCTCCACACAGGACCACCCAAAACTCAGACCATGTGTCTGAGAGCTTTGTCCAAACGCTTCTTGAACTCCAGCAGGCTCAGTGCCTTGACCACTTCCCTGGGGAGCCTGTTCAGTGCCCAAACACCCTCTCGGTGAAGAACCTTTTCCTCACATCCAGCCTGAACCTCCCCTGATGCAGCATCATGCCATTCAGAATTCACGTTATTTATTAATTAATGTAGATTCAGCTGCATTAGCAGAATTCACATGATTTTGGAACTTTGTATGGAATATCTGGTGCATTATTAATTAATACCTTACTTGACTAGAACTTCCCATTAAAATAAGATTGCATCTTCACTAATTCTCTAGCTGCAGGTCTCAGTATTATCCTTCACTCTGAATAACTGCTGGAGATGCGGTATTATTATAGGATGAACTGAAGGTGTTCAGCTTCAGCAAATGAAGATAGAGTTTGTTCAAACAGGGCTGCCCTAAAGTCTGCCTTGGGTTTCAGTTCCTCTTCACAAAATTCTTTCTCTCGTAACCTTCATTTTAGTATGCTTTGCACAGTATCCTTGCACAAAACTCTCAGTGTTATACAGGCAATGAATAAAGGTAAAACAGGTTAGGCCTAACTGTATTGTAATTAATTCAAGTAGCACTGCCTCAGTAGGCTAACGTTTTTTCCTGGGTTATCCACCCAGGATGCATGCTATAGCACATGAAAAATTGTGTAACATGGTTGTCTCAATATCTTATCACTGGGTAATTACGCTTTTTACAAATCTTGGTATTAAATAAAAATATTGGTATTAATGGAAGCAACTGTGTTGTTATGAAATATGGATCTTATATGTAGAATTGTAGACAGAGAATGCCTAATTGTCAATCCAATTGTAGAAAGTCAGTGACTAAGCTGGATGCCAAATTTCTGGTGTACCATTCCCTTGCAAAGTTTCATAGTTCTTGTCTGCACAAATAGAAATGCTTTTAAACCTGATCTTTTAAAATCAGGAAAGTTCCTAAAATTTTAAAATCAGTAGATATATCATGATTTGGGTTGCATCCCATTTGATTTAGTATTTCTTGAAAAATATTTGTTATAATTTGTAAATACAGTACCTGAATGAGAGATGTTAAAAGTCATATACTGCGATTTCATCTTAACCTTTTGCAGTAGACAGTGGTGTTAGTGTGAACAGACTATGTCTAATCCTTTAATAGTGACATGAACATTTAGTTCACTCAGATAGAGTGATACCTTTGGAAAATTTGTTGATAAATTTTGCATGCAATTCTTAGAGCTCTGCAAAACCCTAAGAAAATACAATTGAAAGGCAGACTTTAAAGACAGTGTTTTTTATTTTGGTGTTTTTTTTTTTTCTTTTTCTGTTTCTGATGAGCCTTTTGTCTTGAGAAAATTCAGAGTTGATCATTATAGTTGGAAAAATACACTTCTTTGAAAATGAAGTGTATTGATGGTTTTCTGTTAAAACTACCCTTTTATTGCTATGAAAAGAGATCCCTGAAAATCTAAAGAGGGACATCCTCACTGCTTTTAACTGTGTTTTGCATGGAGACTTACATAACATCTTTCTCTGTATCCAGGGACTAGTAGTAGTGTTAGCTGCTGCTTTAAGCTGGCCTTTTAATTTCTGACCAAAAAGGACAGCTTTAATAGCCTCTACAGCTGTATGGTACCTGAACTTATAATGACAAGGGGAAGCAGAAAATCATCTTTCAAACGTAACTCTAGTTCTTACATCCTGATGTAGTGTTAGTTAAACTTCAGTTTTCTGAATCTGCAAATTTCTGGTAAGTCTATTTTGGGATGTTATGTTTTCTTTTGGATAGAACACCTGTGGTGAGTGTGAGGCTCAGAAGGTAGGCAGGTAGATTAGGGTGTGAAAATCCAGTGTATCGACGGGTGCAAGCTATCTAGCTTCTGCTACAGTTAATGGAGACCTAGTCTATACAGGTAGTGGAGGCAATTTTGCTCATCCTCTAAAGGGCTCCTGTGCTGGTCATCTTAACAGATTCTCTAGACTTTGTTGACTGCTGGCAAAAATAGGAACTTAGAGACTTAACCTGTGTGTGGATACATGTAGTTTTATATTTAAATTTAAGTGTCTACTGGAAAGGAATCCCACCTGTGGAGTGATTTTTTTGTAGGGAGGAGGTATTGTGAGACTGAACTATCATAATGGCAATTTTTCAACCTCCTTACTGACTACTGGTGTGATTGTAGAGGAGGGAAGCAGCTGTGCTTGGTTAGAACTGCAGAAATATGTTTTTTTGTTTCAAAGCTGTAAGGATGGATTGATATATGCACTCTGGAAGAGCCAGTTAGGGTTAAGCCATGTATTGGTTTTGTCACTTTTGATTTCCTAGTTCATATATCAATTTTTAATAAACTGATGAAAAGACCAGATTATAAAAAAATGTAATACTTAAATTACATGGGCCATTGTGGCAGTATAATCATTTTGCAGATGTGCTTAGTCTAAAGTACACCTTTTTTTTCATTTTAAGGTGTATTACTTGAAATCCTTATCAGAACCACCCAAAATACAGTTCTGAGTGTCTTGAGATCTGTCACTGCCATTCTAGATGAAGGTACAAGCGTGCTGCTTCCCCTTAGGATTAAACATAAATACTTTCATGACAGCTGATGAACTGGATTGTTGAATGTTTGTATGTCAGTTGTAGGTTTACTGCTCACTGTTTTTTCATTACATGCAGGCTTACAGTTCCATAAATCTGGATACTAAATCCCATTTTTCAAATGCATTCTAGCAATTGAGCAGCAAGGCTTATTTCTGTTCTAGCTATAGCATTAAAACAAATAAACCCATTTGTACTACACTGTGCATTTTTCTACTAAATACAAATGTCACTACTGTTTAAGAACGAGTATATTTCATGTCAATTTTCATATGAAGTTCACCTGAAAGCAATTCTTCTGATATGTTATGTTGCATAACACTGAAGTTTCTCATTTACAGCAAACAGGGAAAAAAATAAAAAATAAAATAAAAAAAATCATAGAAGCATGTCTCGATAGAAAGGAGAAAACAGTGCTTTAAAAATTTCTTGTCTTGAATGTATGTTATGAGACTGTAGAAATAATCATAACGTTGTTAACATTAGTTTTTACAATTATTATATAACTCTTAAATATGTGGGTGTTTTGTTTTTCTTTCTTTTTTCCCTTATTAAAATTAGGAAAATAAGGTACTCACCCATATGGGCTTCACTTCACTGCTCAAAAATGCATTTCACAGTTAACACCTTTTAGGATATTCTCCCTGCCTCTTTTGAGTTAGTTTAGACAAGTCAGATAATTTATCTGTCTCAATTTCCGTTCATCTAGGTACTGCAAAGCTCATTAGTTTTCACAGAAAGCTAATGACTCCTTGTGGTGGGCTGACCCTGGCTGTCAGCTGAGACCCCCACCCACCTCACTTTCCTCTGTTGGCATGGGGGAGAGAATCAGAAGGGCAAAAGTGAGAAAAAACTCATGGGTCGATGTAAAGACAGTTTAATAAGTGAAGGAGTGAAGAAAAAAAAAAAAAGCAGCAATCACTCACCACCACCAAACCAATGCCCAACCAGTTTTCCAAGCAATGGCTACTCTGGAAAGAGTTTTATTGCTGAACAGGATGTTATATGATGGAATATCTCTTGGAGTCAGCTGTCCTGGCTGTGTCCCAGCCCCTTGTCCACCCCCAAGCTACTTGCTGGGGGAACAGAGAGAGAAACAGAGAAGGCTTTGCTGCTGTGTCAGCACTGTTCAGCTATAGCTAAAACATTGTTTATTTTGGTTTATTTATTGGTGCATTGGTCAATGCTCTTTTAGTCACAAATCTAAAACACAGCGCCATATGTGCTGCTATGAAGAAAATTTACTCTATCCCAGCCAACCCCAGTCCACTCCTCATATGGAAGGTGCTATAGAATTGCTAAGTATAGTTACTCAAATTTCTCTTTTTTAACCATTTGTCACAACATATGGTTGAAAATCTTGAATGTGGTTAAAGTTCTTGAAAATCTGGTATTAAAATCTTTACTATTCATACATATGGAGTAAGTGAAAAAAAGAAACAATCACAGATTTCGTAGTTCTAGTATATACTCCAATTGGAGTGACATGCCCACAGGCTACATATTCCCACTTGCATTAACTGTAAAGTAAATGATTGGAAATGTGAAGATTTGCTCTTACGTATTGCAGGCTTGAATTGCATGAGTTCCCAATATGCACTCTGACAAACGCCTTTATATGCTGTCGGATATTGTGCATGATTTCACTGCATAGAAAAGACATGAGGGTTGAGATTCTCATAAATATTGATCAGGGCTTAATGAACAGTGGGAGGCTTCTGCATATCAATCTATATGAGAGGAAATTTTGCATTAAATACACCACCATCTACCTATAAATCATTTGGGAAAAGTGAAGTTATTCTGAAGTATCACTTGTTCTCCAAAAACCTAGTCATAAAAAACAGTCTAACAGCACACAGGCGACAGGCACAATTTCATTGCATGGTTATGAGTGGCTGTATTTTTTTAATCCTTCTAGAAAACTAAGTGCTTTTGAAAAGTTGTTAGATTATGGTAGCTTTGGGGGTTGAATTCAGCTATCCAGAGAACAGAATGAAACATAGGGTAGTAGTGCAGACTTCTTTACCCAGATTGAATAGTCTTGCTTTACTTTAAATGGGAAAAAAACAAAAAAACAAAACAAAACAAAAAAGCATAATGAAAGCTCAGCCTATTCACTTCCTGACTGTTCTACTGAGATCTCCAGTAAAACTCTCTTACTAATATCAGTTTTGTGGAATGTCCCCATAGCACTGGGACTATAGACACCATTGGAAGACAACATTTTAAGATATTACACTGATAATTCGTTGCTTATAGTTCTGGTAAATTACATTCTTTTATTCCATGTGGCTTTTTTGGATCCCAGCTAACCTGTGTACTCCAAAGCTTCCTTTAACCTTAGTGACTTGCAATACTGTTTTCTGACAAATTTGGAAAGTATTGTTTTTTTACAGCTACTCTTGCTTCCTCATCAGAAAGACAAAGGACCAGTTGACAATGAAAGTGTACAGTTAACAATCTGACACTGGCATGCCAAGAGGTTCTTAATGTTGCACAGAAGGGAAGTAAGGACAGATTGATCTGGTTGTTAGAAAGCAGCAATTAAGTTATTGGGCAGTAGGCTAAAATTTATTAGCAACTGATCATTGCTATATGCAAGCGGGCAACTTTTTGAAGCAGGACTCCACTCCGTGATCTATGACTGTCCCTACAAGCTATCCACCAATATCTTCTATATTTAGATCAATAAACCTCAAAGGAATGGCCATCCCAGCCTTAGAATGTCTTTCTTCCTGAGTGAAATGATGTCCGTTATAGTTGTATAGTTATATTATCCAAGCAATTCACAAACTTCCTGAATTTGGAAATCAATGTGTTGTAGAGTCAAGGGGGACATTTATTTTGTAGATATATGAATTAGCATGAAAAATCAGTAATTGTAAATGTTAATGGTAACTCAGATGTGAAATTCACAATGAATGAAGATCAGAAATAGTTTAAGATTAATTTTTTAAAAACAACTTTCTTCTACACAGTGGATGTAAAAATTGCATCAAACCCCCAGGATTGCAGAAGCATGGATTCCTCTGGACAATACTTTTTTTTTTTTAATTGTTTTTGGTCTATTATGTCAAATCACAATTAATTTCATGAGATTTGAAACACTTAACTGCTTCTTAAAATCTCAGCATCAAATGCCCGAGTAGTATGACGTTAAAATCTGCTGCACTGGTGCTATTTTGCTTGTATGAACAAAGCCAAAGAATTAATGTTTCATATATTCATAGATTTGAAAAAAACATGAGAACATATTTTCTGACTTTCTGTCATAGATTTTACACATTTCAAATAGTTATTGAGAAATGCAGGTAGTGAATCTGATATTTCTAAACCTACATCTACTTAGGTTTGGTCAGGTCTTCCAGAAAGTACACAATGGAGATTCCCACCAAAGAAAATTAATCACCTCTATGGTAGATTTTTGCAATGGGTTACCATCCCCATTCTTTGAAAAATGCCCGTTTCTAATTTTAATTTATCTAGTTTCAGTCTGCATTCATTATTATACTTTCTTTGTGAGATTAAAGACACCATTACGAAAAAGTAAGTTCTCTCCATTAAGATATATGTACAAGTTGTAAATAAGTCATGTCTAAATCGTATCTTTCATAAGCTAAATATATTGAATTCTCTCAGACTCTTGCTTAAAAACGTTGTCTCTATCCTTCAAATAATTTTAGATGTTTTTCTCACCTTTTTTTTTCTTTTTAATATTCCTCTAGTTTTTAATGGCAGAAATAAAACAACATGAAGCATTGTGGTTTTGGTCTTCCCAACGTATAACACAGATACGAGACTTCTGCATTATTCTTACCTCTCTCTGTATATTACTTAAAGAACTCTACAAGGGGGTTTTGTTCTTTTTTTGACTCCTTTGACTCAGATCTCATATTGACCTGCTTGTCTGCTATCTATTTTATTATTTCCCTGGGATATGTATCAAGCTAATCAGCTTACAGTTAGCTAGGATACCTGAGTTGATCTTTTGAATATTTTGATAATCCTCTTCCAGACTTTCCAGTTCTTTCTTTTATTCTGAGATTTATTAAAATGTTAACAGCTAGTAAACTCTTTCAAAATTCTCAGTAACAAATTATCTAATCTAACAGATAGATGTATATTCCTAAAATAAATAAATAAATAAAATACTACCTCATCTTTAGGTTAAAAAAATATAATTTCCCATTCCTTGTCCTTTACAATATCAGACATGGAATCCTTAGCTTTTCTTATCAAATTTCTTCACTTCCCCTTTTCCCTTCTGCATCTTCCCTCCAGAACTTCCATTACTTTTCCCATGCTCATGCCTCTGCCTAGCAATTCTTACAGACTAAGAACCAGCCACACAAACCTCACAGGCACATGAACAAATAGACCTCTCTCTTGATTTGTTCAGCTTCTCAAAACCCCAGCCACATAGCTCTTACTGAGGCAGGCAGGCAAACAAATATATCAAACACACAGCTTGCCAAATC
>VXAA01004155.1:198130-216826 GCA_013399115.1 Anseranas semipalmata | reverse complement strand
CCCCACACACACACTTTTATGTTATTATTGGGCTGTTTGGTTATTTACTTCTGTATCCATCTTTACTGAATTTTAATTGAAGCACTGAAAAATTAAAGCTAGTATGACAGGTTGAGAAAGAATTAATTGAACAATACTATTGATAAAATCCTATCAGTTCTAAAAGATTACTTTTGGCAGCCATACTTCTGGCTCTAGGGAAGGGCAGGTCCTTAATAAAGATTTACCAGCTTCCCCCTTTGAACCTTCTCTTTTTCCCCACCCAGTTCCAAAGTTCTAGCTAATTTTAATACAAATGTTATTCTGTCAAAGTGATTTCCTATATTCTTATTCATAAGGTTGTATGTTAGTTGTCTGCACATACTTCCATCTGTCTCTTTTAGGACCTCAGTTGCAGTGGTATGGGTAGCCTGTAGCATGATCAGTAAAAAAAAGTATTGGACTTTGAATAACCTGTATTTTTACCCCAACTTTGCCAGTGGATCATTATATAGCCTTAGGAAAGTCATTCAGCTTTTTGCTTCACTTGCTGCGATATTTATAAAGTGCTTTGAAATCAGTAAAACCCCTACTTAAGTTCACTGTATTATTATTCTGCTAGCATAGCTGATCTTTTAGTGTACTCACCTCCAAAAACATTACCTTGTAGGCTAAAGTTTTCCACATTATGTCAGTGTCCAAAGTTGTGAGTTGTTTAAATTCGAACTAGAAAAACTTACAAAGCAAAAGGTCTTCAGCATGTTAACATTATAAGAAAGTAGAAGTATATTTTTCCTGTGTTAGAGAAATTGCTACTTAAAGAAAAAAGGGGAAGGAATATCTCTCAAAGCTGTGTTTTCAAATTTCAGAAGTAAGTAGGACACAATGGAGAGCATGGATAGTGGTAAATAATCTTAGGGCTACAAAGTTGAGAAGATTCAAGAACATGAAACTGAGCAATCAGTGTAAAGAAATTGTATTAAATTGCCCCTTACACACTTTAAAAGCAAGATGCTTTGTGAATGGGTGTTCAGTTATAGCTGATTATCATGATTAGCTGCTGCAGCAGAAGGAGATTATAAAATCAAGTATCTTAATAGCTTCAGAGCAAACAACAGTACGAGGAATAACTTGTGCTCCTAGGAGCGACAAATACAGTATCAGGGTAAGGCTTTTGCAATCCTGAAGTCAGTTTCCTTAGTTTTCAGGCATTGACCTGTAAATTCTATGACCAAAGCTGAAGCAACTTTTTGAATTCTAAGACTAATCGATCCAAGATACTGAATGCTTTTTATATGTTGGTTTTGGACTGAGAATTAAGTGGTACAAAGATATACATGAAGTTGTGTAAGAAACTAGAATGCTTTGTAAAGTTGTGGTTTAAATACTTGAGAAATTACGTGTTTTCAGGTGTTTTATGTTTTAAAATGTGTTTGCTGATTTGCTTTAAAATAAGCATATGATTAACCCTGAAGATGTGGAGTCATTTGCATCTATGGCTGTAGACAAACATCCTCTTCTTAATCTACCTATACCAGTAGAAAAGTTTATATTCTGCTCTGGCTCGTAAACTATTTCATTCAAACCACCCAGGTTAATCAACAGACACTATTCAAAGCATTTAAATGATTCCAGGATAACTAAATTTATTCTGATAGCATGCATTAGGGAGTGTTTATTCAAACTTCTTAGTGGTAGAATTTAGGGGATTCCTCTAGCAGAGGGTGCCACCAGGTAATGACAAGCTGATGGACAGGCCTCTTCCTGGTTAAAACTAGTTGTTACGTATGAGTCTTTCCATACCTTCAGATGATGCAATGCTTAGGGAAGTTGTGAGACCTTATCTTTAACTTTAGGGTATATATCCACTGTTTTGATAATCAAAGATTTTATGCAACCAAAGTTATCATAAGCTGAGTGTACCTGTGGTTCAAAAATGTATTAGGCTGGGAATAATGTTTGAGAAACATAGATTAGTCATCTTGAAATTAGTAACATTTGAATGCAAAAATATCACATAAATTTATCATTAGCACTGTTTACTAGAACATTCATAGGCAGGGAAGAATTCTTTGAATCAAACTGATTTAAATCATTCATTTTAATTGTGATCTAAATCAGAAAGAAAGAATTTCTGATTTAGATAATTTGTACTGTTTTGCATTTGTATTGTACTTCAGAAAGAAAGGATCATTTTCATTGGCTTAGAATAATTTGTAAAATAAGTTGATTTGCAAGCTGCATAAAGATTTCTTCTTTTTGCTTGTCAGGATGATATGTGATATATGAAAACAATTGTTCATGGACTTCTCAAGTTTGAAATATATTTATTTAGATTTTCAAATTTGTTTTGTGGTAGAAAAAAATGATTAAAAATTATTACTTTAAAAATTATTTGTGATTTCTGTCAAAGATTCTGGTTTCTAATTCTGAAATTAGAGTGCAGATCAAAACATACAGTGGAACTTTGAGTAATTTTCCTTAGTTACAATGAAGGTGGTGTGAAATATGCTGGGCACACATAAAATGCATCAAATATGTTTGAAGGTGAAATGAATGTTTTATTACAGAAAACAATTTTTAGCTCTGCTTAATACAGTTTCTGAAAACAGTAGGACAAACTTTCAAAAGTAATTATGTATTTAGTCATACAGGTGTTTGATGGGATTTTCAAAATCACAAAACTGCGTTAGCATATATTTATGTACATCTGAAAGTGTCACTTAGATATAAATCTGTGTTTTAAGTACCGACATACTTCAAAAACAGCTTCGTGATAGCCTTTTCTTTCTCTTTAAATAAAATTTCCATTTTTCCCCATTGTTTTTATTGGTATACTGGAAGAGAAAAACAATGTTTTCAAACCAAACTCCAAAAAAATTTCACTGTGTTCACTATTGAAATTGAGATCAAGAGTAACTAAAGCAAAAATGTTTGCACTCTGCAAAGTAGTCACATTAAAATAAATGAAATAATACTGTAGTAGCTGCAAATAGAGTATTTAATGTATTCAGTACATGCCATTGCATTGACCTCAAGTTAGATATTTTCCCTTGCCTTCAGATACCGTTAATTCATTAAAATAAATAGAAGTGAGAAGGGTTAATGAACATCATATTCATCTTTTAATTTGTGTAAATGACATCACTGAATGATAGTAAGTTTATCTCTTAGCACAGACATTCATAAGCATAAATGGAATTTAAGTACTTTTTTTAAGAATAGATGTTTTAAAAATCATATTGAATAACAGCATGCCTAAGTGAAATACCCATTTTTATTTGAAAACAATTTTTTAAATGTTTAGCTCAAAGCTCAAGTAGTTGTAGTATATTCCTAATATTCACCAGTTTGTTTTATGAGTTTGTCTTCCCAGACGTTAATTCACTTTCAAACTAATTTATCCATGCTTGAAGGAACCAGTGTATTTTCTGTCCTGTGTTACATCATTCCACAATAATCAGAGATTTTCCTGCATGCCCAATTTCTTCCTATAGAAATGCCCTAACCTCTCTTGCATGTGCCAGCCATCTTCCACAGCAGTATGTCCAGTTTTCCTCCGTGTTCCTTTTCTATGATTTCTGACCTGCCATCTCGACATGTAACACTGTGTGCTAATTCTATGGCAAAGGATGAATTCATGCTGAGTTCACGTTATGCTTCCCTCTGCAAGAGCATCGTTATCCTCCACTTAGCCACCAATCACTGTTCCATGAAAACTCCCAATGTTACAGCCTGTCTTCCTCAGTTGTGGCCAATGGATTCCAAAGCAGTAACATTGGAGCAGGGCAGGGATGAGGAAATAGAGTTCTGCATGTAATTACATGAATCTCATTGCATTAGAAATAGGGCTAGAGATTGTCAACATAAACTAGCCAGGTCAAGAATTTTGGCTGAGTTTATATTATGTATAATATTAATGCTAACATGACATTCTGTATTTGTTGCTTTTTCATTTTCTGATATTTTGGTGCTTGATTTAGCAATCTAGATATTTCAGGTTTTTTTTTTCCACATTTAATAATTAATAATGAAGCCAACAGTGATGGCAGTGACTAGCGCCCAGTCAATACTTATCCAGAAAAAAACAGAAATTATTCTACAGTTCTATGATCCTGTGATACTGAAGCAGGATGCAAGGATTTTGGAAAGTGGGTCTAAAATTAATAATGTTCCTAAAAATTGTACCAGTTCAGTAGGACGCGCAAATATAATTCACCCTGTCTTATGTCTGAAGAACTGACTGAACAATGTCCTGAAACCTTTCCACCCATTTCTTTGGTGGTTCACAGATTACTGAATATATTGGGGTTGCAAGATATAGTGTGAAATTTTGTGCTGTTTTCAACAACTCAATTGTTGAAACATTGTGTGCTTCATATGAATAGGATTTGAAAGGTATTTTTAGATTATATATCAGTACACAGCAGCAAGAAAGCTTCATTCTTAGGATCAAAGATTAAGAGTAAAATGTTATGTTAAGAAGTGCGCCAAAGGAAAACAGCTGTTTTCGAAAAGTGCTGTGAATGCTGCTTAGATTTTAAGCAAAACTAATTTACTTTGACATAACTTCATAATATTTAGAACAGTAGTTTAGGCATATATACAATTGAATGATTGTGCAGTCAGAACTTACATGTTAACATAGAATAATCATATAGTATATATTTAAAATGTTATAAACATTAAGCTCTAGAATTTTAAGGTTTAACCATATTATTCACATTCAGTGAAAATTCCTTGATGTATGGAAATGCATAAAGGGTCATTTAAAAATGTAAGAAACGTGGGGCTTGAATAGTTGGGAGGCATAAAGCTAAATCCTTTTATGATATTCATTTCTGCTGAATTAAAATGAGAAGGATTTGGATAATTATCTGAATAACAATGACCACTGGATTAAGCTGATATTCCCAAGAAAGTTGAAGAACTATATGAAGTGAATTAAAAAATGTGGGATGTACTAATATTGATATTTAATCTTTTTCTTCCTCTTGGCTTTTGTAAAAGTTTTAACTGGATACACTCAGAGTAATGTTTACTTTTTCCCCTATGTCAATAGGAAAAAAACACTCTTCCAATTAATCAGATAAATGTTTTTTAGACATTTTATTTGATGCACTCTAAATTAAAATTGCAAGAACGTTAAAAACTAAGTATTATAAAATACTTGATATCTGAAACATCTGAAGCTGACATATATATTAGTACACTGCTGCACATATTAACTCATCTACTTTGTTACGTTGGCTTTCCACATTTGTACATAATGCACATAATAACTCTGACTTTCTTTGATTTTGTGCTTTTCCTTCCAGGTTTGGATTTATTCTTCATAAGGATGAGCCTGTGCTCCAGAAAATTGATCTTGAAACTATGGCATACGTCAAGACAATTAGTTTAAAGGATTATAATTGCATTCCTCAGTCACTGGCTTATACACATCTTGGAGGATTTTTTTTTATCTCCTGTAAGCCTGATACCACTGGGGCTGTCCTACCACAGCTTATAGTGGATAGTGTTACTGATGCTGTGATTGGATACAATGGCGACGTAACAGGCACACCACATGTCTCTCCAGATGGACACTACCTTGTCAGCATTGATGATGCAAAGGGTCTCATGAGGTTTCAGTCCATAACAATGAGAGGAGAAATACAGGATGCATTTGACATTCATACAAATTTGCACATATCTGATGTGGCTTTTCAGCCATCATTCACTGAAGCTCATCAATACAATGTCTATTGTAGCTCCAGTACACAAACTGATGTTCTCTTTGTGGAGCTCTCCTCTGGCAAGGTTAAGATGGTGAAGAGTCTTAAGGAGCCTGTAAAGGCAGACGAATGGCCTTGGAACAGTAAGAACCGTCTTATAAAAGACAGTGGCCTTTTTGGTCAGTATCTCATGACCCCTTCCAAGGAATCTCTGTTTATCCTGGATGGACGGCTCAATAAGTTAAATTGTGAAATCACTGAAGTTGAGAGAGGCAACACAGTAATTTGGGTTGGGGAAGCATAAGGATCTGTATTGGATATTTACTGAATTGATAGTTTTACAGTACATTGCACTTAAATTATACCATTCTTTAAACTTAGACATTTCATTTGAAACTGTTAGATCCTTCTACACCTGTTATTTCTTTGAATTGAACACAATTTGAGTCAACTTCCACATAAAAGTTACTAAAACAACAGCTATTTGATAATGGTACTTCTTATTAACTATCAGCCAAGATTGCATTGGTTGACCAGAATTGCAAAATATTGAAATTGATGGTAAACATCATGCATTATTTTAAAGAAAGTAGGAAAAAACCATAAAGCTTCAGGGAATTTAACGTGATACTTTGAATTTGTAAATGGAAGACTTAAACATGATTCAAATTTTGGTTTGGTTTGCTTCAGACACAAAACAAGAGCTGTTGTACAACCTTTGATTCCTTAAACTGAAATATTATGTCCTGTTTTGTCCAGTCCACTGTTTAATCTTTTTGTGCCTTGAAGCGAAAGTCTCACAAGAAAGGTAAAGCATAGAAATTCTATAATTTATTCCCATTGTGGCTACAGGATTGCTTGTCATTGGAGAGAAACTTTTAGTATCAAATTTCTAGTCTCAAGCTTTGGAACGTACAAGGAGGAAAAAAAGGAGAAATTATATTTGCAGTGCACGGTTTTATCATCACTGCAGTTTGTGGAGTTTATTTTTATGGTGAGTCTTAGTTGAGAGAGCTGCTTGCAGAAGCTTAACCTTTTTTTTTTTTTTTTCTTCTTTGGAAAAAAATAGGTGATAGGTTTTTCAGCTACCACAGGGTTTCATCAGCAAGGAGTTTGAGTACTACTACAGAGAAACATTGCAGTTAACTGTTCAGAGTAGACCACATTCTGAAAACATGGCATCATGAAGCTTCACTTATACTGACAAGAAAACTGGTATTAAAAAATATATACATTTAGGAATCTGGAAACTCAGAGAACTCAAGTGAAGTCAACAACCAGTAGATAATGTTTTTGCTTATGCATTGTGCCATTGACCCATCTTTGTTAAACAATTTGGTTAACTCAACAGATCTTCAATTTCATGTGTCCAATTGGATCAGTGCAAAAAAAGAATAAAAAACAACGAAAAGTTTGTATTTTTTATAGTTTGTTGACTTAGAATTCTGATTTTCATGATGAGCAAACATCTAAATGGGAAAAATGAGATTTTCAGAAGTAGAATAACAATAGTCAGTAGGGTAAGAAAGCCAGCAGTAAACAACTATCCAGACTTAGAGCAATGACTTAAAAGTTTGGGAGTATTTTTATTTTTATTACGTTTTTGCTAAGGAATGCTTATAAGCTCTTAAACTGACCTCCTTTTACTGAAGGCAATGAAAAAAACCCCACCTTTTTTTAAACAAAATTTTACTCCAATCTAGATTGTGTAAAATTATTTAGAAATCTGGAATTTTCTAGCATTGTAATCTTGTGTGCATTTAGCATCCTGCCCTGTGTGATACAGTAGATATCTCTTTAGCTTGAGCAAACCTCCTGGTAGGTAGATTTGACTAAATTAAGAGTCTGCTTACATTTCTAGTTACTGAATCTGTTTTCCTTTTTAACAACTTTTTTCCATTGTGAACAAACAAGAATCATGTAAACTCTCTGTTACTCACTTATTTGCAGTAGTCTATTTCATGCATTTTTCTTCTGTAACTTACACCATGTGAATGTTCTGTATGTAGAAAATGCTTGACAAAAGGAGAATAAACCCCATAAATTTTAAACTGACCTGACTTTGGTGAATGCTCCAATGTAGCCACATGAAGTGGTATGTAACACAGATTTTATCTGAAAGCAAGGTAGAAGGAAGTTAATCTGCCTTTTATACATACATATATATATATAACAAATATAACAAATGTATATAAAATAAATTATATCCAGTGTGGAAAGAAAACTTTCTAGAAGAGTTTAACTAACAGGAAAATTTCCTTGGCTGCAACAGAGAAAAGCTTATCTATTAATCAATTAGGCACAGAGTAATTACAGTATAGATGGATGTCTATCCTGTTGCCTAGCTTCTGGAATCAAAGACCTCTAGTCTAGAAGCTGTGTAAACATATAAGCCTTGACCAAGAAGCATGGCAGTCCAGTAGCACAGCTAAACAGCTCCTTATCCAGTCTGCTCAGTGTAGGTGGAATGTACATGTACTTTGCCCTCTCCTTGCCTAAGCATTAACAGTAAAAGATAAGAATTGGATCTCATGACAATAATGAGATTCCTTTCATAGAATCATTGAATGGTTTGGGTTGGAAGGGACCTTAAAGACCATCTAGTTCCAATGCCCCTGCCGAGTGGGACACCTCCCACTTGACCTCCAGATTAGTGGGACACCTGCCACTCGACCAGGTTTCTCAAAGCTTCATCCAACCTGGCCTTGAACACTTCCAGGGATGGGGCATCCGCAGCTTCTCTGGGCAACTTGTTCCAGTGCCTCACCCCCATAGTTAAGAGTTTCCTCCTAATGTTTAATATAAATCTACCCTCTTTTAGTTTAAAGTCATTACCTCTTTTCCTGTCATTACAATCCCTGACAAAGAGTCCCCGTCCAGCATTCTTGTAGGCTCCCTTTAGGTACTGGAAGGCCGCTGTAAGGTCTCCCTGGAGCCTTCTCTTCTCTTCCTTTGACCATGTTGCATGATCCCTTAGAATCTCTGTCAAAATCCAAGCTAGTTGTCAGTTCTGGCAGTGTCTTATTCTTTTGTATTAGCAACATATGGCAATTGGAGAAGCTGTAAAATACGAATAAAATATATTACTCTCTATATGAAACAGGAGATCAAAATGTCTACTCATGTACCTGACAGATTTGATTATGTCAATAATATTACAGTCACTTGTATAGTATAGAATTTTTCCCACTCACTTTAGAATTCTTGTTTGAAACCAATTTCTCTAATCCAACCCTAAGAATATCTCTGAATTTAGCTAAAGCAATTTGGTAAAAAACTATTGTCGATTCCTTGTTTTTGTTTAGCTAGTCCAGTGTAATAGCTCAAAGACAGTGGTTTGTTTCTTTCCCATTGTTATGGAAATGAAACAGGTTTCTGGTGTCCAGGAGTTGTTCTGATCCCACTAATAAATGAGAAATCAAACACAGTTTTCAGTGTTTCAAATTTCTCTCAATATAAACCCAGATGTACCAATAGCTGGTTTCAAATCCTGTCTTTTCTAATTGCTTCTGTAAGCAGAGGCAATGAATGCCCTCTGTTAGTTTGTGGTAAAGACCCACATTTTATTTCACAAGCCGTTATAAACCTTCAAGATTTAGAATTTCCTTACAGAAACCCATTAGAGAAAAGAAGTGGAAGATAGCAGAAATGTAATGGAGGAAGCCAAGTTCTGTTACAGCTGCTGAAAGTTTCCAATATGTTCCTGAATGCTTATGAATTTGAGAGAAGTGCATGTGAGGACAAGACAGTGCTCTTCAACAGGGATTGCAATGAAGGAGTTTCTTTTGCTAAGGTAGAGTTCATAAGTCCAAAACTAAAATGTCTTTGCAAATACACAAGAAATATATTTTGCATAAGCATGTCTTTAAGAAATTCAGTGGCAAAAATGGTGAAACAAGTTTCAAAGAACTCTACATATTGTTGTGAATTATATCAATGAGATTAAAAGTGTCAGTCTGAGTTTTTATTGAGCCTCTTGCTCACACCATATCATTAAGTCTGTCTGTCTATTGAATACAGATTAAAGGGCACCTGAGTATTTAAGTCTGTCATTTTATTATTTAGATTTTAAATAGTGACTTTTCATGAACAGTTTCAACTTCTTTGAAATAACAGAACCTTCTAAGCTTGAATATGGTATTCCTTTGTGTTATTGAAGAGCTGTTTTGTTATACCTACATAGTGTCAGCATTTCAGTGAGGAATGAAATATTCCTAAATACAGATTGCAGAATAGCAGCGTTACAAATTATAAAGGTTGTATTAATATAATAACATATTTATTAAATCATTTTGTCTAGTTACCTCAAGATACTCAGTTGGATTTAAACTGACAGATCATTGTCAGCTTAATTTGGGACATTTGTTTTTACCTAGTGAAAGAACAGTAGCAGGAGACTTTGCAGTATATTTAGTAAATAAATTGGTAGGTCTCAATTCTGGAAGAAAAAAAAAAAAAAACTATGATTACCAATCATCTGTACTCATTATGTTTTCCCCTTTTTATGATATTTTGAAGAGAACACCTGTAATGTGTTTCAAAATTTTCTGGAAAAATGAATCGGTTAGTTGCTATGGTAACATTTCTAATGAATATTTTAAGAATTCAAAATTGCATTAACTAGCATTTTCACTTATTCTCCTTATTCTTCCAATCATTCACTCAAACAACTTTAGGGAAAACCGATACAGGTGGATAAACTTTGTAGAATATTTTATAGGTCAACAGATTCCAGTTTTGTCTGATTGAAATTTTATTGTGTAAATGTGTGGATTTGAAATAGGCTGTATCTTGGACAGGTGCTCTCACTACTGAGATTACTACTCGATTAGGGTACAAAAAGGAGGAAACCTTCCCCTGCTCTTTCTGCATCTACATTTTAAGAGAAAAGAAAGGCCTCATCTTTTGTCTCCAAAGACTGTAAATGGCAATTTTCAGGTTTCTGAACTCGCATCCAAAACAGCAGGAGGCCCCTTCCAGCTGAGAAGTCAAAGCAAGAGAGAAGTACAGAAGTCACAACCTGAAGTCATAGCAGGGTCCTACACCCTGCGTCAAGACTGTCTTTCTCATCCTCTGCCTCTCTAAGCTCTGAGTTACCCAATGTTTTCCACTGGCAGAGGACTCCTAACAACGAGCCCAGCAATGCACTCTGAAAGCTACTTGGCAGCAATACCTAAGCCTAAGGCACTTCTGACTCTAAGTTAGCTCTAAGTATTCAAGCAGCATGTATCAACCAGTAGCAATGTAACCTGACAGTACCCTGTTTATGACAGGTTGTGGCCAATTTCAGTGCTTCAATGGAGGTAATAAGCCCAGTATAAAGATGATTATGGATGAAGATAAAATTAAAATAATAATATTAATAATAAACCACCTTCCTTGCTCACATGAGTAACTAGAAAAATGCTTAAAACAGGTGTCAATTTACAAACAGTAGTTTTGTTTCCTTTAAAATCTGTGGTTTAAAGGAATACATATGACAAAATATTAGGCCTTGTAGAACTGTTATCACAAAAATATTTTCCAGATGTTTTGATTTATTTATAAAATCCTTATAACCTTACCAGGTCTATTAAAACAGTGAAACATACATTTATTCATGACAATACCATTTGTTGTGATATTATTCTTTGTCTTCAATAATACTACTGCATCTTTGATAATATTTTCCAGACTGTATGTGTAAACAATTGCCACAACTTCTCACCATTTTTTGGTGAAGTTAGACAAATACTTGATTACCATGGCCATCTTCAGACCTTCTCCAGTTGAAGTTCAGCTCTCTTGAATTTCCAGATGACATCCAGACTGAAAGCTCTATTCTGAACGAGGGGAAGACCTGGAACCCCAGTTTCTATTTTTTGCTCACAGCCCCACAAGGAGGAGCTGAGGTACAGGGGATTTTTCAGCCTGGAGAGGAGGCAGCTTCGGGGAGACCTAATACCTGCCAGTATCTATGGGGAGGTTACCAAAAAGATGAAGCCAGATTCTTCACAGCAGTTCATGTTAATATGACAAGGCACAGCCACATAAACTGAAACAAGAGTTTCAGACTGGATATAAGGAAAAGGTTTTTCACTGTGAGGACAGCCAAGCATTGGAGTGTGTTGCCCTGGGAGGCTGTGCAGTCTCTGCCCATGGAGGGTTGCTGCTGGACCCTGCTGGATTACAACTGGAGCGGCCTCGTCTGACCTTCAGCTGAATTGGCTTTAAGCAAGGTGTTGGACTAAAGATCTAAAAGTTCTATTATCAGCTCTCAACCTGAATTATCTCATAATTCTATGATTCTGACTTGGGGATGGAAATACCAGTCAATTTATTTCAGTTGTTTAAGTTTCTGACAGAACTTGCACAGCAGTTACTTAAATGCACATTTGCAAATGAAAAACCCTAGTGTTAAGGTTGAAATGAAATGTGGCATAAGCAAACCTGAAAACGTAATATGTTTTGTCACTTGTAATCCTCAGCTCTGAACATCTCATTTTAAACCAAGGACATTGTCATTTTGAAATCAGCAATACATTTCTTGGCTTCCAGGAAATCCCAAATTGATAATAGAACTTGCACAAGATGAAACACATGAAGGTAAGTGCTCCTTTCTATATATCTGAAAAATAGCTATAACATAGGAAGGAGGTACTTGAGGACAACGTTGTGGATAAAGTCTCTTAATGCTCTGAGGCAGCATATGTCCAAATGTGAATGCTGTCACCTAAATGTGTCCTTGGTCACAACTCTCCAGGTTCAACTGTTCAGATTATATGTTTTATATCATATTAGAGTGAAAAAAAAATCTGAACTTCAACTGTTCAACTGTTCAGATTATATGTTTTATATCATATTAGAGTGAAAAAAAAATCTGAACTTCATGGGATCACAAAAATAATTACATTTGGAAGTAATGGGCAAAATCTTAGTTATGCTGGTATTAGGAGTCCTTTCATAGGGAGCATCACATTAAGCAGAACACAGTAAAGGAAAAAAAGACAATTTGGTGACCTATGTCGTTCTTATATTGGGGAAGGAAGAGAGTATGATGGGTCTGTAATCTAAGAGTAAAACTAGTGTTTTACACTTGCAAGGCAGAGATGTTTACATTCCTTGACAGAGGTAATTAAAATCAGCTTCCAGATTGTATTTTTTTTAAATAGTAATGTGGAAATAACTCTTTAGAGAACTGCTAGCGAGGCTGTGTGCTCAAAAGAAAAATCTATTGGCATTAATTTTATGAAGAATCATAACCAGTATGTAAAAATATATCTTTCACTTGAATCTATCCTATCTGTCACCTCTTAATGGGTTAAATGCCATGTTTGGTGTGCCACTACTTTAAAAATGGTTTTAAAACTGTCTTCAGTGAGCTATACTTCACAAAGTATGACAAATTTAGTTACTGGTAAAAGACTGAATGATACTGAAATTGCCTTTTTCTATTTAGAAGTAATGCATGAAAAATCACTTCTTCTAGCTTATGAATATTAAAATTCTTCATATTTTAATCTAGTAGATGAAAAAAATAGTTTCTTGCTATTATATTATAATGTTAATGTTCTTATTTTTAATCTTCGTGAGGTAGAGTTTCCCTTATCTTTTCACAAGGATGGACAATAGTGCTCTCATTTTGTTATACTTTTTAAATATTTTTCTCTATTGAAACTTAGGTATAAGCTTTCCTTTTAATTAGATGTGTATTAAACCTACAGCAAAAATAATGTTTTTGCCTGCTGATATTTTTCAGTGCTTTTTTGCTTTTGAAGAAAAAAAAGCAAACCACAGTTGACCATCTCCCAGCAACTCCTTGGAGTCTTCAACAAGAAGACTCCCTTCCCCCAGTTGGCTCTCTATGTGCCTTCACTCATGCCTTGCTCCATTTCCTTTACTTCAAGCTTTCTATATCTTCTCTTAGAACAAGTTTGCAGCTTAGCCTACAACCAGTGTAACTAGAAACATACGTTAAAGGCAAACATCAACAAATTATTTTATGCACAAACTTTTTCACACAGTTTTCATCTTGTTATAATAATGAAAGATATTCTTTTATTTCTGTGAGCTGATGTCACTTTTTTTTTTTTTTTTAAAAATAAAGGATTTTTCCCTAGCTTCCCGTGCAAGGTGTGCAATGCGAATTATTAATGTGAACACTCCTTTTGAGAGATAATACAAGCTGGAAACATAATTATAGAAAAAAAAAAGAATAATCATCATTATTTTTTTCATCTCAGTAGGCCTATGCCAAATTATTGTTAATGATGCAGCCATACACAGTGAGGAAGTAGAAGCAACACCATATTTATATTGAGGATTGCATAAGGAGAAATTATTGCATAAATAAGGAAAGAAGAGGAGCTAAGTTTCCAAATTAGTGCAAAATTAGTTTTGAGGTGTTTTAAAATTAACATTTTAAATAAATAACCATTTCCTCTGTAATTACTGTAAAGATTAGCTAACAAGATACGCTTGCAAACTGCACTTAGATGCTCTTTCCAAATAGAGAGTTTCTTCTGATACTTCTTTGAAAGCAGAACTACACTGTTTACTCTGTTCAGACTGTCAGAGCTCCATGTTCTCTCCTCCACTGTTTGGTGGCTTCTGGCTCCTTTGTATTTCCAGTTAAATGGATTTCTGGGTTGGCATTCCTGCTGTCTTGCCCTCTTTTCACCCATAACCTTAGAGACAAAATCCGGCACTGCTATGGTAGCAGTGAACCTCTTTACCACTAGATCAGCATGATCATTCCAGTTGTATTTAATACCCAAAATAGTTTTGATTGAATCAACTTATCATTTTCTCTCAAATGATATTAAACTGTAAAACCCTAACTTCCATAATGGTACTTCCAAAAAGTACTGCCTTTCTTTCCTTGCCTTGTTAAACTGCATTTACCTTGGCTAACCTCATTCTTGTGCTGAAGAGACATTTTCCTGCTTCTGTCTGTGTTTCACCCAAATAAGACATCTTTCTTTCAGCTCACTAAGATGAGGTATTGCACTCTTTTTTTTTGCATGTCTTTCTTTACTCCGAATGAGAATGGGTATCTCATAGAGCTAGTCTTTCATGCCCTCTCACAGCAGTACTTTGTGAGCACTGAGGAGGAAAGCTGTGAAACAGAGGCATCAGGACATCTGTGTAGCAGGAAAAGAGCAATAAGCACTGCAGTACTTTCATCCCATGTTTGCCTCCTTCTGTTTCACATACTGGGGATGCTGAGAATTACAGGGAGATAGAGTAATGGATGTTGCTCAGTGAATCTTGACTGTGGCTAGGGGCAAGCAGGTGGAATACCAACTTCAGTTCAGCACTGGAAACTTCAGTCTTTTTGGACTCAGTTGAGTGGTGAAGGCAAACGGTGGTTCCAGATCGCAAACCAGACATTGTACACGACCCTTCAAACCATGGGGTCTAACAGAATTCCAGCTTGCGTCAGGGCACTGCTGTTTGGGCTGAGGAAATTTTCTTAAAGGAGCTAAAAATCCTTATGTTTGCTTTACTTTTTTTTTGTTATCATTATGTTTTTCTTTATCACTTTTATAATTAATACTGGTTTTAGCATCTATAGCCTATTGTCCTGTAACAGAAATGTTGCTATTTTTATGTTGTTGGCTATATGCCAATAGAAGAAATGATTGTGTGTCCCTGTTTTTCCTGCTTGCTTACATTCTGTTTATGGACATAAGTAATTATGCATAAGACACAGTGAAGTTGTGATGGTCTAAGGGGAGATGTTTAGGGTAGAACAAGGGTAGAAGAGTGGCTTAGGAATTGTATATAAAATACTTACAGCAAAGTATATTATGGTTAACTACATTACAAAATATGGTTTGTTTTCCTTTGGCTTTTTGAAAGATATATCAGTGGGTAAAAAAGAAGCCCAACCTAGTATGTCATTGGCTGCATTTGGGAAGAACACAAACCTTGGAACGTCTTTCTTTCCTTATTGCTGTTCAGAAGAGCACGTTGGCAGAAGAGTGTTGGTATAAAGTGCTGTACCTGTAAAGAAGTCAGGGCATTTTGAATCAGAGAAGAGAGTTGGAGACCTTTACCTTTACTTAGTCTGTTTCTCACATGCATTCAATCCAAGATAGACTTTTTATTGAAAGATTGAAAGTGAAAACATGTGAAAACATGGCTGAGTGGAGCAAAGCCACACATTACAGAGCCATTACGAAGAAGAAAGAATGGTTTCATCCAAAGTAGGTAAGACTAGAGGATGTTCCTTCTGTTAATACAGAGAGTTCTCTCCAAGTAAATTGAATCGGGCACGTATATGTCCTAGCTTGCTGAAGGGTAAAATTTGTTACCAGGCTTAGCTGTCATCTCAGTATTTAGATGCGCTTAATATAGTTTGAGCATTTCTATAAAGAAGCAAAGATGATGGAGGGCTGAACTGAAACAGAACTTACTGTTGCAACACTAAATTTGGGAGAGAAGTGGCATTCACAGCCCACAGCTGAAAGCCTCGTTCCTCTGACACAGCATGGGGAGAGTTGGTGTCTCAGGAAGAAGATTCACAGAAGCCGTCAGGCTGGATGGCCTTTCTCTTTTTACCTTGCCCAACATGAACAAATCAGGTGGCAGTTTCTGGGATTGTAGGAGGTACTTTTAGATTTGTGTGTACTGGATGTTGTGCTATTTGTTCATTTGATCTGTGCATTGGATGGAAAAACATCCAATTATTTATGTTAGGATGGTGGCAAGCCAGGTTAAGAAGACACTGCAGAACTGGACCCCACTCGTTTACAAAAAGAGCCTATTCTCTGCTGATGCTTAGGCCTGAAATAAATCCTTAGATTGCTTAGCACTGTTAAAATATAGTGAGATCTTGACGTGTCCCGAAACAGTCACTTTGTCTTCTGGAAGATGTATTGGAGCAAACTGATGTGCACGTGATAATTTAGGGGCCCAAGTTCTGGAGGTAGATAAGCACAGGTTTTATGGATCTAAATTTTGGACTCAGGATTTTTATGTTTTGTACATCTATCATAAAAGACACCCTGCGGAACTGACAACACACAAATGGAATTTTTGTGGGAAAATATAAGTGGTTTAAGCACTGATACCTCTTGTGTCTCACTAACTCAGGATCCAGTCACACGTAAACTTCTTTTGTACAATGTCTAGCCAACATACCCCATACATTGTTAGTATAAGCACCATCTAAGCAAATGTTTTCTCGTATGTGGGGGACATATGTACAGGGAGGAAACTGTTCTGAAATCAAAAAGCCAGCCTGCAAGCCAGTGCTTGCAGGGTTGCAAGGATGGCAACTGGGGCTGGTCTAAAGGCAGTTCAAGCAAATCCAGACCACTTCAGACCCGTAAGGTTTAAAACACCAAACTCAAAAAGTGTGGGGAGAAATACACACATACCAGGAAACTAGCTCACTTTTTGTTTTCCTTTCATAAGGAATATTAGTAACTGACAATAAGAAAAAGCTGCACTAATTAGAGCTCTGCACTAATCCATTGCAATAGCAGCCACATGGTTTCCACATCATGCAGATGATTAGCAAGTGCTACAGTTGTTGAGAATTGCTCCACTGCTGCACAAAGTAACTGTTGTGGCTTGCCTCTTATCTCTGGAAAAACATGCAAACAAGGCCCTGCAGGCAGGAAAAATGGGGCTTCCTCGGTTTGATACATTCATACTGTTAGACTCCAGTTAAAAAGTTGGTATGACTAGGACAAAAAAAGCTTTAATCAGCTTACTGGAAGCCTCAGTCACAATAGTGGCAACGTGCTCACTGTTAGCATTCCTTTGTTTTATAACATCTGAAAGATAAAGGTTTTCCTCCATAATATTCTCTAATCCCAGTACCGTATGCCATAGGATCATGTTTTTTATGCTCAGCAGAAATGTAGTGTGTCATTTTGAAGAAAGCACCTTTATCCTGGAACCCTACAAGGACTCTGGGATCCACGAGCTCACTCAGCAAAAGATGCCAAATTGTATCTGAATTTGGCAGCAGCTTCTGTCACTGTCTCAGGCAAGGGACCACCTGCAGGTAAGGTATACCCATCAGCAAGATCTCTTTGGTGATTCCTGCTTTTTTTCTTTTTTGCCCCCTACCCCCAGTCCCCCCATGTAGAGCAGGAGATATTGCCCCATCGGAAATGACACTTGTACAGGGGGCTGACCCTCTGTCTGCAGAATTTATCATGACCCAGGAGTTCTGCCTGCGCAGACACTGCCAAACGTCTGGTATCTTGCTTCTGTAGAGGCATCTGCTCTCAGCTCTTGCAGAATTTTGAATCATATCCCCATTTGCTTATTTTGCTCATCCATCTGAGAGTGCCAGATTCTGCAAGTACTTCCATGAGGATTAAAATATCTTTTATTAGTCAGATATGTCTACTAGCTCATCTGTTATTGCAAACCATTTAAGTTATACAGACATTTACTCCTTCGATTATGCTTCATACAATTTCTTCCATGAATCTAAACCACTGATCCTATATACATAACTGCAAAGCTGGAGCTCACTGGCTGGGACCAATTGCCAGCTACTCTGGGGAGTGCAGGGGGTAAATAACAATTGGCGCCTGGACACCTCTGTTTCAGGACCAGAAAGAGAAGTTACATTTTGCTTTGAAAGTGTCACCAAAGGAAGAAGAGATCAACAGAAGAACAGCTGATCTGTTCCCCCCACCCCAGGTTTCTAGGAAACCTGCTGGGTTTCTAGGCACCATACATAAATTGTATGCTGTTAATCTTCATACTGTTTCTGCTCTCCTGTCATTGTACTATCCATGTCTTTCCTATATAAACCTTTAATCAAGAATTCTAATAGACTGAGCTTTTTCAGGAAAGCTGAGTGATGGAATTGTTGTTTTCTGGACCTAGATTACAGTGTCATGATTGAAACATTAAAAGCTCTTCATCACTATCAAAGCTGAGGTGCCCATGCACAAAAACAGGATTGAACCCCTCAGGAGGGGGAACTTTAAACTCAGAACCAAAGATGTTACAATAATTTCTTTGGCTGTGTATGCAGAATTAAAAC
>VXAA01004155.1:171175-198117 GCA_013399115.1 Anseranas semipalmata | reverse complement strand
TTTTTTTTTTGAACTGTGAACTTGCATACAATGCTGCATGTGATCAGTATGTGAATTTCTAATATAATTTGCTTTTTGATTGAACATACCAAACATGAAATACATCCAACAGCACCCTAGCTTCCAAGTTCGTATCCAGTGTAAGGTTGTATGAAAATTCCTGCTTTATCTTAGTAAATCAAATCCTTTTTTTTCTTTTCCAGATGTGCATTATTTTCATTTAACCATGAACACAGAGATGTGTTATTGCTTAGTAAGAGACAAATTTATTTCTGGAGAAGATGTTTTCACAGCACGTCAAAGAAGATATGCTCTAATAAACAACACAGCCATCTAGTGGTGAAGTTGTAACCTGACCCTTTTTATGGCTGGGCATTAGCTAAACGTATCAGAAGATGCATCTCCTGGATTAGGATCTTGAAAGCGACCATTTTGAAAGCAAATCCCATATCTATGTAAGTCCAATGTACAGTGACCCATATATTCAGGAGAAAAAAAGAAAGTTCCTGTCTGATCTCAATACACTGAAGGCACCAAAATTTGACATTGAATTTATGGTAATTTTTGGTAATGTTATCAAATTTTAGTAGCTTTTTATTTTTATTTCATTTTATTTTGCCAAGGCTTCATCTTCTTCCACCTAAAAAGTGCTTTAACTGCCATAATATATTTTCACCTACCTCTTTGACCTCACAGTTTTATTCTTTTATTCAGATCCTTCCATTTTTCTTTGCACCTTAGGCCCTGTTCTATTCATTTCCCTTTTCCAAGCTGTAATGACTGAGCAGTCAAAATCTGGGAACTCATAACCTGCTAGTGAACTTTGCTCCTTCAGAGATCTCCACCTGACCATTATTGCATATTTTCCCTACCTGTAGCCCAGCAATTATGACCATTGCCATTACCAGTATAAGGCCATATGTTTTATATTGACCTGATAGTTCACTATCTCAGGACTTTTTGAGGGCTTGCCTTGGCCTGAGCTGATTTAAGTTGATTTTAATAATTCTTTGATGCTGTAATGATTATTGCCTAGCTTGTTTTAGTTCAGGTGCTGTGAATACCCTTTACTGTAAAGGTCTGACAGACCTGGGTATTCATTCACTGTCTAAGGAACAATAGCCCTTTACAGCAAATAAAGCTGAGGGAGGCTATGGTGCAGCTTTCAAACTTCAGTTGGGAACCAGGGGAAGAAGCAGACTGGGAAGAAAGCATGTAAAAATAGTTCCAAGTGAAGAAGAAAAGATTGGAAGAAAATTTTACACTGTAAAGCACTTACTATCCTCAGTTCATGAACTCCTGGAACAAGGCATAAAACATCTTGTATGAGATCTGTAATGCCACCTCTCTTTCATTTGATACAAGTTTTCATCATAAGCATAATTTACATCTTCTATCAATAGGAGCCATAAGTGACAACACTTACTTGCACCTAAAAATCAACTGATCTACCTGAATTGTATATTTGGGCTATGTAATTCTATGGGTCCCAACTATTCTATTTGGGGTATAAAATGACTGGGATGTTAAAAACTGTTTGAAAATCTCATCCTTTGTGCAAAAAGCAATGTTTCTTATGAATTTCCTAGATGTATACAGTTGGGTTGTATCTTTATTCCAGCCCTTTAACTGTTCCAGCATCTGAAAATAGGTGAAGTATATAAATGAAACGAAACTTTCAAAACATGAAAATCTGTATAGTTTCCATGAGGAGGAAAAAAGTTAAGGCGTAAGTATTGTCGAGCATGAACTAAGAATTTGGAGTACGAAAGGTAATGCCATCATTATGCAGCCTACAGAAACATGAAAGTCAGTGTGTGCAGTGCTTGTGAATATTAAGGTGTTTTCTTAACATTTTCTTAATGTCTTCGTAGCACTTTTTAGATGCTTGAAAGCATCTGCTGTTGGGTAATGCAAATAGCATGGATTCAATCCAGTATTTCAAGAATGAGCTATTAACATGTGATGTGTCATTCACAGTAAGCTCTTCCTTTTGGAAATGCTTTGCCAGAGCTTTCCTTTGCATTTGCAGTTGCTGTCATAATGAATAATGTGCCTTTTTTTTTTTTTCTTCTTTCCACCCTCAAACAATAGATATTGTCAAGTTCTGCTGTTTTTGAAAGTGATTGCCTTTTAGGACTTCCCACTAATAGATGGATTAGCTTTTAGTCTGAATGTACAATAAAGAGCTGGCTATGCTGATAGCCCACAAAAGCTATTTAAAGAGGATTTTTTTTCCCCAAAACTTTCATGACATCATCCTTTACTGTTGTATTTTGTTCTCCCTCAAAATTACAGGAAAGAATTGGTTAAAAAAATCCCAGTCCCTTTTTACCGAATAGCAACCAGGTTTCTAAAATCTGTTGGAAAGCAAATGACTGCGGATTCATGATGATGAAGCCACAAGCAACAAGTGCCAGTGCACCTAAATCCACTGACATACCACATCAAAGATTTGGTTCTGGGTGCATCCACCTTGCTGGTGAACAGTCATAAAATCCTTAGCATTGTAGCACATCTACAGACAGTGTAGTAGTCCTCATGAATTTTCATTACAGTAATTATCTACCTATGTAGTTTTTGGTCTTGTCTCTGAAACCAGAGGGGTAGGAAAGGGAAGCAGGGGAGTGAGGTGGGGAACAGCCCAAGACCTTTTGATGCTGCTGCCTCACTACTTTTCCTTTCTGGATAACATCATCCAAGCTCCTTACGTGTCACATTTTCTGGAGGAGGAAAACAAACAAACAAACAAGGAAAACAAAACAAAACAAAAAAACCATACAAACAAACAAAAAGCCTGTCTGTATCAGAAACACATACCAGTTACATAGCAGAAGGGTTGCATGACAGATGCATTATTAAGGCTGCTTCAGCATAAGGAAATTAGAAACCAGGATTACTACCAGATTGTTATTCTACTGTTGATTGAGGTGAATTTTCTTTTTCTAATACAGTATTAGCAGCTACGACCTGTTAGAGGAAAATATATATTCAAGCTTGAAAGCAAATTTATTTGGACAAGTGACAAGCGGGAAATTTGTTTAACAGAAGCTGCCTGAGTTCTGAAAAACCCTCTAGGACTTGAGAAGTGTCAAAGAGAAGGACTAAATCAGGGCATTCAGATGATGAAACGTGCTGCAGATGCTGGCTGTAATCACAACCTGCAAATCTGTCCGTCAGATTATTCCTTTAGATAAAAGTAGAATGTATATATTAGAGTGACATTTGTAACAGCCTCTTCTTCTTGTTTGCAATAACATCTTTTATTCTGTATGATCCTAATTTCTTTCTTTTTCCAACTGCCTTCAGAAGTTTCTGTTTCACTAGCAGTTTTCCAGAGTTCTTTCTCTAAAAAAAATAGATTAATTGGAAAGCTTGACTTGCCTAACAAATACTCAGGAAGTTGACCAAATTGGTTAATCCTCCTTTCATGAATATGGTACTAGGTAACTTCAGAACCAGAAGACTTTTCATGGTAAGAGCAGAATGTTCCTTTCTGTTTATACTCAAATGTCAAGTGCTTATGTATTACTTCTGGGTCCCTGTTTTTTCAATTGCTATTAAAAATAAAACTCTAGATAGAATCTCCAACTCATGAAATCCCTAAATCCTTATCAGAAGATGGAAAAGATTATTCTCTACTTTCCCTCTTTCTAATATGTTTCTTAAACAATAGCTACAGGCTTTTATTAAATCTCTACTGGAGATCAGATGAATCTTTGGTATGACTGTATAAATTCTTAGAATTAATAGAACACAAGGTAAACTGGCTACAGTCTTTTAGCATTAGTTTGGATAGTCAGAACTGGTTTGTAGTCCAAATGTATGACCTCTGTCATATCAGCAATGAGAAGATCCTATGGTGTTACCAAGGTCACCCTGTATTAGAGCATACAAAAAATTGAATTTTGGCTAACAATGGTTTAGTGGGCAAAGTACTTGCTAATCTTTGCTCACTGTCTTTGGTCAGCGCAGCAGGAAGTGGAAGAGTCAGTCCTGATTGTTTACAGGACCCTGGCTTTTCTTAGGCTATCACTTAGAAATTACTTCCAAGCCATGAGGTTTGTGTTGCAGCATGACTGAAATATCAACAGCACCCTTGTCATTGTCCGTAACAAACCAGAACAAAGTTTTACTCTCTCAATTACTTACTACTATTATTTAGAAAAAGCCTTATTGCCCTGTTGGGATGTCAGTGAGATGCTTCATAAATTTGCTTAATGATTCCCCATCCCATCATTATGATTAGTAGTGCCAGTTGTTAAGGATGTATTCTTCCTTTAAAGCTAAGGCAAATAATATGCTCCTTAGGAGTAATTTCTTGATAATGTTCTTAGAGCAGGGCACAGCTAAAAATATTTTCAACCAAGGAAAGTTTTCAAGAGTTTGATAGTTTTCAGAAGATACACCACCCAAAAGACATTTTAATACACCAGCTAAGAAAATGCTCTGTATTACAGCATCATATGTTTGTGCTTGCAGGTTGAGAGCACTCATTTTTATCCTAGTTTCAGGTGTGCATTTTGACCATGCAGGGAGGGGGTGCTTCTCTTTTGGCCAGCCGAGAATAGAATGGATCAGCTGCTAAGGTGGTAGATGAGTGATTGTAACAGAGACTGCCCGGGACAACAGGTCCTAACTCTATTCAGAACTAAGAAAAAGCAAAAATTTGAACTACAGTCTTCTCTAGCTAAAATGAAACCTTTGCCTATTTCTTTTATCTTTGTTGAGTATTAATCTGCTATCTAGAATGAAGAAACATTTGTTCTGCTGAAACCACTGAATTTCCCTTGAAAGTTTGATTCTGAAAAGACAAATTTTTTTAATATTCACAAATTTTCTTTATTATAGCCATTTTCCTGCACATACAGTATTATCGTGTGACTGTAGAGCTTGTTTGTTACTGGCAAATAGCTAGATTTCTGTCCATTATGTTTAAGGATTACAATAATTTGGCTTTGAGAATTAATCTGTTTTGTCTTGTATTTTCCCTTTGGCAGAATAAAAAATAAATAAATAAATTATGGAAACCCTTAAAGGGATATAAGGATCACCTGGGGCTGCAAATCCCTCTTTGCAAATTGCCTGGTCCCCACCTGTGAAGTTGTGAGGCAAGTTTCCTGTGGGGGAGTGTCTGCACAGCTGAGGCAATTCACCTGTGTTTTTTTTTTTTTTTTTTTTTTTTTTTTTTTTTTTTTTTAAATAGTGGAGGACTTGCTTTTTTCTAAATTTTGCCTGCCCCAGAGTAGGGTGGACTATTCTTTTCCTGTTTGGTATTATACAAGAAATACAGTATACAGCTACAGATGAGTTATGAAGATGCATTCTATCACAGCAGGATGCTAAGGTAATTGTGTGATGAATCTAAAGTATTTTCTTTAATAGGAAAAATCTTATTGTTTAACTAGAATTAGAAATTTTGGGAGTGTTTGAAATGTACTGTGAGGTCTGTAATGAGGGATAGATCTTCATGTGTGTTTGATATGAGCTACTGACTTTAATTATATAAAGGATTCCTGTTCTGAAAAGAAAATAGGTAGTGTGAAATATGATTAGTAGGGATTTACACTTTTTTTGCCTTTGAGTTTGTGTGTTGCCCAGGAACTTCAGGGTACTTATTTTGCTTATTTATAACTTAAACTGGCAGTGGTGCAACGTGTTCTGAAAAAGTTGTGTTTAGCAGCCTCTTTTTCTCTGTTTCTGAGTGCTTTGTCCCTAAGTGTACAGCAACCTCTAAAAATAGAGTGGTGCCTCTATTGGCAGCTTGGTGCTTCAGGGCAGAGTTTCTGAGTAGAGCTGGCAATCTTCCTGCAAGCAATGGGAGATGAAAGAAGGGAAGGATGGAGGAAAAAAATAAGTCATAATGGTGATGTGTGTTGCTAAGCCAAATTTGTCAAAAACTGGACACTTTGGAGCAACTAAATGTTATTTCTGTGTAGAGGCTGTAGGAATGGAGTCAGATGAATGCTTTGTTAAGGAGGACAGAACATAACTATCTGGCTTGTAATGGCCAAATATCTGAGAAACCAAATGTACTGAGAAGGTTTTCTTTTGCCCTCTAAATATACATATCAATTTAGTGGTAGATCATATTGCTTGACTGAGTTTATCTCTGAGATGCTTTCTATTAAAATACTAACTATGCTAAGAAAAAAAAAAAATGAGTATGTTTGGTATAGTGGTAGTCTAATTAAAAGCTCCCCATGATGTGGAATGTTTCAACTGTCAGTTAACAGTTAACAGCACCTGGACGTAACATGCTATGTACTGAGCCACAGAAAGAAGAATCTCAAAGAGTAGACTACAGAACAAGTCTCTAAAACCTCTAGCAGAGACATCTCCTTTAAGGGTATATCTACTGGGATACTTGCTAAATCCCTTGGATAAGCAAAAAGGCATTAGTTAGGATGGTGCCTGCTGCAGGATCTACCAAAGCTGTGGTAATTTACAGAAGGAACTAAGATGAGAGTGAAATCTCCAAACACAATATGGCTGTTCAGAAAACAGGTGTCTGAAGTAGCACGTGTGATCATTGAGGTGGTCTGGTTCAGAGAACCGTGGAGCAGTGTGGGGAGGTGTGAGGAGCTGTTGGTGATGTGAACTGGTCCTTAATTAAACTGTGTCCTGACAGTAGCTGTAATTAAATAGATTAAGGATTTATAGTATAAAGAATAAGGAAGATGTCTATGAACATATTCTGTTGATAGGGGGAGGGGGGGAGAGAACTGGAGGAAAAACAAGCACACAATTCTTCACAAAGATAAAATGAGAATGAGGAAAGATGTAAATGTGTGTAAATGTGTTATGCAGTGAGAACTGAACTGGGGTCAGGATCACAGATAATCTGGATCAAATGCCTGTTTCCTCCTTAATCTTTTTTTCTCACCTCTCTTCCTTCCCCCCTTCACCCCTTCCAGAATCATCTGCCTCTAGCCATGTTTAAAGAAAGAAAGAGAACTGAATTCTTTTCATTGTGCTTCTTGCTTTGAAAGTCTCTGAATAGGCCATATTTCAGTATGACCTATTGAAAACACTGAGGTTTTTGTACTGGGAGTGATCTTTCCTTACAGAATATTGATATTCTTCCTTTGGTGAGAGGAGACTACAGTGTTTCTTGTTTCTAAAGACCATATTTCAATTTCATAGATGAGATGCATAATTCCAAAAGACTCTTGCAGCACTCTTTGGTACGTAATGAGCATTCTTTAAAATTCCCATTAAAGTTATGCCTCTTAACAGCAGGAGGCCAAAAATAGTCATAAAGCTGCTTTTCAAATTACATGGGGGGTGAAGGGGGGAGGAATCACATATGAAAGTGAATTGCTGGGCTGCTATGTACCAAGTATATATTCTATGCAGAAAAGAACTCTAGCTCCCACTTCTCCAAGAGAGCCTCAGATAATAATATCACTTACATAAAGCATGCAGTTTAGACCAATATCTCTTCATTTAAAAAGTTTGCACAAGTGATGATAATGTTCATAAGCACCCCATGTTGTATTAGCCCAACTGAAATATTTTTGAAGTACAATGCGTCTTATCAAAGAGACTTGAATAAGATTATTTTAATTTAAAAGTACATAATGTAAAAGACACCGAATATTTTTAGAACAAAAGTGGGGAAGGTCTTGAGGTTTGTGCCTTTTTTTTTTTTTTTTTTTTAAATAAAACTTCCCATGGATATATTCCCATGGAATCCACTCTGTAGATTAAAAATGTAAAGTAAAATGTTAAAAGGATTCATTGGCTAAAAGAGAAATAAATGAATAACAACTCAACCTTTTTTTTTTTTTTTTTTTTTATCAGATTCCTGTTTTTAGTGTGTGGGGTTCTTTTCCCCTTCAATACCAAATTAACATTGTTTGGATCTAGAACGAGCTGAGCTGTTCTCCATGGTGGTAGCTTTCATGGCTATATCTCTACTGACTGTGATGAGAGTTTTGAAACCTGGCTCAAATGTAAATACCTAACTTTGGGAGGCTTGATCTCCAAATGGATCTTTTCCTGACAGACAATACTGAAGGAACTTGCAATGATTTAAGCTGGTAGATACAGCTGATATTATGGCTTAAATGCATATTTAACAGTACCATTTTAAAACATGTTTATATTCAAACATTACTGAATGCTTTGAGAGTTTCAGTATGAGAAAATCGTAGATATTATTCTGACATTCCTGCATTTCAAAGTGACGTTTCAGTTGTAGGGGAGGAAAAAAAAAAAGGAACGGGAAGTAGATGGCAAGATTGAAAGGTTAATGTGTATTTGCATTTTTTTAAATGGCAAAAACCTTATACTTTAAAATACACTCCACTTAAGACATACTTGAAAACTGTCTTGTTCCTTACATGTACATGAAGAACATGTCCTAGTCAGTGCTACATCCTGCCATCCAGATCTGCTGCTAACTGACTGATCTCAAAGAGCCTGTGCCTCTTTGTTTTCCTTAGCTTCTAGACTTTCCTGGTCTGCTGCAGTTCCTTCAGGTGCATCTCCACTGTCACCTTCCCCTGAACTTCCTCTTCACGCTTTAGCTGATCCATAGGCCGTGTCTGAAGCACTGTTTCTGCAGCAGCAGAGTAGCTTGCAGTCATTCTTTGTGCTGTTTTATGCTGGTTCACAGTGGAAGCTACTACTGACTGAATGGCTGCTCTTTCATAGACAGCAGTTGTCAAATGTCTTCTACAGTAAGAGCCAGCATGTAGCTTTTCAAATTTAAAACTGAGGGACAGCCACAGAGGCACTCAGCTAGCTATCGTCAGAAAAATAGGGTGGGCCAAACTAGTGCTTGCTAATCACTGAGTTGCACTGAAAGTCTTCCTGTTGGAAAAATTCGAAGTCAGGAAAACCATCTGTTTTGTTGGAATGTTTAATGCTATATAAAAATTGTTGTTTGGGGGAGGCTGGATGCACAACAGAGTGGGGCATGCAGAAGTCAGTCATTTACCTGGGTAACAAGAAACAGGTCCAAATTGCTGTTCTGTCTGATTGCTTCAGCAGGCATGTGCTCCTGAGCCCTCAGTGCTCCAGATAGGTGCTCAAACCCATTGGGTTGCTGGCAACCTGGGCTATAATTATTTTTTTCTTGTGCTTTTTTTCCTGAGGTCTTCAAAGATTACACTTTTGTTCTGATGCAGGATAAAAACTTTGGTATTTTCTCATGAAACTGTGTTCCTGTTCTCTAGGCAGCCCTGGAGGACTGTGAATGATGGGTATCTCAAAACCTTCAAAATACTCCACATTGTTTCTGACAGCTCTGACAAACAGAATACTATTAGCTGAGTCCCAGAGGACAGGTTAGCAGACCAGCTAATCCCCTACTGTGAACATATTTATCGTCTTCATTGTTTTCAAGATTATGAAACAGACAATTCCAGAGGGCATGGGTTCTGCTGCTGTGAAACAGAAGTTCCAGCAGTAATGCAGCTCTGTGTAAGTTGCCCACTTACACAAAAGGTAAACATCAGTGTCATGTCTGAACAGTTCAAAGTTTAAGTTACAGAAATGTCATGATGTGGTTTAAAACAAATTAAAAATTTCTTGCAAATTTCTTGCAAACCATCAGGCCAGTCAATGGAGTCTTCTTGTGTTTTTTTTTGTTTGTTTGTTTGTTTTGTCATGGTTTTCTTTTGTTGTTTCTTTGTTTTTCCTCCCTGGCTCCAGGCCTATTCGTCAGTTTTTATGGTCTCACTTGATTAAAGAACAGTTGAATTTCAAGAATTTTCTTCTTTCCAACTTCTAGCTGTTACTAAATATTTATTTGGTTGCTGTTGTTAGTGGGTCACGTTCTGCTCGGCTTGGGTTTTGACACTTGTTTTGCTTGATCAGAGTGAAGAATTAAATATGAAATTCCACCCTTTCAGTCTAATTGTAATTAGTCAGAGAGAAGTTTCTGAATAGCCAAAATCGTTTTATTCCATGAGTTTAGCTGGAAACGCTACAAGAGTTCATTGGGTCAATGGATTAGCAGAGATTACTATGTGAAATGATTTGAGCCTAAATGACCCCCCCACCCTGAGGGGTGGGGGAAGTTATTCAAGTCTGTTTTACTTAGAGTAGAACAGCAGCACACACACTTAAAAATTTGCTGAGGATTTATAAAAGCATTTGTCCTTTCAATCAAATCCAGTTATTCAAGCTCTAAAACATTAACAGGTATTTTCCTTTTAGGGCTGTAACTGAACTGTGTCTCTGAAGCTATATCACAGTTTAATACTAAAGTAGTGCGTGCTTTGGCTGAAGGAGAGCCACGAAACATGAACATTTCAGGAGTATTTATCCAAAATGCCATCCTTGGACTGCATCAGACTGATCACTTTCTAACAAAAAACAAAGACTTGTTTCTACAGAACTATAGCTTTTTCCTTTTGACTCGTTTCCATTTTATATGACAAACTGATACATGACAGTTGCTAATAAATATTTACCCTCAACCACTGGGGAGCTAAATCTCTATATAAATATGTTCTAACATGTGGTTCATACAAATGCCATTAAAGTGACTTTTTTTGTGGGGTGGAGGGTTGCATCTTTATAAAGGCCTATTTAGGTATTACAATATATTTCTGAAGTAATCGTAAGTGGATTGCAGTTACTGGGAATGTTTCATATTATACAATGATATTTTATTGATATTGAATTATTTTAATGAATATGACGCATACTGTTACAGACATGGATAAAATCTGAAGTTTAACATAAGAGACATCCACTAGGGGATTATAAGTACCGTTCAGTGTAAAGAGGCTCCTCTGTGCTACCCTATTTTCATCATTCTGCCTTTGAATCCTGGCATCAGAGCCACTTTCCTTTTAGTTGAGTAAGAACAGATGGATCTCCCATTGCAGCCTGTCTCTCTTATCCAGCCAGAAGGCTCACTTTTAAGTTGCATGAGGCAAGAGGTAGTCTCTCTCCCTGTGAAGTTAAGCGAGCTGTCAATCTCTGCCCCTGCTGACTGAGGAGCAGGGAACAGAGATCACAATGATGGGAGGAAGCCACACTTCTGATGTGCTCAGGTGCTGGGAAAAGATTCATTAGAACTAAAATGATGTTCTTAAAAATGCTGCCTCCAGTGAGTAGTTGCTTTTGTTCTCTGCTAGCCTTGTGCCTCCACTCCTTGGGATAGCTAGACCACATATCCAACAGCAAAAAAGGACTTAAGCCTTCATATGTGGAGTAGAGAGGCCTTGCAAGGATGAATTACAAAAATCGGTGGAACAATAAATCTGTGGCATCTCTATATTTGAGTGAGATTAGAATTAATGCGCTGACACTCACCAGTAAATCAGTCATGGTGTGTTTTAATAGATTCTCAGTTTGCTTGAGCACCAGTGTTTCTCACAGCTTTCAGTGTTTGTTAACTAGAGTAGAGGTATAATGAAGAGTCTTTCTCTTCTCAATTTCCTTTTCACTGTTGAAGTACTCAATTAAAATCATAATCTAACTTTTAAGCTATGTTTATGCCATTGAAAATAACAATAACAAATTGGAGCATAGCTGTTGTCTTTGAGAATTTACAGAGCACAGGTACTTTGACTATCTATTGACTTTTAGAGGACTTGTAGCAGGATAGGTTTCCATACCAAGACTTAAGATTATGCTCTCCTACAGTCTAAAATGAAACAGCCACACCACAGAGAAAATCTTAGGTTTATTTTGTACCTGTGGAAACTACCTATTAGGTAGTTTTGTTTTAAGCTGTGGAGCTATGAAGTGCCTTTTAATCCCACTTTAAACCAGCTGATTTATTTTTCTGTGTTTAAGGAATAGATATTCAAGTCATGGTTGTGCAATGTGCATTCAAGACTCTAATTTCCCATGTCACACTCTATAAAATCGGGATAACGGTCTTCCACAGAGATGGCATAAAGGTAAATACGTTATTGATTGTGCAGTTATGTAACGGGCATTTATGAATATCTAAAATGAATTGATAAGTTCTGTAGTAAACTCCAAACTTTTCACTGTATTTGTGCATGGCTTGTAGCTGAGGAAAATTCAAACTGCAAATAGTATCCTTGTCCCTGCATACCGAGGAATTGTCGATCTTGCTATATCTGCAGTTGCAAAACAGGAATACATTAAATAAGGTTATGATTGTGCCTAAGCACAAAGAGCCTCTAGTTTGCTTGTAAAGAGAGTGGAACAAGCTTGCAGCAGTTTTGGGAACAGTGTCTTGGGAAAAGCAGGAGTATGAGGAGCTGTTTGCTGGCAGGCTGAAGCTGTTCAAACACAGCTGCCTTTGCTGGAGATCTGAAAGGGGCGTTACACCTGTGAGTTGTAAAACTTGATGCTGCTGTTGCTGTCAAGACACCTGCTCAGGCATACAAATAATTGTGAATAAATCAACCCTGGAATTTGATATTCTCTACTGTTATTTGATTATTTCTTTCCTCAGTGAACTAATTGCAACACCTGGAATCAATTCTTTCCCATCTACTGGGAAATTACAGCAATATCTTTCCCCAGAGTTTACTACTTTTATATTGTGAGTATTGTGTTCAATATCTTTTTTTCTTCATACTGTGATTATGATTCCACATTTTATGCATGTGTGCATATGAGTTCTACCACAGAATTAGGAAAACCTACCGTGTACTCTTTGCTACCAAAAAATCCTTCCTTATCTGGAGTAATGTGGTAAGAACCCCAGGAAGGAAAATGCCGGTCTAATGGTTTGAAGGCTTTTCTCTAGCTAATGTCAAACCAGCCTGAGCAGTTCTCTTCCTGTCCTTATGTCTAACTCAATTTTTTTTTTTTCTGTGGACCATCTAAACAAAGCCAACTACTTGACTTTATTACTGTAATCCTTTACTTTAGGGCTTACAATCAAGATAGACTTTTTATTGCTTGTTTCATTTGGAAGACACTGGAATGTCGTAGTACTATGAGAACAAACTACTGTAGAAATCGGAGCTCTTCCCTAGACTGATATTCCTCAAGATACTTACATATATTGATGTGTTTTATTTACAATCTGCTTTCATGAGAATATCTTAAAGATCTAGAATCCTCTGGTGACATAATAAACCTTAGCTACTTAGCTTGTTAGTAATTTGTTTTATCTTGAAATTATTCCTATTACAATGTTCAGTTGAAATGCAGACCATACTCAAATGAGTTTCTTAAAGACAGTTTTTTTTTTTTTTTTAATATTGTTAATTCAGGCCTATAACAGTGTAAGCTAAAAATATTACATTACAGCTTGGTAAGGCAGGGCATTTTTTTGCTCTTTCACAAGAAGCTATAAAATTCAGTGGTTAATATTCTTTCCCAGTGCTTTTTAATTCTTTCCTGTTAGCTTTCATTAAACTAAAGCAACATCTTTGTGCTAAGAATTACCTGCAAGAGAAACATAGAGTGGGGATTCTAAAAGTGACTATTTCTTTTTTTTTTAGTTGTCAGTTTTATGGAATTTCCAGAAAAGGCTGAGTACTTGCTGTTTAGAAATCACCATATGAGCGATTCTTGAATTCAGAAAACTCTGAAATCATAGCAGCATTTGAAATTTGAGGCAAGGTAATACAGAATGATTTATTTCATTTAGACCCAAATGCTATTAGGAAGCAGTTGCTGCTATTCAGTTGCTGTTCTCCAAAATGCTGGTAACAGTCACTGCTGAATAAATTTCTAAAGGTTATTTGTCTGGAGAGGTGGGTAAAGGATTTGATTAAGAAATCTTATGCATAGGACTGGGTTTCTCATGCATAGTGTAGACTAGAACAGTTTAACAGCTGTTTTTCATGGTATGACTTCTGGAAGTCTGTCAGTACAGAAGACATTGGGGCTGTGTCATTGCTGCAGGAAGTGATATCATATCAATTGTAAAACAATTAATCTCTGTTTAGACAGCTCTGGAAGGCTGTTTCAAAATCTTTTGTGCTTTACAACGTCTGTCCTAAATCTATAATATTCATAAATAATTTATACTGACTCGTATAAGGCTTTTCTCTGCTTTCTCTTGTGAGGCTTTCCCCTGAGGAGTAGTGAAGGAACTGGGGAATACATGCATGACCTGGTGTTTGATATCCACACTTAGACAATTTTTCAAAGAATGTTTGTCTTGCCTTTTCCCAGTTCACAGAAAAACTGTTTCATATAAATCAGTTTCAAATCTAACTGAAATATAACTGAAGAGAGAACTGCTTCCATTAAACACTGAATCAACTGTAACCTTAGTAAGTAATGTATACCTAGTTAAATTTAAGTTGTAGGCTTTCCTTAGGTTACAATTATGTACTTAATTGTACTTTTTTTTTTTTTTTTTTTCCAAATTCTATGAGCTCTTAAAGGAAAGCTATTAAACTTCTGGCCATGATGCTATAATGACTATACAACAGCTAAGGTCATGATTTTTCTTTTAGCTAGAAAAGTAGATAAATTCCATGAGTTTTAGTGTTTAGAAAAACATTCTATAATACAAGGAAGAAATGATCTGAAGCTTTGAAATGTTAAACTAAATCAGCTATAAATGTTTTGAAAATTCTGTATACTTCCTGTTAAAAACAAAGTGCTTAAAATCAGAGTATATTTGCAATATTACAGTCATGCATCACTACTCATTAGAACAACACATCATTACCAATTACTAAGGAATAATGGACTTAAAAGCTTTACAAAGCTTTTAAGTATGATCGCAGAAAATTTCACCAGTTATGACAGGTATGGATTGTTAAAAATATTTGCAAATTGGAAGCTGAAGGTCACCAGCTATTTCACTGGTAGCTTTGGAGGCTTACAATAGATTTCCTTCTGTAAAATAATGTGGTTTTTTTTTTTTTTTTGTCCCAGTTAGGAGTGACAATCTTCGTGTGATTTGTTGATTCTATTAGAGTAGCTGTGCCATTTCACTGAATATTGACGCAGATGCCCATGCAGTTGCACTACAACATGAAGCAGTCCTTTGCGGTGCTGCAGACAGTTCACCCTGTGACAATTCTGCATGGACTGTCTTTTATTGATTAGTACTATTCCCCAGGATTTACTTCACTACTCTAATGAGCTTGCTGAGCAGATATTTATAAATAACTCTGAAGTATGCTTTGACAGTAGAGAATTGACTAAAAGTATCTTCTACTTGGTAGAGGTTTTAATTACTTAATATGAAGTAATAAGTAATTATATTGTGAAGTCTCATTCTTATACAAAATCTCTTGTTTATTTTCAGTTTTGGAATGCCAAAATTTAAGTTCTCCTTTTTATGTATTATCACAGGATCTTTATGCCATGAAGCTTTTTGCTTTGTGTGCTTTTTCCTGTTTTGTTTTGTTTTTTCTTTTTCCTCCCCCTTTCCTATGTCTCTGAGACATTGTTCTGAAGAATAGCTTTGAGCTTTGGAGGAAAAGAAATGCTTCCTTCTTGGTTTCATCACCACTGTATCTAAATCTTCCAGCAAACATCACTGCAGCTTATGCACTGGCTTATACATCACCCAGCTGCTGTTTGACCAAGGAATGAATATGAAGTATGGCATTTATACTCGGGTCTTCTGTTTGGCACCAAGTGTGCGTTACCAACTGAAACACAGAATTACATGCAAAGAAAGATGATCATCCTTTTATAATTTTGGCTGGGAATGAGTTAATAAAATGCTTCATGTGACTTAAGAGGCAAAATTAGTATTTAAACCGAAGACTCTTTATTAGCCAAGAATTCTGGATTTCTTAAAATTTGTAAAGGACATTTAAAAAAAAAATAATGCTTGTTTGGCTCTTTCTAGGTGTCTGTCAAAATATTTGGAGGCCCCAGAATAGTTCCACTACACAGGCTGTGTCCTATTCGGTGACAGCATATGACTGAACAACAGCTACTAATTGCTATGGGATTTCCATAAATCACGGTGATGAATGACAATAAACATGTTCTTCATGGATATTCTAAGCATACCATAACTTACTATCAATGATAACAGCAAAAGATGCAAGACCAATTGAAAATAAGACTTCCCAGGACTTGTTCTAGCCCAGCTTTCCATGGAAAAGTAATGCTATTTGGTCGGACTTCTCATTTTAAGTGGAAAGTCTATCTCAGCTTGTAGTCTGCAAATGAGCTAGAGGTGATGTGCCTCAGCTGTTCCTCTTTTGTAGTCTTATAGTCAGTCTGTCCTGTGGTCCCCTGATCTGCCTCTGTCATTACATTCCAGCTTCATGCAAGTTGACTTTGTTGGTGACTTCTTTCACTGGTGTCAGTTGCCACACCTCATGCTATTCCTACCTGTTGGTAGTTTTGCTGGTGCCAGGCAGGACACCATCAGGGCCTCTCTCTGCCTTGAGGTGGGTTCTCTTTGCAGCCTGAGTACAAGGAGGTGAAAAAGTGAATCAATGCATCTGTAAAAGCAAAGATAAAAAGAGAGAAAAATTGTTACCTGGAATATTGCAGCATGTGAGTTCATTTAGGATCTTTTCCAGTACAACCTCAAAACCAGGCTTCAGTGGCCCTAGCTCCTTTCAAAGCAGCATCAGAACAAGTTCATGAAAAAATATATTCTAAAAAAAGTAAGGCTTTTTCTGTACTAAAGTAGAGCCTTCAGATATTCTCCAGACGACCACAAAAGCCAAATACAATACACTTGAGAATGTGTTCTTCCCTAATGCAAAGAAAACACAACTTGAAAAAAATGTCAGTCTTTGAAACTTTGGATCCGTTATGGAATACTGTCTCTTTAATAACTAGCATACACAAGAAGATAATTTTCAAGAAGGGGCTATAGAAAAGAATTCTCTCTATTGGATGTCATAATAGATCATAAGCCTTGGAAAAGCACTTATATTAGTTGTAAAATAGGACTGATGAAACAAACTTGTAAGTTTGCACACTTCATAGATTTAAAGGCTCTTACAGGTAAGTCAAATCCTCCTGGGGTGGTTGCAGAGGTTACTGTACCTAGAATGGCAGAAGGAAGCATGTCTTAGAGTTAACAGTCTGCATAATACCTTAATCTGTTAAGTCTTGCCTTTTCTGTTTACTTCCTTGGATGTTCAGCAAAATACCTAATTCTTCTTACATATTTATTTTGCAAGTCTTCAGAGTTATCAATAGTACTGTGCAAGTACTGTGATCTGTGTGGACTATTTGTGCTCTGACGGGGGGGTCATTCTAGCACTGTTTTTTGGGGGGGTTTATTTAGTGAGTGCATACTGGATATTGTTACGTTACAAGAAGAGAAAATACAGTTGTAGTATATGCCTGGTGGAAAGCAAAAGGATTTTGTTCAGATATCCAGACTATGTGGTAATATAAGGAACTTGAAGGTGTTCTTTATTTCCAAATATCTGTAAACACATGTGAAAGCATAAGATCCCTTTTCCTGCCTCTCCTTTTCTTCCTCACCTGTGGGGGATCTGCATTTTCTGTTGAAGTAGAGAGCTTTTGCTTTTCTGTGCATTCTTTGCTATGCTGTAGGACTGCAAAGTGAAATAAGGAATACTTTTCATGTTTTATCAGCCTGAAAACAAAATAGTCCAACCATTTTTCAGTGTAAGACATCTTGCTATGATGGCCCCCATGTGATCACTAATGAGGATTCTTTCTTTTATTCAACAGTCCTTTAAGGCAGACCCTTTAAAATGTAGACCTAAAGTGTTTCACTGCATTATTTGTGAATGTATAGAGTCATTTTGGAGATCAAGTAATGCTCTGTTTCTTTTGGTTTAATTATTCTTGCAACATCAAAGCACAAAGAGTAGCTGGGCAATAAGAGAGATTTGCTGGGTAAACAGTAAATATTATTTCATGACTAGAAAAGTGGCAAGAAAACTTAATAATATGGAAGTAAATCTATCCTAGTTTTGAATAAATTTAGAAAATAAGCCCAATATGATGTATTTTAAGTTATACTACAATTACTTTCAAGAACATGTGATTTGAAAATGTGACAAAATGAGTACCAGAAACAAACCAACTCTATGTCATACCTTGGATGGGAGATGGTCTAGAGACTTAGGAGCAAATTTTCCTGTCTTGTGTGTTTTAGGAGCAATCTTAATGGCCACCTGGCACCAGATAGAACACAACATGGATTATCTAAAATCCTGTATAGGAATATATTGTTGCTTATATGAATCTTGCTACTGGCTACTATGTAAGCACTGCCTGGATTTCTATGCTCAGAGCAAGCTGTTGCACTGTGTTTGAAAGACTGTTCACCAGCCCATATTTTTTAGGTGGTGATGTTGATACTACAGTTACTGAGGAAAAATTATTCCTTGTATCTGTCTTCTATCATGATCTGAAAACACATTCAGAATGTGCCTTTCAACTGTGGATTTTTCTGAGCTCTTAACTTATACTAGTTCAACTTCTGAGCCTTTTGAGATCTGTTTGATTGTTGAGATCCAAATAGCTTCATTGTGGTCTCTGTCAAGGCACAGCACCTTTCCTAATACTTGTTAACTTTATTCTGACCGTTATGCTTTAATCTTTTTTTTTTTTTTTCCAGAACTATCTATTGTAGCTCAAACTTGTTTATTTTCTTTTTAGTAGTGGTAAGCCCAATACTATGTATAGAGAGCTATTTTTTATTCCTCACTTGTATCACTTCGTACTTGCATTCAATTTCATCTGCCAATTTATTATCCAGCACATGTGAAACTCTTCACAGCCTTTCTCTGCTATGAAAATCCACCTTATCCAATCTTTTAACAAATTGTATGTTCATGTGAGGACCTTCCTTTTATCCCGTGACTACTTAGTTGCCAAAGCTTCTTAAAGAAATTAATCTTGCTGAAAGCCTTGTAGCTATCAGCTGTATCTCCTTTATCTGTGACCTTGTTAACTATTTTAAATGCCACTTCCCAAGCCTAATGGTGCTCTTTCACTCTCAAAGTCAGTTTGCCTATCTGATATCATACTTAACAATGTTTCTTTTAATGGGGTGTGGAGATTTTTTTTCCTCCTCTCCCCTTTATGATAGTTTCTGCTATTTTTCCTGGTGCATATGTCAAGTATACAGGTGTTTATTTTGTAAGATTTTTATCTGGAACCCTTTTTAAAAAAAGTTAATGTCACTATTTTTTCCTCTCCAAATAGAGTAAATGCAGTTAAAATTTATCTGTGTACAAAAACTCATTTAAAATTGGCCACCTGGATACTGCCAAGCAACTGTTTTGGGAGCATGTAGCTCAGCATGTTGAACTGCAATAGTACTGGGATAAGTACTGACATAGTTACACTTCTACAGTAATTACCTCTGTGCTTTTGAAATTGGTTCATAGATCCAAATGAGTGAGCTGCAGTTGCATCTTGATTGCAGTGTAGGAATACCTGGGAGTGTCCCTGAAGAACAGATCTGACCATAATCTTCAACCCTTAGAGAAGTATTCTGGTTACAAGGCTAGTGTAAGAAAGAAACCATTCCTGGTGCTGCTGCCTTTGGGGGATGCATGTGGCTCAAGAATATTCTGAAGATGCTTAGAATTGGGCCTAGATAAACTGATAAGGGAATGCTTTTTGATGATGCTGATCCATGATTTCTCGTTTTATTATATATATGGTCAGAAAAGGAGCTGTACCTCAGTAGGAACTTAAGCCCAAAAGGAGTTTCCTTCAGGATTAGGCAGCAGTTGAAAATATTGATTTTGCTTACATAATGGCTAAGCTCTTAGATATCTTTAGAAGTGGGAATATACTTTATACCTTTGAAGAGTATTGTGAAAATACACAAGAATTTCACACTACTTCTATAAATGAAAGTTACACCAGAAAGCTTATTCAGATTTGTCAGCAAGATGGTGACTATTTCATCAAACAAAGCGAACAACATGCCCATAAGATGTACAATAGAACTCTTTTTGTTCTGTTAGGAGGTCATAGCCAGTTGCTCAGGTGTCCCAGTAGTGATGATCTATGCTGCATGGTTTCCTTTGGATGATGAAGTAGGGAGCTAGGGAAGCTGAGAAGGCAGGCTTCTCTGAGAATCAGCAGTGAACAAAAATAGTTTTATGCCCTGTGCACTCTTGTGGATGTCTGTGCAGAAGAACTTGACCTTTATTCCATTCATGAAATAGAATGCCCTTAGCATATCAAGGGAGACACTCGGATGTAGTTCCAGGCAAAAGGAAAAAGCTGGCAGAGAGTCTAAATGGAGAGTCACAGTACTCTTTAGGCTATCAGTAAAGCAAAACTGTTCTGTTCTCTTTGTATGTCAGTCTTGCTGAAAAATAATATAGTTCTTTTTTCCCTCATGTCATGTTAGGCCAGTGAAAATTAAAATTTACTTGGTTCAGTACTTTCACCCTCCAAAGACTAGAAAACAGCTACATAAAAGTACAATCTCCTTCATGATAATCATGAAAAAAATTGGTTTATGAAATAAGCGAATTCTTAAGTTGTCTTTGTTTAGTGTTTGTTGGTAAAAAGCCAAGATACCAATTTAGATTGTGCTGTGCATTATGATGAGGATCTGATTCATCAAAACTCCTTAGATGGTTTTACTTTTGTCCAGAATTGCAGCGCTCTAGTTAAAACTCTATAAATCAGTTTTCAGCAGTTACTTTTAAATGGGTTAAAAGTGAAGTTCAAAATTCAGCAACAAAGTACCTGCGGTTTAATATACCGGGTCTTGGTCTCTTTTCCTCTTTTCTTATGACATGTGAAATGAAAGCATCACAATAAGAGAAACTGTCAACTGAGTAGCTGGGATGTTTTCAGGTAGAGAAGTGAAATGAATTAATACCTTGGGTTTAACTATTGCTCCATTTCTTAGCTGAAGGAGCGCTATCAACTCTTTGTCTTCTGGGAGCTGAAATGAAAGGTTTTTGAAAGAAAGCCACTTAAATCCAGAAGAGGCTTTAGGGATGTGAGTCCCCACTTAAGAGTGACATTGCTCTGCAGCCTAGTTTAATATGCCTGGGCACCAGAGAATAATGAAATTTAAGACTCTCCTTTGCTGAAAGTTTGTTCAAGGCTTTTCAACAGTGTAAGCCAAATCTGAAATTCACTGTCCCCACCCCAAAAGGGGGGAAGGAGGGGTGGGTAGAGATGATTTTGAGGTTGCAAAAGCATTCAGGGACTGAGATGAGTCTGGTTGTAGGAAAGGGTAGGAAAATGTTTCTACCTTGTTTGAGGAGACTGGGAAATTTTGGTGGTCTGGTGGTAGAATTAACCCCCCTCCACCTCCCTTAACTCTCCACAGTTCCTCTCCCACAATGCTGCTTAGTTCACTAGTTCATTAAAAGCTCACCTAAAAGTAAGCCTGCTGTAGAAATGGGAGAAGTAGTTTGGTTTATGGTGGTGGACCAGAGCTGGGAGGAGACTATGGATTATCCCTGTTGCAGCAGGGAGGACTGAATAACATCACTTATGGCTAGCAGAGCCACAAAGGAAATAAGCCGAACCCTGAACAAATAAATTTGAAGCATGCTACTGCCAAATGATTCCCTGTACATGGAGAAACTAGTAAATAAAGTGTTTTTTGACTACTGCATTGACAAATGTAAATATCTATCTTTGCCAGTGCTCTGTTGTCTGGAACCTGATTGTTAGTTCTTATGTTTTCCTATTTTTTTTCTTTCCCCTAGCGGAAAGAAGAGGTATATTTTTGTTTCACGCTGTGTCAGTAAGAAAGGTATTCAGCTGGTGAGTGGCCTGACCTGTTTAAAATTCTTGCTGTAAGGGCCAAGCACTTGGTGGTACAAAGATTTCACTGGTGGCACACCACAACAACCTAAAGCACAGGCAGATTTCAACAGCAGAATCCTGAGCATGGGGGCTTAGGCAACAGCTGAATGGTACTCTGATATTTCCATGTTAGAATTTCTCAGTCCTTATTTAGATCTCTTCTTTTATTTTTACTTCATATTTTAGAGATTTGATTTCTTTTAATTGTTATGAGAAATAAAGATCTAAGAATAGATAAAGAAGGGCTTCTATTTGTAGAATAACTGGAATCAATCAGAAAAACACAACCCTACAACTGATTGTAGAATAACCTTCCTTACAGATAACGTGCTTGTCTAGTGGATGATGTGTGTATGTGACATGACAGTCCTTGAGAAAACTGTTGATGAGAATCCAAAATAAAATCTGTTCTAAACAAGTCTGTGCTCACTTTGATTTATCAGCCCCATGCAGTAGAACTCACCTGTTCTGAGTAAGTACGACCTGAGGTGGTTTCCAAGCAGATTAGCTAATGAGGTTAAGGCAGGCAGTGATGAAAACATGACCGTAGAAAGGTGGTAACAAAGTAAACACAATGCAAATAGCATCTTCTCAGCAGCATGTAACTCAATTTAGGTCCTTTGGCTGAAAGAAAAGAGTTCTTTATGTGACTAGAGTCACTAGAGCTAATGAACTTTTAAAAGTTTTTTGTGAATAATTTTTGATCTCTCATCCACAGAGTAAAATATGAAACTTTGTAGTTTCTTCCCTGGCTAAAAGTGATAAATGAATGAAAAATACAACTATATTGATTTGGGTTAAGATCACAAGCTTAAAAATAATAAAACTATATTACTTCTCTACTGTTTCTGTAACAAAACAACTAAACTCTTTTGCACTGAGAGCTTATTCATAGAGCACATGGATGGGGGAAAGATTCTAAACATCAAAGCTCATGGAAGGAAAAGACTTCCCAATTTGTTGACTTCCCTAATTTTCACTATTGCATGAGTATTTAGGAAGATGAATGTATTGGGAAGAAGTCAAATCATGTTGCTAGGAAGTCAGTTTAGTTCAGTAGTTAGGAGGTCACCATCTTCTCTGGGAAGAACATGCAGTTTTAACATGGTATGGTGGAAGTCTTGGGCTGAAGATTTTAACATTAGCAGTATGGCCAGGCTGTTTCTGAACATCACTTTTTCTTAACTTCGAAGTGAACAGTATATTTACTTTAACCTTTGTCTGCAGCTCCAATATAATGCTTTTCTTTATCAATGATTTTGGACTTCTAATATGCATTCTTTATGTCTTACTCACTCTACTGCCCTTTGATATCAGTCAACTGTTTATTCCTGAGAAGAATAAAAGATGTGTAGTAGGGACAAAATGTCTCGAATTAAAGTTATACCATCTCAAACTCTTCAAATGGTATTAATATTTTTAGGATCAAGCTGTTAATCAGCTGGATCTTTTGAGTGTGCCTGGCACCTCTTTAGTCAGGATGCCCTGTAATCTGTTAATCCACTAGGAAGGATTTGTAAAATAATGGAGAATGTTCCCTCTTCCAAGTCCTCTGTTGTTCAGAGGGCACTCAAGTACAATAATTGGCTGATATATCATATGGGTAGAATGGCTGACAGAGCCTATGGAATTTTAACTGTGGGAGAATTTACCCTGTTAAAGATAAAATGCCAAACTGCAGTTGTATCCTTCATTGTAGTGCAGATATAAAATTACATTTCCTGCAATCTGAGGATATTCTTTGAGTCTAGCAGCAAGCACAATACCTAAACTTGGAGGGAAAAGCTGGGATTCAGATCTAAGTAACTATGCTTCACCAAGATTGTATTATTATTACTTTTGAAGGAAAAAAATTAATCATGATCACACTTGTGAGTGTACTTAGGATTTAACCAGATTCAGGAAGAATGTAGAGTATAGAGCCTGCAGCTTGAAGAATATGCTCTCTGTGGAGTGCTTTGAAAAGCTTTGTGTGAATACATTTATTTATGTTTTAGGGAAATGAAATATAAATAGAATTGAGTCTTTATTGTTGGCAATACTATTCCTAGGCCTGGGACGAGAATCCTCTGTTAGCCTTGTGAAAGGTGCCGCTAGTCACAAAGTCCTTTCTGCCTCCCTCCAAAAATAATGCACTTCAGGGGCCAGAGAGATAGAGAGGGAGCTTGCGGTGGCTAGATGGAAAGAGGTGGGAAACCCACTCAAGGGTTTACTTCATANAAAAAAAAAAAAAAAATTATTAGGTAATGGCTCATAACCTAAAACAGAACATCAACTGTGCTATACTACTTTCATCATTATTTCAAACTTCATGCTTCTTGTATTATTCTTCAAGAACTATTATTTTTGACCTTATTTAGTTCAGCAGTTCTACTACTAGTTGTCCCGAGACATTTTTGACCCCTTGCTGATCTTGTAAGTGGGCCTCACATGACTCATCTTTGACCATATTCCCATCTTGATCCTGTAGAAACAGTAAAATTGTTTAGTGGTGATATTATGAATAAAGGAACAAGACACCTTAAATCCCTACCTTCTACCTCTCCTAGTTTTCAAATGTCTTCCAATATTTTGATCATATGGATCTTAATGGTTTTCCTGGCAGCTGATTAGTTTTGTTGGATTTCTATATGTACTTGCAATTCTAGTTGATCAACTGTTTTTATTTGTTTTTAAACGTTGGCTGTGGACAGTGATGCTCGTATGCAGGGAAAAGAATCACATACTATAGTGAAGTTGTTTGCATGTCCGTATCCAATAGTCACTTGAAGTGACTTCTTGGATCATTAACTGCAGTCCCCTACTGATGCAAACCATTGGACCACACGATCCCTATTAATTATCTCTAATATTTTGCCCTCTGTGGAGTAAGGAGATTTCTATCACTACTTCTAATGGAAAACAGTCTGGACCTCTGCTACATTTTGGTTTTCACCTTGGCAGTCACTTCTCTTCTCTGAAGAGACAGTCTTTAAAGTTTGATAGGTAAATATACTGAGACGTTAACAATAAAAATTGGAATTCAGCAATGCTTTTGTTCACCCTGTTGCATATACTACCTTATTAAGGATAAGAAAGCTCCAAAGGGTTTTATCACTAAAACCTTGAGGAATGCTTGGCAGATCAGATCATGTTACACACTTTTCAATTAAACAGTCCTGCTTAAGTTATGTGATAAGTAGTGCATGCATATGACTCCTGAGTATTTCTGCTCAACAATGCTTTGAACGCCTCCTGTTTTTCCTCCCATTGTGGCATGTTATCATCTCACATTTATCACCTGGGGAAACTCAAGACCGAAACTATAATTTTAAGACTTTGGTTTTGGCATTTCCACTTAATTAAAATACTCATATGAAGCCCTAGAGTTCTTTTTTCATTTGAAGGCACTTCCATGCTTCAGTGGAATAAATCTTCCTCAGAAACGCACATTCTGTTGTGTAGCTATCTGTTCCCTCTGGGGGTTTTTAATGCTGCATTGCTATCTTGCATGCTGCTTTCAGGCCAAAAACAACAGCAACAACAAAAGACTATATAAAATTGCCTACTTCAGTGGTTGGAGGAGACATTGGAAGATATCTTGCTTTAAAAAGTTTCTGAAGGACTTGAGCTAGTAAGGCTACAGGAGCAGTTTTATACAATGTGTGGAGGAAAAAGTGGGAGGGGAGAGGCGGAAACCTTCCCCTTGTTTCTACAGTACTTTGAAAAGCACTTTTTAACACAGAACTAAGGCTGAAGACATTTGAAGATGTAACTGAATTGATTAAAAATAAAATTGTGTATTTTGCTTGCCACAAAGCTGCCAAAGTATCATTCTAGTATAACCGCTTCCGGAAGACCCTCTGTCCTTCAATGTCTTAGTTTCCCACCTGGTGAATTAAGATAATCAAGCCTTTTTGTCTTTTCAAGTACTCAGCACTTGAATTAATTCAAAATAGTAGCGGAAACACTAAATTAAGTGGAGTATGAAAGAACATAAAGACAAACATGTCTGGTTTTCCAACATACTCGTTTTAATAATTATTTTAAAAATATACATACCTAAGGGGAAAAAAAAAATTGAGATAAAGATAAGAGTGCTAGTTCCTTTCCTTTTTCACACTTGATACAGTTCTTATCTTCTGATTAATGGTGGCCTGTTATTGTACATCTTTTTTTATTTGTTAGTGGATTAGACTGAGTTGTGTATTCCTCAGTGGATATCTGATTGCACAGTTGTTTTCTCTTTCCCTGGAATGACTAGTTGAAATTTTTTTTTTTTTTAATCTGAAGCTTTTAAACAATGTGTGTTCATTATGCAGCTCAGCTGACTGCAAATTTCATAGATGTCATTTTTCCCCTGTGTATTGGATTTGTATCATGCACGCATGATACCTTCTACTGCTTTTAGCTTGTACTTGTTTTCCATGAGAATGTATCACTGGAAATTAATTCACATTTTCAGAACAAGATGAAATGTAATCTGAAGCTGTATTTTTAAATTAAATTCCTACATTTGTGAAAGTTTGTAATTTTTACAGTAACTAACTCATTACATACATACTGATTTTTTTCTTGTATTTTCAGAATATACCCTGAAATTTTCCATAAAAACAAACAAAAAAAAATCTCTTTATTTTACTTAGCATCTCTCTGCAAAGTATACTATCAATAAACTGGACTTGTATATGAGGAGGGAAAACAAGTATGCTGGTGTGGAAAAACATGTTGAGGACTGTAATGGAAGGAAAAACATTAAATGAACAGAGGAAGGTGAAATTGAATGAAACTGAGGAAAATTGTATGAGAGAGAAACTTTTGGGATGCAAACATTTAGAAAACCCAGGAGCATGTCACATATGACAGCCTTCTCTTTCTGCGTCTATTTCACTTCTTGCAACATTTGTTTCAATTTAGGCTAATTAATAAGTTTTCTAGAACCTCTGTCAGTCTTTAGCTTCTCAGAAGACTGAGTTTAATATTTTGCTCTTAATTTTGAAAATGGCGTGTTTAGGAAAATTTTCACTGGGAAACAATATTTTCATGAAACATTTCTACTAATAACAAGGGAGCCTAAAATTATAGATTGTATCTAGTCACCTATTATAACATGAAAACATATAGAACAGTGTCTACAAACAGTTCCAAATGTCTGTAACGTGTCTCTGATCTGAAAATGGAAAGGCATTAAGTATTTTCTAACATACAAAAGTTGCTAGTCTTTTTTTTTTTTCTGTGGAAGACCTTAAGTCACAAATAAAGAGGAACAGGAGTTGCTTCATGATTGTATTTACAACTGAAACTTATTCATGCAATTATTTCTTAAGTTTATGCTTTTCCTTTTTTTT
>VXAA01004155.1:157197-170782 GCA_013399115.1 Anseranas semipalmata | reverse complement strand
ATGGGATTCTTTTTTTTCCAAATGTACTCAGTGTTCTATGTATTAAAACAAACAAAAAACAAAAGTGAACATGTTCATAGTTTTCAATAACCTGTATTTAGTCCTTTAGTAACCAAAGACCAGGTTGCTACCGACTAGAAGTTTGCATCATAGAATCATAGAATATGCTGAGTTGGAAGGGACCCACAAGGATCATCGAGTCCAACCCCTGGTTCCACACAGAACCACCCCAAAATCAGACCATGTGTCTGAGAGCGTTGTCCAAATGCTTCTTGAACTCCAGCAGGCTTGGTGCTCTGACCACTTCCCTGGGGAGCCTGTTCCAGTGCCTGACCACCCTCTCGGTGAAGAACCTTTTCCTAACACCCAGCCTGACCCTTCCCTGTCACAGCTTCCTGCCGTTCCCTTGGGTCCTGTCGCTGTCACCAGAGAGCAGAGATCAGCGCCTGCCCCTCCGCTCCCCTCGTGAGGAAGCTGCAGGCCGCCATGAGGCCTCCCCTCAGCCTCCTCTTCTCTAGGCTGAACACTAGACCACTCACCATCTTTGTAGCCCTCCTTTGGACACTCTGTAATAGTTTTATGTCCTCCTTATACTGTGGTGCCCCAAACTGTGCACAGTGCTCAAGGTGAGGCCGCACCAGCGCCGTTGGATCCGGGGGCTTGAACTACAGAGTCACTGAATTTAAAGTGCTCAACAGCCATGACATGGTATTATTTTTTCCACTGTGCTACAACATAATCTATGATTACATTAGCATTTAGAAACAGAAGAGTTTACTGGTTTTCAACTTCTATAATACTGTGCTCTCAATCTCTTGAGATTAATTTCAAATCTGGAAAAGTCATATATATTAAATATATCATCTGCACAGATAAATATTTCTTTACAAGCATCTTCAATATACACTTTTTGAAGTAATTTTTCTTACTAATTTTCATAAGTAACATCACTGCAACAACTGAACAGAAATTAGTTTTATCAGTATTTTTGAAAGTTTTCATGGTGTTCCATTAAAACGATTTGAAACTAGCAGTATTTAGTCGTATATCATGGGACTAAATATTAACTAATATAGGTGTTTGTTTAAATGTATGCCAGCATTACTGGAACCCATGTTTATACTGCTTCTATAGAAAAATATTTCTGTACTTGTTCAATAGTTACAAGGAAAAATCTCACAAATAAGTATTCATCTGCATAATCTGGAAAGTAAAGGAAAGGTGCTGATCAGCCAGCGAGTTAAGAGCTTCCCAAAAGTAAAGTACTAGTCTTTAAGCAGGCAAATATTTTTGCCAGCAAAGGAGTTCAAGGGATTATAGATATACTGCCATCCCTATTCCACATTGCCCTGGAACTGTGTATTTTGAAGCTTCAAAGTATTGTTTAACATCAGTATAATACTTCTCATGAGTAGCTAAAACATACAGGGATAGCTTGCTCTTTTGTTTAAAGTATTTGTTTTACAGATGGAGCAGAGAGACAATGGCTCTTTTTAGCTCTCTCGGTAGTCCTACAAAAAGACTTCTGATGATCCTTTTGAAATCCAGCTGTGAGAGAAGACCATTGCAACACAATTGCAAAAATAGTTTTGTTCACAATGTATATTCATGTGAACTAATACAGAAATTGAGCTAATATTTAGTTGTGAATTCTAATTACTTCAATAGTTTTGCAATGAAAATATTTGCAATTTTTAGTGGAAAATGGAGACCACCATGAATGTAGTATAAAAGGGATGGAGAATACTCATAGAAAGTAAAAGAAATGCCCTGCAAAGTAATGCTAACTAGCTTCAAGATTACTAGAATATTACTATAATTTGTGTATAAGTTGGGCAGAGAAATAGAGTAAGACCTAGAAATAAGTCAGTTTAATGCATAGTTAGAAAGTATTGTAGTGCATAACATGAAACAAGCTAGATGTGATGCAGCTTGTATGACACTTAAAAATAGGTTAAAAAATTATTCTATTTAACCCCTGAGTTAAATAGGCAAATACTAGAATCTAGAGCTGCTTTGTCACTCTGTTGATGCTAGCTAGGTACATGAGTTTTATTGACTTCTGCTTCTGTTAAATACACATGAAGTAATATTTCATGTAATTTCATGTAGTACTATACATTGTGTTACAATATATGTTAAAGCAGATAAACTTCCAGACTTTACATATTATTGCATATGAACTGCAAATCATCTTTCAAGAACATATACTGCTGGATGTTACTGAGGAGATCACATTTACCAGCAACATAAAACACAATACAGTTGTCATCTCCCTTTAGTGTGTGTGTGTGAAGTAGAAAAACTACAGGTTAACTTCTGAAAGCAAGAAAGTCTATAATACAAGCAGAATACAGTGCTGGGTATAGTAGTTTAATTTCTGACCTGCTGAACATGTTCCTGGAGTTGGCGGACTTATTCCTGTAGTTCAAGAGGACGCTGTACCTGTGCTAGACAAGTGAACTGTAAATCTGACTTCTAAGAAACTCAGTTAGTTAGTGTTTCGAATATCAGACTACTGAAGTGAAAAAGTACTTGTAATGCTTAAGAGAGTTTCTCAGACAGTAGAGTGATGTATGGGGAGTTAAGGAGAGATACTGGCTCAATTGACCTACACCGGTGTAAAATAAAAAGCAGCCCAATCACTGTTAGCAAAGCTTGAAGGATATTTGGAACATTGTCCACCCCCTTCCATGTAGCTAGTCTCCTTTTCCATGTGCATTAATGTTTTACATTTCATATATCTTTAATTACTATTTGGACTTAAGTATCAAAGCAAGCTTTTGAGACTGCAGCCTACCAGCATCTTCAGTTAAAAACAATATTATAAACTCTTCAGATTGCTTTCATAGCTTTTCCATGTAATGAGAAATAATTGCACGTAGATGATGTAGGTGTGAAAAGCTGCACACTATCTTACCTATTGTCAGTGGACTGTGTGAGTATTTGCAGGGATTTTGATGTAAATTAAAAAGAAAAAATTCAGTATAATTGCCCTACTTGTCAACAGTTGATAACTTAAAAAAAAAAAAAAATTAAGGGGGGGTAGGGGAATAAAACTTCTAAGTACAGTAGAAATCAGTTGGAAGTGGAGGATTTTTGACTGGCAAGAGTAAAATGTGGTAATTATTTCTGCATAAAATGATAGTTCCTGTTTTTAAATGAAGTAACTTCTATATATGCTGAGTTCTGGTTTGATATTATTGCTAAAAAGTTATTTAAATTAAAAAAGTTAACCATGTCAAATAGATTTAAAATATCAATAGTATAAAGAATAGTATTTTACCTCAGTGTCCTCCACTACTGACAGTGACCCATCAGGTTGCAAAGACCCTCCTCTGTACAGATTCATAAGAAATTAAGTAATAATCCATTATGCTCAAAAAAAAAAAAAAAAAAACTGTTTCTGAAACTTTTACCAATGTTAAGTAGTCTTTTTGGAGGGGGGNGTTAAGTAGTCTTTTTGGAGGAGGGGTGGCGTGTGTTTTTTTTTTTTTTTTAAGCATCTTGAAAAGGGAAATGTTACTCATTTACTGATATTAGTATTGCACTACACATAGTCCTGAAGTCAGTAAAAATGCATTCCATAAAGGAAGTAAATCTTCAATGTTCCTTAAAAGGAATACAGACTTGTGATACCTTTCTGATAGGAAGATTTTATTTTGGTGTATATTTTCTATTTCTTCAGTGAGACATGGAGATACGCACTTAAGCAATGTTCATGTAATGTGTCAGCTATGGAGAAAGAAAAAATTTACAACTGGAATCTGGAAACTGCAACAAGATATCACTATCATTAAATAGCAAATACAAGAATGCAGACTGAAAACTGCTTGATCCTGTTGCAGTAAGCAGGTTTAAAAGGAAGAAATACAGGATAGTAGAACTCAAGTGTTAACACTTGAAAGCCCTGAAGTTGCAAGCACTGGGGAAATGACAAATTTCTAAAAATCTACCCCTTAAAAATCTACCCCAGAAAATGAGATGAACAGCAATGTTTATTGCCTCTGTACATTATAATTGATGATCCAGGGATATTCCACAGGTGAGGGAAAGTATGACTATAAACCAAAATGCTGCTTAACAATGAAACCTTGGTAGGCTTTACATATAAGTTATTCTATTTATTTGTTTCTACATTACTTTCTAACATTAACAGCGAAAGCTGTGCTATGTATGTAGTAGCAGTATCTAGTGTTCAGTCCATGGCTATATTAAGAACATGTCATTAAAGGCTTTGGTTTAGGTTCTTATTTTGTCTCACAAAGGGAGTTATTAGTTTTAATTGCTAGCAAAAAGTGTCTTCCAATGTGAATTATAAGAGCAAACAATAACTGACTTAATGTTTACTAATTCCCCTCAGTCTGTTAGAGGAGTTAAAGGAAATGCTTTTTGTTATCAGTCCCTTTGACTTTCCAAGGTAGTGTGACAAGGTGATGCTGTGATTGTGTCAAGACGTTTATGTTGCTGTATGTGCTGATTACCATTTTCAGACTACTGTTAGTTTGAATTAAAATCAGTGTTCTCGCCCACATGAAGTAAACTAACCTTTTGGGCTATATTGTATTAACAGAATCTTGAAATTTCAAGTAAAATATTGTTTCCTTTATTCCTGCTTACTTAATTGTGAAAGTCCAATTACACTTTCTATGCATGATGAACTCGTCCTATGTAAGAAGCTATTATGAAGTTAGAAGTGAAATTGAGTTTGTAGATATTAAAGCAAAACAGAAAGCTTTCAAATTTAAGCATGTAGAAGAACCCTTTAATTTTCCCTTTATAATTTTTTTTTTTAATATGATGCATTTCATGGCTTAAAGTTAACCACATCTTTTTCAAAAGGACCTTTAGTGCATTCATAATAAAATACATTGTAGCTATAAATGGGAAAGATTAGATTGTTTAAACTTTAAGGAGTTTGTGGAAAGGAGATGGGAAGATTTGAATTTAAAGTTTAGAAGAAGGTACCTTTTTTGGTTTTGAGAGAAATGTGAAGAAGCCCTATTGTTTCTCATGTAGAACCTTGAAAGATAGAAATGATTTAGGAGAACATGATGGAACTGTGGTACGAAGTGCTGATAGAAAGGAGTTGATGCCAAAGATGGAGGAAAAAAATGTATAAGAAAGAAGTAGCTATTAATAAAATTGTAGGAAAAAAAAGTTATCAAGAACTTCAGGATATTATATTTATTCTTTTTTCTCCAATTGTGTTTAAAAAAAACCCTCTCAAGGTCAGTAAAAATACATAACATATATATTCTTTTCATTCTCCCATATCGTATGATAAGTTATTTTCTAATTATGTGTGCATGTTTATGTAATGCTGTTTAAAATACTGTGGTGGGTTTACCCTGCTGGGCAGCTGAACTTCACCACAACCGCTCTCTCACTTCTCCCTCCTCAAAAGAAATGGGGGAGAAGGGGAAAAAACCTCGCGGGTTGAGATAAGGATAGTTTAATTAAAGGAGAGGAAGAAAAAAAACCAACAACATATATATATATATACACATACACACAAGCAAAGACTGTGCACAAGCACAGAGGAAAAGAGAAAAACAAGTTATTCTCTACTTCCCACTAACAAGCGATGCCCAGCCACGTCCTGGGACGCAGAGCCTCAATACCCGCAGTGGTTGTTCAGAAGGACAGACGTCTTCGCAACAAGAGCACCCCCCTTCTCCTTCCCTTTCCCAGCTTTTATTGCTGAGTGTAACATCACACAGTATGGAATATCCCTTTGGTTGGTTTAGGTCAGCTGCCCTGGTGATGTCCCCTCCCCACTTCTTGCCCACCCCCACCTACTGGCTTTGGGGGGTCTGGAGAGATTCTTGGGGCTGTACCAGCACTACTCGGCAGTAGCCAAAACACTGGTGTGATACCAGCGCTGTTCTAGCTACAAGTGCAGAGTACAATGCTATATGGGCTGCTGCAGGGAAGGTTAACTCTATCCCAGCCAGACCCAGTACAAATACTTTTGTTTATATTTCCATATTGAGGATGATCAGACAACCTTTAAGAGATAGCTGAACTCCTGCAACTTTCTTTTGGTGATTTATTTCCCTGGGACTTGGTTGGAGGGAAAACAGTGAAAACAAACAAACAAAAAACAAACCTGGTTTTCCAACAGCAGTTTTAAAAAAATAAAAATCTTTCTATATTTTCAACAACTTCTTTGGTGGTCCTCAGCTTTATTTGAAGAAAAAATAAAAAATAAAAACCACATAACTATTTTGTGATGTAAAGTCTAGAGGTTACTTAAAATAAAAAGCAGGGGGGAGAACCAGATGTGATGTTCAGAGAGAAAACGTTATCTGTCTAGGTGTATACTACAAAGAACTTCCAAAAATACTTCTAGGATTTGGTTGGCTGTTTTCTTTCCCTTTTCACAGGTAGACTCTTCCAGAATCTTAAGCAAATGATCTTCAAACCTACCAAAATAATTAAATCCTAAAATTACATGTTTTCTGTGTTCCTATACAAAAGATGTATTTATGTTATGATCTGTTAATGACTTGTTGGAACAAGAATGTGCTTTGCATTTCATCTAATGAAGAGCATTTTGTTATATGGATCTAGACTTTTTTAGACTTTTATTTTCTTTTCTTAATTCCTGCTATGGGATATAGGCAGGACAAAATAATTACCAATATGATAGTGAGTGAAAAGTTTGTGTGCCATGATATTGAAAGAGTGTCATAAAAAGAATATCCTCTATACCATCATGACAATTTAAACTTCAAGGTAAATTGCTGACGCTAAAAGCCATAAATCTCATTAAAATTATCTTCTCTTCAGAGTAAGAAAGAGCAGCTAAATGGGTGGATGAAAAATGTCAGCAATAGGGATGTGGATAACAGGTTAGGATGTAAGCCAGGCAAACTGATGAATTCTTAGATGTTTAATAATCACTAAACCGCTGTCAGTCTTCCTACTGCTTACTATGATAGTGTTCAAAACATAATCTACAGGCTTTAACTGGAAAGTTCTTGGGGAGGGTTGTCAGAAAAACAGAGAGCTTTGATCTTCGTGATGAGCACTTCACTGATGCAAGCAGAATATTATTTGTGCAAATCCCCTGACCAGTTGATGACAATGGGCCATATCACTTGTGGGTAGATGCAGAATTGCTTTGTAATGCAAAAAGATTGTTGCCATTTGGATAATAGTGGCTGAAACTTCACTGCTGAATTTTGTAGTGGAGTTACTGGCAGAATCTCCTTCACTTCTGCTTTTGTAGTGGAAATTTTTTTTTTTTTTTTTTTTTTTTTTTGTCTCTTCATAGAATGGTTCTGATATTATCCTATTCCTTTCCCCGATAACTTTGTGTAAGATGTTCACTCCCCTGTCTTACTTTAGGAAAGGGACGTGGATAACTGGTGCTGCCATAGGAGTAGATTAGTTCTGGTCTTTCCACATAAGCTTTCCTAGTGCTCTGCCTTCCATCAGTGTTCGGTGTACCTTCATCCCACTTGGCCCCCACGATAGCCAAGGCAGCACAGGATTCAGCCCATCAAATGTAGTGATCTTGGACAATAAGATGACCAGAAGGTCCAAAACAGAATTCTAACAATGGCAAGTCTGGTGTCATTTTGCGAGAGCAGAAGAAACAGATAAAGAAGGGAATGTACAGGTGCATTTACCAAGTGTGGCCCAGACTGTTCCTGGACCACTAGCCAAGTATCATACAAGCTATTTTTTTTTTTATTTTTCACTTTATAAAAGGCTGCTATCCATGGGCTGGTGAGTTTAGTCAGTGGCTTAGATTCAACAGCTTTCAGTCTGTTGCATAATTACAGCTACAAAAGCAAGCTGGTAAAACTTTAGATAATTTAAAACTCTTGTTAAAGTTGAGGTAAAGATTGGAAGGAAACAAAAGAAAAAACATTTTTTTTTTTTCCTTTGGCAAGAAAAGCCAAAACATGTAATGCTTTGACGCACAGAAATGCTTTAATAGGCATTTCCTTGAAATCTTATAATTCAGTATTTTTAATGTTTTATTTAAGTAGATATCTGACTAGGTGCATAATTTTTTATATAATATTAAGTGGATCTTTCAAGTGTCAGAAATTACTCTTGAATATTTTTAATGAAACGGACAATGAATTTCAATTGGATTTCACTTCAAATGGGTTTTGTTGATATCTTTTTAACTGAATATGTTATTTAAAAAATCTTTCTTCAAATTTGGATCTTTTAATATGATTCTTCAATAATTTAGCTCAGTTCTTGGAAATTGGCTTTTATGCATATTTATGTAACAGGAAAAACAGTCAAGAAATAAATTTTATAAATTGTTGGTCTGCGCACCCCCCACCCCCCTTTGGTAGAGTCAGTGATTAGCTCCCATTGCTCTTGTGAAGAACAAATCTACCTCAGATTGCACAGAGTGCTGAGGAACCCTGGTGTGATGCAAATTGAGCCAACAGCTGCTGAATGTTGAATTCTAACAATGCCTTAAACAGCTGAAATAGACTGCTTTCTTCTGGGAGATTAATATTAAAAACTGCAAGTAGAATAAGATTTGACAAGCCTTGACTACTGATTTTGTTTTTTAAGGAAGTTGAGATAACTTAGAATTACTGAATAACTCAGTTTTTAAAGGTGTACGCGCAATTCATGACAAAATAATGCCAGACCACAGTGGAACTTACCACCAGGGCACATGTAAATGGAGAATTTACTTTCATAATACTGTTGTTTTCCTCACTTTTTTTTTTTTCTTTTGAAATACTGACAGTTTACTAGATTTGTTACTTAAATGTATTAACTTTAATCTACATAGATAATTGATGGGAGTATGCTGAGGGAAACTAATCCTAGATGCTCAAAAATGTAAAGATTGTGAAGCTGAATGATGCAGCATATAATTGTCCATAACTGGCTGGTAATTTTTTTTTCCTCCTAGGCCTTATTCAGGCATTCAGGGCTGTAGAAAGAGCTGGGGGGATGTTGTACAGAGCACTAGGGGGAAGGGTTCTGTACAGGTATTTTCATAGAGTATTACAGAAAGTTGAGAACATTGGTTACGAGTTGAAATGACCTGTCTGTTGCCTCAATAGTTAGAAATGTTGCCCTGATAGCAGAATATGCATGTGGAGGGTAGTACACGCAGTTCATAAATTGTGAGTGTTATAGTAGTACAGCATAGAAGAAACTGAGATGTAATGAATATTCACTCTACACTGGCTGTAAACATATAACTAAGGTGAAGGTCACTATATTTAAATTAATATAACATTTTCAAACTAAAAGTGTTCTCAGGACTGAAAGTTGTGTTACTAATAAATCAAGATTTATCAAAAAGTTGGATGGAAGTTTCTATTTTGTTACTATGTTTAAAATTTGTTTCACTTGAAACGTCCTGTATTTGAAGAAAGATTCTGAAGTACTTGGTTGAAACAATGAAATTTAAAGCAAAAGAAAAAAAAAGAATTCTTTTCATAATGGAGAAACATGTTTTTCAGACAGTTCCATCTGACACACTGCCTGTAATTCTCTATATACAGTGAATGAGCTGGAAAAACATCTGACAAATGTTAAACACTGTTAAAAATTGAATGAAGTATATACTGAGTGGCGAGTTAATCAGGGCTTCTGCTAGCTGTTGATAGCAGTTCCTTTTGTGAGTTATTTTTTTCGTAAAAGATATCAAAGTGTGTGTTTGGGAGTATGTGGGAGGATGACAGACAACAGTGCTTGGAAGCAACTTTCCTGGGTTAAGCAACAAATCAGTGTTTCTGGTACAGTGGTCAGTGACAGGAAGAATGTTGCTTATCTAATGAAAAAAATAATGATGCAGATATTAGTGGAATAAGCTATAGGGCACTTAAAGCTGTTTCTTAAGGCTCTATCTAATTAAATCTTCAATGTTTGTGCAGGCCCTCCAGCTTTTCATATTCATAGTCATTTGAAATTAAATGTAGATGTGTTTACTTGGTATTTTCTTGGTAAGGAAGCATAAAATTATACCTTGGCTTTAAAGCATCTCTCTGTTCCCAGGGGTAGTGTGGACCTTTTAAATATCTGTTTTACTTAGAAGAAGGAATTTGTTAGTTAAATTTGTTGAACTACATATGAGGATGAAGCTTCAAATGTAAATGTCATCAGCTACAGATATTTCAGTTACACTAGTTAATGAAACCCTCTATTAAGACCAACTCTTTATCATTTTACATTTGTACACCTATGTTGATCTCCTTATCTAGGAAAAAGACAAGGAGCTATATAGGAAATGAAAAACCTGAGGGTGCAGTGGGAGTGACTTGGGAAATATTTCAGAGGGTTTCTTAGCCCTTCCCTATGTGATCTAGTAGATACAACTTATCTACCTACCTATATTTTTAGCATCCTGAACACAATTCCAGCTACTACTGTATTCTGTGATAGAACAGCATTTCTGATGGTATTTACATTATAACATTACAAGCTGGGTAAGGAAAGAGACAAACACTCTATCCTGGGTGGCAGTTCCCACAATGCCCAGTGTTACTCTATCCAAGTAAGATGTCGGATCTCTTAAGGCTTCCATTAAACATTCTTCACAGACCAATCCTATTTGTTGTTTACTAACTACATTTTGTAAGATAATACACTGAAAAAACCAGCTCTCTCTGAATTTTTTACAGGGGTCCATATTTCTTAACTTTCTCTCCTACAGATCTCCTGTCCTGTTTGTCTTGTTACCATGCATCAGATCTGCTCGGTGGAGGCAGACAGCCAGTAAAATAAAATGACCGTAAAATTTGGTGAAACTCAGCTTTAACAACAACAAAAAATAACAAGAGAGTTGGGGGTGTTATGAATAAATATGAATTAGTAATTTTAATTCATGGACACTTTATACCCTAAGGTACTTTTTAATTGCATTTTAATTCTTTGTAATTATGGGTGTGCAGGGGTCCATTTTAAGCTTACATCCTGTATAGAATAATTTGTGAGACTGGTAACATGGAAATACTTAAAATTCAGGACTGTACCTTTGTCTTTCATGCAACTATATGGGAGCTGATTATAGGGGCTGAAATCACACAGCTGACCTCAGTGGAATTCAGATGAGCATCTATATTTGTAACTGAGAGATTTCAGCATATTCAAGCTAAAAATTTAGTTCTGCCACTGGTAATTCCCCTTTAGTTGACTTAAAGAAATGAGCAAAAGAAGAATTTGGAATTTCTGCTTTACATAGTCTCACATATTCTTGTGAATAACACACAAGGACAAACAGGATTATGAAAGTTGTAATGCTTGCCTTTTTTATAGTTCTCATAAGCAACTGATTGTTCTCACAGAAACAATAAGCATCGCTTTCTTCCCTATCTCATCAGGAAAGCAGAGGCTTAGAACATGGAGCTGATTTTTTTTTTTTTTTTTTTCTATTCCCTAAAGACCAGAGGCCAGGGCAGAACAGGAACCAGACCTTCATAAACTTACTTCAATGCTTCATAAAATGAAAGGAGTGCCATGTGCGGAAAGACTAACTGTAGCCATTACATGACTGCAAATGCTTTTGCTCTGCCTGGAGCATTCCAGTGTCCACCAACAGACTTCTCCTTTAATCCTCTAGCTTGCTGACTTCTCTCAAATTCCCAAAGCAAAATCCATTTTTTGTATCTCAGGCTACTTTAATTCCTATGTATTTCCTGGTTAGTGTAGTACCTATAATTCCACTCAGCTATCTATTTTAGGTACAAAAATACCTAGTGTCCTTCTGGAAGGCCTGTCTTCAGAATCACTGAGTGAAAAAGTTTCAAACTTCTTGTTTGATATTCCTGTCTCTTCTTCAGTGAATACAGTTTTCTATATTTTTTCACTTGTTTGACCATCACCAGCGCACTACCCACAGATGGGAATGTTTTTATGTGGAAGTGAAATTTGAAACATTGCCTGAATGACAGGGAGAGCCCCAGTTTGCCTGTTTCCTACCTTCCATCGCAGAGAGCATTTCTTCTTGCACAGAGCATCTGAGATGACATCACAGCCATCTTTACACTCCTTCAACACAGCCCAGCTATGGGAAGCCAAGATGTAACAAGAAAGGTCAAAAGAAAATGAAAAAATCCAGTGCTAAGCAAGTATCACTTTGAATATCAGAGCCAGGTCTTGTTCAAAGTATTTTAGGGGTTTTCTGCAAGTTATTTAGTGGGGGTAATTTCTCTCTGATGTCTGAGACTTTCTCAGTGTAGCAAACAGCAAAGGAACTGAGGTCATCAGGGATGTGGGTTTTGGCTGACCGTCATGGCTTGTCTTGGTCCTAACATTGACGGCCATCTTGGGTGCAGCCTTCACTGTCCAGGTCACTTTGGACATTATTCACCATCTGCATGGAGAGAATGCAAATAAGTTATAAAGAATAAAATTGCAAAGCAATTACTTTTTGGTAAATGCGTACAATACCATGAGACCAAGCTAGCTACTGGCTAAGCATTAATATGCTTGCTGTGACACCAAATAAATCTTTGGCCAAGCTTTTGTCAGTCAGATATGGAAGGGTTCATCTGTATTGTTGCTTAGAATGGGCTGATCTCCTTGTTGCTGAATTGACATCTTCAAAATTTTTGTATTTTCTTTCAAACTGTATATTTGCTTAGTAGTGGTTTTCTATTGGAAAAAATAACAAAAAAAAAAAAAGACAAAAAGGAAGGTTTGGATGAAACATTAGATACTTAAAACATTTTTTTATCAAATCTGATTCTTCTCTATTAAAGCAATTAGACCTTGTCAATTACTGGTGTCTAGTTGTCTGTCTTAAAGTAGCAATATATTTCCATAATAAATAACTAGACCACATGGCAGTCCTCTGATAACATCTTATTTTGCTAAATGTCGTTGGAATTCTTATCACCTGAATCGTTTAAGTAAATTATGGAGGGCTCCATTTTTTTCAAATGTTTTCATTTATTATCAGTAAATTAAATATGTTGTCAAGATATCTTCTATTATAAGAAATATGAACAAATATCATGGCTGATTCTGCTTCTGTACCATGATATCATTGTTGGTTAATTGTACATGTGGTACACATATGGCCGTGTGCAAAATGTCATGGAAGTTGGATGTTATTGCAATACAGATTTGTAACTCATCCAGAATATTCCACAACAATGAAATAACACATAGCATAGCCAATAGCACACTTTAACTCTGAGTGAGGTTCTTTATAGCTAAATATTAGAACCATTTCTTCAAGTAAGCTTCCACATATTATACACATCATCTTTATCATGGTCAGAAACTTCTGTGTCCGTGTGATTGAATTCCTCTGGTAGTTCCTCTAAGTTCTCCAATATTGAGACCAACTGGCCAGAAATTTTGCAGGTAAGAGGTGGAAAACACCAACAGCAATGAAGAATAGTCTGTAGGATTTGGCATTAAGCACTGAATGTTCTGTATTGAAGGAGACTTCTGCACATAAGCATTTGAATTAAAGTCTTTTAAAGTGATTAATGTTATTGGAGGGTGTATGTAAAAGTCAGCAGCGCCAACCTATTTGCCATTCATTTCTCTACCATTTATAAAGTTATTACCTTCTTGGAATATTACCCACTTCATGTGATCATAAAAATTTATGATGTATACCTTTCAAATA
>VXAA01004155.1:106814-157171 GCA_013399115.1 Anseranas semipalmata | reverse complement strand
GGGGGGGAGGAATCATGAATTCATGAATAACAATAAAATATGATTTGTGAAGACAGGAGAAGCCACATCTTCATTTTTAATGATCTTTTTTTCTTTTCAAAGAATGCTATATGGTATTGAGGTAAATTGTCTGCCTCAGTTTAAGAATACATGCTCTATCATCTAGCTTTCTGTCTTGGTATCTGCCTAATGAATGAACTACAGCAACTATACCATCCAAAGGTATGGTGTAGACCAACAAGATCAAGGAATGAATATTCTCTGAAAGACAGTGTTTATTTTATTTTATTTTATTTCATTTTGTTTCAATTAAAAAATTCTGTTTTTCTTTGTGGAAGGAGTGCTATATTGGCATGTTTATTGGCCATCTGTACAGAGACCAGTATTTTTAAGAAACAAAATGCAGATTTTAGCAGTACTCTGCCTGCAGTAGCTTATTCTACAAGTGTTCCAGACCTATGGGAAGACAAATTATGGTAATAAAATATAGATAGTGTTAATGTACCTTTAGTGTATATAGGTGGATAATAAAGTACTTGGACAGTTTAAGTGAACCTGCCTGAAGGTATTCCTGAAAGGAACTTTTCAGCAATACTCATACCCCACAAAATTATTTTAATTTCAAAAGCAGAGCAAGGAGATGACTATTTAATTCTTAAGATATCTTTCTGTGGTTCTTAAATAAAGGCCTGATGCTGAGGGTGGTAAGAAAAAACAACCCTCCCACCCCCACAAAATCCAAAGGAAAAAATAAACAATTTAGCTTTTATCTCCCATTTCTACCTAGCCAAAATTCCTGCAGCCATTAAGTTGTAAATGAATTAAAACTACTTCCGACTTTACTTGTTGAATTTCCATAATAATAGTATATAAATACTTTTGTTAGTATTTTGTTAGTATTTTGTTAGTATTTTGTTAGTATTTTGTTAGTATTTTGTTAGTATTTTGTTAGTATTTTGTTAGTATTAGTAAACACCATTACAGGTACCTCCTGTCAATTGTCCAATTTATCTGTATTCTTATTTTCTTTTCCCTATCTCTGTACTGTGATACTTCCTTTAAAAACAAACAAAAATATTGAAGTTAAACTTCCTAACAAGAACAGTAGGAAGATTGTTAATAGAATCCATTGCTACCTTACATAATAAAAAATGGAGAACTAAAGAATATTCCTTCACATCAGTTCATCTCTCATACCTGTTGTGTAAATATTTCATATAATTGCTAATATATCATTCTAAATTGCTTCATCAGGTATGCTTGTAAACGCATGATTTGATTCATATTGATTGCAGTGAATTACTTTTAACATACTTTCCTCAAAAATCAAGGTGAACAGACTTGACTTCTCACAGAGGATCCTGTTGCAGAATTAAGACAGTAGCAAAATGGTATTCATATTGGGATTGGGCCCATTGGACAGATTGTGTATGTTGTTGTTTTCTCTCCTGTGTAGCTAAGAGTTTAGGAAATTCTAGAAATGTGCAGGAACTTGGCTTCTGCATTTGTGGCTGATCTTTCATAGAGAAGACATACTTTGACTAAGGAATATTTGAAAATTAAACAAAATCTGGTAAAGACTTTGCATTCACCCAGACATGTGGCTTTAACATAATATCTCACATTTTATTTAAAATAAATTTAAAATAATAAAAAATATTAAAATAAATTTAAAATAAAATGTGGGATATTATGTTAAAACTACATGCCTGGTGTGTTTTTTTTTTTTTTTTTTGTTTTTGTTTTTTTTGGTTTTTGTTTTTTTTTTTTTGTTTTTTTTTTCCCCCCAAAAAACCTAAGGTTTATTACCTCTGGATAAGCTACAAACACAATGATCCAGAAATCTTGTGCATCTGCACTGATTTAAGTCTCCAACTAGTTGTACCGTTACACAGACTTTCTCTCGGTGCTTATAGTGCAAAAATAACACACTCAAAATTCAGGTGTTGGTGGTTTTCCTCACTCAGGATACTTCTTGCATGCAGCTAAGAGCTTGGATGAAAGGATTGATAGTGGTTATATAAGGGATAGCGGGCTGATGCAAACCATATGAACTAATGTGTAATTGTTTAGAAAGGATCAAAAAAAAATTTCAAAAGTAAAAATTGAAAGATATTCATAAAACATAGCATGTGGCAACTTCTAGTCTTCTGATACAGATCATTTAGCAGACTTCAGTGATATACCAATAGCTTTCAACCTCAGCAATCATCTCTTCAGACACAAGTTATAAAATAAATGAGTATTTTTCATGAGGGACTTGTGCGAATAGATTGACATCTCTGGAAAGTATTAGCTTATCTTTTTCAGTAACTAAGTGAAATAAAATGAAAAATTCAAAGCTGTAGGCTCTCTTGGGATGCAGTACAGTGTAGGATTCTTTCTCTACATTTTTTATTTATGAGCTCGCTACCTTTCCTACTATACATAATGGATTATTTCTTTCCATTCAGATAATGTATATAGATATACATGACTGATAACTTCAACTGCCATTTGGGATATGTGAAATGTTCAATATGAACTTTAAGTTCCTTTTAATTAAATTAATATCTAATTGCTTCCACAAACATGAAATGTTTCACAAGAATAGTTTTTCTCTCACAGAGACTTTAATTGTTATAGAACGTTTTTTTTCCCCAAATTTTGTTGGAAGTTAACTGGTTTGTTGGTATGACTTGTTCAATTTGTCTAAATAGCTGATGATAGGTGTAATTTGTGTGTTCTGCGGGGACTATATTGTTTAGAACTTCTAAAATATTTTTCTAAAATAACTGGATAAAATCTTAAGCCTTTAATTCTAAAGGTTAAAAATATGTTTAGTTTTGTACTTACATTACTAATGGAAATACTCTTAGTAATACTCTTGATTTCTATCAAGCTAGGTAATTGATTATCAACACTTTCTTATATAGATTATAAAAGGGGGAAGAGTTCTGATTTTTTTTTTTAACATCTGTGAATACATGCAATGGTGAATGTTCTTTAGGGGGTAAAGAGGAAATCTGTGTGCCTTCTATAGTAGTGAAAATAAATAGCTGAATTTATGTGGCTCTGAGATTATAAACATAGAAATATTCAGTAGCTAAGGGAACTTTTGCTCTCACCTTACACTGCATGAGTCAGTCCTATCATGCATCATCATCCTATGTAGGCACCAATGAAGTGACAGACAAAAAAATGCCAGCACCTCTAACTAGAGATTTTGTGAATGAAGCAACCATGCTGTCATTTCCAGCAGGAGGCTGGGGGTGCCCCAGCAGCTGGAGGGGACACAGCCAGCACAGCTGGCCCAGGCTGGCCAAAGGGATGTCCCACACCGCCTGGGTCGTGCTCAGCAGCGACAGCCGGGGCACAGGAGGAGGACGGGGGGACGCTGGGGCGACGGCGTCGGTCTGCCCAGGAAACCGCTCCGCGTGCCCAGCCCTGCTCTCCTGGGAGCGGCCGAGCGCCTGCCTGCGATGGGAAGTGGCGAGGGGATTCCTGCTTTGGCTCTGCTTGCGTGTGGCTTTCGCTGGCCCTGGGGAGCGGTCCTCATCTCAGCCCGGGAGTTCTCGCGCTTTTACTGCGCTGATTCTCTGCCATCCCGCCTGGGAGAGCGGGAGAGCGGCTGGGCGGTGCTGAGCTGCCTGCTGGGGCTGCACCACAGCACAGACCTATCACCTGTTGTATCTTGAAGGCTTTCTTCTTCCAGCTCTATCTCATTGGAGATTTTTAGTCTATTCTAATCATGTCAAAACAATAAAAAGTTACTGGGGTCAAGGATCCAGCTCAGCGTTTAATATTAAAGACTACCAGAGCAAATAGAAAAGTAAACAACATGAGATCAGACTGATTTCCAGCTGCAGGGATGAATCTAGAAAGAAAATGGGAAAAGCATGGAAAATCAACTGTCCGTGAATCAATAAATATCCGAGTTATGGACAACCAATGTGCTTTTTAAAAGCGACTGTAAGAGAAAATAATTTTTTCAGCCTAGACAGCCAGACAGCCTAGAGTAAGTCACATCACAACTTCCCCTGCTATTTAAATTAAGTAACTTTATTTCGCCTTCTCACAAGTATTTAGGTCATAAATAACAAAAGTGTATGTGTCTTGACAGGTAACATGGTAAGGAACTATCTGTGCTGGTGTTGAAACACTGCTGTGTGAGAAGTAGAACTAGAAGGAACTAGTTGGAACTAGATGATCCTTAAGGGTCCCTTCCAACCCAAACCATTCTATGAAGTAAAGTGGTGTGCCCTCCCACCTGTTGAGGGCTTAGTTCTCTGTGTTCATAAATCATCTGGGACATGGCTGCCTATTGTGTAACCGTGGGAGAAAAAAGTCTGGAGATACCAGAAATAGCTAAGCTCTTATCCCCCAATCATTCTAGCTGCCTCTGTATTCTAAAATAGTCAGAAGTGACTTTCACTTTCTTGAGCTATGCTATAATTATGGTGCTTTAGCCCCCACAAGGTTCTTGCTTAATTTTGTTTCCTTAATTTTTGTTTCATCTTTGCTCCATCAACCCATTACTATATTTCTTCCTGCTTGTTTCTATTACCGTAATTTTGAATTGTATTTTGATCTGGGGCAAGAACTTGCAGAATACTTTTTCTTAAATTGAGGTTGTGGCATTTCATTCATGGATAGAATTCGAGTAGTGGGTTTAGTTCTTACCTTTGTATTTAAAGGCAAGCTATGGAAAAGTAATTTAGATAAGGTTCTTTTACATTTACGTTGACTATTGCTATTGCTTAAGTTGACAGTCAGCAGTTCTTACCTGCAAAGCTAGTACCGTACTGAAGATCAGCATAAATTAATCTTTTATGAATTGTTCTCATAGTTCAGTTCTGTTTACATGAGAATTAGAGTTCTCTTCATTAGCTTATTAATTGTCATTGAAGACTTTATTTAATAAAAATCTGTTTTCTGAAGTATTTGCTCAAGTAGGGATAGGAAATCTATCCTTCACCATACTTATTCTAAATAATGAAAATAAACTAAATACGATTAAGTTAAGCTTGCTTTGAATAGCTAACAGTGAAGAGCTATATTATGTTATGGAAGATGTAAACTTGGTGTTCTTTGACCAATTCCAGTGTTTATTTTCCAAATATATTAAATGGAACAAACTTAAGAATTTTATTTTACTAATCTCTGCAAAAGGACAGATTTAAAACAAATATTGTAGGTTTAATAGAGTCGGTTAGTTATTAAGTTGTTGTTTTGTTAGTTAATAACAAAAATTTAAAAATTCAGAATGTTTGGGACACCTGTCAGTCCTCACTCCCCTGAGGATGTGAACTCAATTACTCTTGCCTCTAGAAATACCATTTTTACAGGTCAGGATTGAAGTGTGGTGGTGCAGCACAAGGTGGAGTTACTAATAGAATAATAAAAGGATTTTGTCTCTAGAATTTCATTAGCAAAATAATAATTTACCGAGTAGCATCAAATGGGAAGGTAAACACATATGAGAAACACAAACAAATGTTTTCTAGCAAATATCTAGTATCTAGAAAACTCATTTTCCTAGGCTTTTCCAGTTTGCATCTTGAAATTGGTCACATTGGTTGGTTCAAGTAGTGGTTTCAATGTCTCATTTGGTTAGCAAATAATTTCAACTGAAGATCCATTTTTGTAGGGGAGAAAAATGGTCATTTTTTTTACCTTATATGTTCTGTTCCATTGTTCTGATCCCTTTAGGTATCTAAACTCATCTTTAGATAGCATTAAAGCTGAATTATGTTAGTAATTATGGTACAATGTTAAAACCCCAGGCTATTGATCCTGGTGATATTTGTACTTATCGTTTATTCAGGGCACTGTTTGAAAATGATTTATTATTGCTTCAGGCCATCCATAGTTGATAAAAATGAAAGCTCTGAACTTCCAATTTCCATTTAAACCCTTTGGTGATCCACAAGAGTCTGTCGTCTATCTTTGCCCTGAGTCACACGTGAATGAATGTAACAGGAAAGACATTTGACTTCACTTTTAAGAATTAAGTGCAGTACAGTAATTTCTCTTTCTCATGCTGTTTGTAAACGAAATCTGGCACTTCAGGAGAAAAGAAAAGGGGATGATATTTAGTCACTGAGATACTCTATAACAATTCATGTTGGACAAGGGAAGCTGAAATATGCAGCGAAAATACAGATTGTCTTTATTCTTGACGTTGCATATGTTCGTCTTCCCTCGTCAAAGCTGTTGTACATTGACTTCTTGGTTGTGAAGGGGTTAATCTCAAACATGTGTTTCAAATTCTAGCAAAAAACACACCCAATAAGTCTATATTTAACAAAAATATTAACGGAATGCCTTCTCAGATAAATGGAAACTGATGGCCAAGTAGGAACTGTTTTTACCAGAGGAAAGTTCAGGTCCCAGGAAATCTTTTGTTTGTTTGTTTTTAAGTAGAAAATGCTAACTTAAAAAACAAACAAACAAAAAAACTGTGTGTGTCGGTGAGAGAGGGGAGGGGAAGATAAGTATAAGCAAAATACTGAAAACATTTGGCAGAGATCAAATCTAGGATTTAGTTGAACCCAAGCTGGAATCTGGATGTTTTCTTTCCTCACTTTGCTTGGGTAATCAACCCTAACATCATGTTTCCCAGGGGAAAAATAAGTATTGGAGCTAGCCAATAGTCATCAACAGAAAACTTTAGTAAAAATAACCAGACTACAAACAAGTAGAAAATACTACTTGTGGAGCACAAGCCAAAAGGAATACAAAAAATAAAATAAATGAAAAGTCACGAGTAATATGTTCAAACAATAAAGTGGAACATACTCAGAAAACAGGAGATATTTCCAAGGCCTCGTACTTCAAAGTTGTTGTTGCTCTGGAGGAGATGCTGGGACTGCCCCTCTAGGTCAGCTTCTTATGGCTGAAATTGCTCAGCACTTCCAGGGGCTGGGGCTTCCCTTGCTGCGAAGGTGCAGAAAGAAAACATTGCAGTTACTGTACTACTGGTCAGCACAGACTGACTGTATAACCCAAAACATAGAGAAAGGTGTCAATACGAGCAGTCATTTAATATAATTGAAAAGACACATATTCCAACTAGGCTGTTTCAGAAATCGTACATTTCTGAAGGCCCTGAGTAAACAGTTTCAGATGGATGACTCAAAGCTTTAATTTAGACTTGCCTGGAGAATCTGTAGGCAATTCATAAGATGAAACATCCATTTGAGGCATTTTATTTTTTTAAAGTACTTTGATTAAATTGAGTAAAATCTAGTGATATGTGCTTAGGTGAAAGGAATCATCTGAAATCCGGATACCTAGGCTAGGCTTGTCAACTGTTCATAGAAGTCTGAATGGGAGAGGTCCAAGCCAGGAGGCAATCCATTCTGTGTGAGGTCAGTGACAGCAATGTTCCTCTGAAAGTGAGGCTTAGGTTCATTCAGTCTTGCACCCATATCTCTTAATCAATTGAATCCCTCCAAGTGACTATTTTGCAACACTAATCTGGTGGCTCTTTAAAAGGATTATCATATATTTGTGAATAGTTCTCAGTTAACTCTTCCTAGACTAATCTTGATTTTCCTTAAGTGATTTACTATGAATTACTTCTGCTGAGTAGTAAAATAAGTTGATGGGCTTTCAAAGACTTGCATGTTGAAAATTGTTAAGTAGTTAACAGTGTTATCACAGTTTTTATAAGATGATCAGTTTGTCATTTTGTTGAAGAAATTAATCAAAGAATAATATTTTTATTAGAACAGGAAAGTAATGGAGGGAGCTAAATAATACATTCAACCCTGACTTCATTTTTGCTCTGTTTACTACATTAATAACACCCAAATAAGTCAGTGATCAATGTATTCAAATTCTGAATTCGTTATGAACATAAATGAGATGTTATTACTGCTTGTTCTATCTTGAAATGAAATGTAATACTACAGTAGTTGATTGCTGTTTTCCCAAATTCTCACCTGGAATATAAGCTGACTAAATCAGTCATCAGACCTGATATGGTCAACAAAACTCTGCTTCCAAAGTTTACCTTGTTTGTTTGTGGGTTGTTTGTGTGTTTGCTTGCGGGTTGTTTGTAAGCATTTCTTAGATGGAAGATGATTGCTGTCAACAAAAGTAAATATTCTACATGTAGAATAAGTGCTAATGTCTGTGTTCAGTTATAAACTAATTTGCAAACGCATTATAACTACATTCCCTGAATAACAATATACCATACAGTTACTCTTAATGAGTTTTGTTGAAAATAAAGGCTTGTAATACTTTTTCATAAAATGTTCAGCAGATTATTACTTAAGAAAAAAAAATCTACTTTGCTCTTTTTCCACAGCTTTTTCTTTTTCTGGCTGTCTGGATGTCTTTTTTAAAGTGTATACATGGTTTAACTTGCTGTTCCAATTCAGTTTCCATCTGTAGACATTCAGTGAGTTGAGCTGGAAGTACTTTATGGGGAGGGAAAGAATTTCGTCATATTCCTCATCAGGGCACTTGGAACTATTGCCTGTTTGTTTACTTTGTGAAGGTTATGTTCTGATTTGAGTTCGTTACACTCTGAGAAAATGGGCAGCAGTTTTCTGTTTCAGGAGAGTGGGGCGGGGTGGTGTTCTACATGGAAGGGGGGGAAAATGCAACTAGGATGTGCTGCAGTTATGGTTACAGAGGCTGTTCCCTTCTATCAGATGAATGGAAGAAGTAGTAGCCTAAACTTGCCTCTTCCTCTCCTAGAGCTCTTAAAACCTTCAACATGAGAAATTTAAAGAAGCAGTTCAGATATAAGATAAAATGTTCAGCAGAAGTGGTTTGTTCTTTTCAAACTTTTTGTTTTGTTTTCCTAAACTTGCATTCTTCTCCCACTATATTTGAGACAAAAATCACAGCTTACATCCCAAGAAGTTTTGTCACTCCCAAGATCTCAGTGTTGCTATACTTTGTTACTATGTGGATGACACAGAAACTTGAACAGTAACAAAGAATGAACACTGAAATAGTAGGTAAAGGTGATTTAGTTTGTTTGTTTGTTTGTTTCTTCCAGTTTACTTTTAGATTGAAGTTAATGGTTTATACTTTTTTTTTTTTTTTGGTGCCAGGCTAGAGAGCTGTTTCAGGCATGAGCAGAATTGAAGAAAACTAGGAAATGTAACAAAGCCTGATGGGAACAAAGTAATATTATATTACCAGTACACTGTTCCTAGGACAAGCCTTTGGTTTATATTTTTCTGTTTTAAGAAACAGTTTATTTGTTTTTCTGTCATATTAAAGGAGTCAGTCTGGTTATTATGAAATAGCAGCCATGCCCATAGCCATCTTAAGTTCATTCTTTATTAACAGTTTTGAAAAGAAAAGTCAGTGAAAAATAAGTGGCTGAAGAATACAGACTGAAATAAGCTTTTTTCTCTTCAGTGAAAGTTCTTCATATCCGAATTCTGTAACTTGTTTTGATGTACTTCCTCACACCTACAGGGAAGAAAAAATAATTTTTACACTAACTGCGAATAAGACGGAAGTGGTTTCTTTTTAAGAACCACAAAAGTTGCTTATAGCAGGAAGGTGGGGAAATGTTTTGAAATAGCAAAAGAAATTTCATTACTTATTCCCAATTATGTTGACCTCATGTTTATTCTAAGGATTTAATACAAACTATAAAATATTTGCATATTTATAGTATAGGTTTACGCCTATACTATGTACTAACAGTGTATATCTTAAAGAAAATCCTTAAAATGGAGGAGAGAAATGGATCTAATGATACAGACCTGATTGGGGAGACTATGTTAATGCTAATATTTTATGGCTTGAAAAATGAAAAGTAACAGATAATTTACTTTTTTTAACTGATATGTAAAGGTAGAGATGGCTGATATAGGGGGTTTGTGTGTGTAGTTTTTTATATATTTTTAAAACAGAGTTGAGAATGTTCATGTGAACATGTTTGTAATATTACCAGTATGTGTTAGGACCTGGGAAAACTGACTAAACAGCAAATGTGTAGTCTAGTACAACAGGATATGCATTTCATTAGAAAAGAGTCAAAACAGGTGGGTTTCGGACTGACTGTACAACAGTTAGGCTCCATGGGGGGGGAGGTGCTGTGTTGCTTGCTGCAGTGGCAACTCTGATGAAGCTCATGGCCTTAGGAGACTGAAGTGCTTTGCCTTCAATATCTGACTTTCTCTTTGTTCAGGGAAATGTGTAGTATTCCCCACTCCTTGTTCTGTGCTATGTTTTTGTTTGTTTGTTTGTTTTTTTCCCAGCTTATATTAACATTACTGAAATCTGTATTCTCTTGTGATAGAGAAAAAAAACAGATGTGCTTTCTTCCAGATGAAGGAAGGAGTGGGCTAAAAAGATGTGATGGAGTGACCTGATGACAGAAGTGCCAACTGACTTTAGCTGCAGCTCCCTCCATTGCTCAACTGCTTCTTGACTGATGCTGCAGAAAACTGTTCCTGAAACAAAGTCCAAAACGAATCAACACTAGGAAAAATGCACTGTAATTGGTGTAATAGAGCTCAGAGCTTGCACTCTGTATCACCAACCTTGCCTAGCAGCAAGGATTATTTTTTTGCTTTCCCAGAACTGTCCAATATTTTGCATTCAAGTCCCAGATGAAGAAACGTAGGAAATTGCTTAACCCGGTGTGAGTTTTCACTCAGTCTTTTCTGTGCTACGGCTTCTTTACCACTTGGAAGTAGCAAGGGAAAGAAATAGAAAGGAAGTGTAACCACAGAAATTGGCCATATAATTTCAATAACCTGCAAACTTCTTTTAGGTGCCTGGTTCCTTCTTATTCCCTAACCGTGCATTCCAGCATTGCAACCTTGCTTCAGTCCCTGTTGGCCATCTTCCACAATCTTCTCCCCCTGCCATTGTCCCAGCTCCCTCATGACTACTGTTGCATCTGCATTTATTCTGACCTGATGCTGTGGTATCAGTCACCTTGTGTTAGATATGCAACACATGCACAAGTTCTTTGAAATTCTAATCTTAGCCTGTTTATATAGTAAAAGATGATACCTTACTACTGCAATTTCATAAATCATATATAAAATGTAGGAATTAGCAAATAGTGTTCTTTACTAAAGAGGAGGTGGATTATGCTGGTGTTGAATTGGGATTCATCAGGTTCTGCATCCTCATCTGGAAAAGATCATGCTGGAGCAACTCTCTTTTCTTTTCGTTCTTTCTTGATTCCAATTTTCATAAGGACTGTAACTGTCTTGTAGTTTTTCTTGTTTCGTTTGTATTTTCTTTATATTTGGGCTATCTCACATAAATGGAGGTGTTCTTGTTTTCATTTATATCCTGTAAAAGGAATTCTATGCACTGCTACTGATTACCTTTGTTTAATTGTCAGTATTTAACCTTCTTTGCTTGTGTCTTTACTCTTGGAAGTCTCTGTTAGTGTTCTGGGCTTGTGTTGTTAGGTTTTTCTGCTGAACTAGTATTATTCTTGTCATTCTTAGCCCCCAGCGAGTAACAACCCATGTTTACGTTCACTGGGAGTTACCATATGGCCTTTCTCATCTCTTGATGCCCTCTTGCTTTCCCCACCCCTTACCCCAGACTCACAATTGACAAAAGTTGTTGAATGCTGGAAGTCATTCTGGCAATTAGAAGTAGTCTTAAGGATCCCTCCAAAAAAGTACTTGGAACGATGTTAGGAGAGTGTCATAGCAATGCTATTCCCCACAAGAAACTTCTTGCGCGTACTCCAGAGCATCACTGTCATTCAACAGAACCTGTGATATATGGACTTCAAGGACACTGCTTCAGTAGTATGCTAGGGGAATAGGACATCTTTAAGACAAACTAAAAATATGGTTTGTGCATAACTAAGGACTTCATAGTGTAGTCATTTACATAGGCGTGCAATACATAGTCACCTTGACTACTAAAAACAATATTATCTCCTTTGTTATTTTGTTATACTCTATTGAACAGTTTGCAGTTGCAGTTAAGGAGAAGATAATCAATAGTTCCCAGAGAACTTAAAATTGCTTCATACTAGGTTCTTTCTGTAGTAATCTATTTTTTGAAGTTTGATAAAAATCCCTGACAAGTAGCAAAATGCATTTGCAGAACTAAATCCCTGTGTTAGCATAACTAACAAGAATTTAACAATAGCTGTGGAATCATAGACACAAAATGATAACAGTATCCTGTATTTTTTTCACCTCTGCGCTGTATATATAGGTATTAAAGGTAGCTGCATTTTACGGGGGGGGGGGGGGGTTTAAAAAATTCCTTGCACCACTGGTAGAGCAAAGTGCTCTGAATGAACACTGATCAATCTTAGTGAAACTTATTGTGCTTTGCCTGATCTTAAGCAGAGTGTACGAAAAATTCATTAGATGTACATTTTCCACATTATTTAATACATAACTGCTGGGAAGAAGTAGGCAAAGAGTTAGCAAGCATTTTCCTATATCTCTTTAAGCAGTTAAAATGGGCTTATAAATGAAAAGAATAAAAGAAAAGATGAGATTTCCAGGAAAGACTTGGATTTTATCTGGGCTATGCTGGACAAGGTTCTATTCCTGATGATTGCCATAATCCATGTGATTTTAATTAGTTCCTTGTCATGATGCATACATTACAATATACTATTACTAAGCTATGGAGCCTTTCTCTTATTCTTTGAAATCAGTCTAATTATACTGTGATCTTTAATTCATTAGGTTGACTGCTACATAGATTAACTGCATGCTTAAGCATGTCAAAGACTAACAGCTGAGACAGGCTTTCAGAGCCTCCTGTTTTCTTCTGCCATCAAGACAGATAATCATGTAATTCAACATGGGGATAGTCCTTAGGTGGATGTCACTGTCATGTTTAATGATCCACAGTTTGCTTTTTTCCTTGGTGTATGAACCTGACTTTGGGAAAATTAGTTGTGTTACTGCACAAAGTGGTTTGTAAAAGCAACACTGCAGAAAAAGAGCAGCACCAGATAATTCTCTGCGTTTCCCTGTTTCCTGACCAGTCTGCACTCAAGGCAGAATTTTGGGAATGGATGGCTGCTTGGAGGTGCCTACTGCTTCACCAGGGCTGCTCTGGATATATGTGTGCTAGTGAAACAAGCTGCATTTTTATTATTGTGACTATTTTTGATTCGTCATGGGAAAGCTTAGTGATGAAGTTCCAACATCTTCTGATAATATTCAGATGTCACAAAAGAGGCACTGATACTCAGGAGATTTACCATTGTCAGGCAACACTATAGGGCCACGTTGCTACACAAAACATTGTGCTGTCAGCTACATCAAGCTAGGGTAAATTTCCCATAAGATTTTAACAACACCAGTGGAAGCAATTAGCTGTCATTCTTTCCTGCCTTAGACTTTGTACCTAGATGTTGGTGCTGCAGTAAGTAGTCTGATGATGTATTAGAGCTTTATAGTGCTCTCTGACTCCAAACAGTGGAATTTAATGTGATCGGTAATAGTCTAGCATCCTGAATATTAAGATCTTTCATACATGGGAAGAATAAGGAAATATCACATCTGTAGGGAAGTATACTGTCTTCACAAGTGGGAAAAGGATTAAAAAACCAAACCAAAAGAACCTAGCCTTCAAATAAAAGACTTTCTTAGGGAGGATGAGTCTGTATTGATAAATTACTATATATATTTATGACACCAAGAAGAATGGTTAGTAGTATGAACTTTGGCATGACAGATGCCTTTGACATTGATATGAATGTTTTATTTCCATAGTGGCAAAGCTGATTGTTCCATTATATGAAAGCTACGGAAGTTAGTGTCAAAAATATAGCATAGTTGATATTCATTAATAACTCAAAATGCAAAATGCTCAGTAAATTAAGTCAGTGATTCCTAGAGTATGCTTCAGTTGAGTGGATTTAATTAACAGTTGTTATTGCAGCGAAGTAATGCCAGAAGTCTGAAACATCACTATAAGGAATTTGCATCGTTGTCTGTTTACTCCAGAGTCTTCTGATCACTCAGTAACAATATACAAATGGTTATATTCCCCAGATCTGATACGTGTTTAATCCTGGCTTTCAAGATCATTCAGGTAAGCTCAGAAATGCCCAAACCTGCTGATCTTGCAGGTTTATTCTCATTAAGAAAAAAATTACTGTAAGACAGAGGATATCAGTTTTGGACAGCTAAACAGAACAATTGTCCTGCTTTGTGGTAGGCAAGCCTGACTCCTTACCACCAGTGTCTTCCATGTTGGCAGTGGTGAGACATCTGAAGGTAGACGAGTGGGTGACCCTGCACCCCTCTGCTGCCTTCCCTGAGGCTTTATCACTCTATGTAGAGGAACCAGGGTGGTGCACCTGCCAGGGGGTTGCTATGTCTCTGAAGACCTGTCACCAAACACCTTCAGTTCCACACTTGGGTGGACATAGCTGGAAAAATTGAGAGGCAGAAACTCCACCCTTCTCACCATTTTGGCAGGAAGCATATATACTTTTCTGTTGTTTAAACCACAGCATTGTCATGCATCTTAATTAAATTGACAATGGGACAATTTGTTTATACACCATGCACTTTATTCAAAGATTGCTGATTGCAGAAGCACTATTTGTTGGTTGTTTGGAGTTTTGTTCTAGCATACTTCCCTATCTTGACTCTATTAGCAATGTCATTTTTGTCTGATGGAAGTTTGGATTCCTCTAGAATGTTTTGAGACAGAAGGTCCAGAATTGTGTATTTTGGATATCCTATCCTATTACATGTATATGCACATATTTTGACTTTCATCTCTGGGTGAGGAAAATAACAACAACAAAAAAACAGATGAGGTCTTCCATGAAACCATATTCTTGGCCATCTTTGTACCTCTTGTACATCTTGCTGTTTCTAGTAAAACAGAAGGAATTTGTGCAATTATCCCGCTTAAAGAAAACAGAGGAAAAACTCTTCACCTTTTAATAGTTTTCAATAATTTCAATGTCTAATTGAAATAGGGTGACTAAGAAATAAATGTTCCCAACAAATTGGCCTGCCAATCAGGGAGATGCTGCTGCCCTGGAAGCTGTGGAGTCTGAGCTGTTGCAGTTTTCAGCAGGTGAGATTTCTGTGAAGTAGTTAGAACCATGGCTAGAGTTCAGTTCTTTTAGGGCTATGTTGCTAAACCATTATGCATTTTTCCAATTTTAGCAGACTTTTGCACTTATGTGATTAGATGAATAAGGCCATGGCCTTGAGAGCCATGTCAGTTCATGCCATGCAAAAAGTACTACTATTAGATCAAAGCACTCTATTTTATACAGTTCCATTTGCCTCCTCTGTAAAATGGGAAAATATTCAATAACAAACACGTAGATTGTTTTAAGATTCAATTCGCTAATTGTGGTGAGACATGGCCAAAAATCTTCAGACATGAGAAAATTATGCGCTCTCCCTCTATCAATAAAATATAAAAGTAGCAGCATAGAGACAGTTGCTTTCCTGGGATTAATAACATTCACTCGGTCATTCTGTGACTTGCCATCACAGAAACTTGGATACTGGCTGCCTTTAATTTGTGGCAATGACCTCCTTTTGAGTTGCCAGGACTCTTCTCAAATGTTCAAAGTAGGCTTAGCTTTTGTGCTCTGGAGAGGTAACATGGCCTTAGGCTTTTCCTGAAGTCTCTATCAAATCAGTTTTCATACTGAGTATGCACAAGACAGCTGAAAAATTAAATAAGGTTCTGTGACTTCCCCAGATCTCCCAGGCAACTTAATTATAACCTTGTTAAATAGGACCTTCCAGTACAACTGTGTGAATAGTCTTCTCACTCAAATATCAGACGCTTGAGGGGGAGGAGGAGTGTGACACATCACTCCCCTCCCCCAACAAAAACACTGCAAACCAACCAACAACAACAACAACAACAAAAAATCCCAGAAAGCCCCAACAAAACAACCCAAATCTTTCTGGATGGATGAGGTGGTAGGACTACATACCTATTAAAAGTGACTCTCACCACAAGGAGGAAAAGGAATTGGAAGCAATACTGAAAAATTGCAGGAAACAAATGTATTTGTACAGGAGCAACTACACATACCTAGCCATGTGTTTCTGTATGCATGTATGTATTTCGTTGCTATGTTTTTCTATCTTTGTTTTGGCCTAACATCGGTCTCTGTTTGTTAACTTACCTCAGAATGCTCTCAGGTAGAATATTCTGCCTCAAAGCCCCTGAGGCAGCAACTCTCCCATGAATAAGGCTAATCATATGAGCTGGGTTGTGTGAGCTGGTGTGTTGTTTCTTTTATGGTTTGGTTTCTGGGTTGTTTTTGTTTGTTTCTTTGAGTAATCATTGGATCTAACTATTTTTTACCACTAACCATTGTAATAGGCCAAGATATACAATTTGACTCCTAGAAGCAACTCTTTCAATTTTACAGAAAATGCTATTGTAATAAGTACAGGATAATTTTAGACATGTGCAGCAGAGAGGGTTCCTCTGTCCCCATTCTTTGTCATTCTGCTCTGGTGTTGTCCCACCAAAACTTGCGTGCTTCTATCACACTGACGTAGTCTTTCACTACACCTGTATTATGGGCTTGGTATTTAGATCCTGTGGCACTACAAGGAGTCGGGGGAGGGAGGAAGAGGGGAGTAGAAGGATGGTGTGAAGATGGCAACAAATGCATCCACCTTTCTTTGACGTAACATAGGGCTCATAGGGGTGCATCCACTTTGGCAACTATGAACTGGACAGGGTATGTGTGTGAGAGAGAGAGACAGAATGAGAGAGAATCCACACTTGGATGTAACATAGGGCTGCATCCACTCCAGCAACTATCAGCTGGAGTGGGCAGCTACTTGCTGCATACCAGGGTGTGACTGGTCTTTGTGGGACACAAGGCAGGAGAGGGAGAGTAAAGGAGACTTTTCCCAGTTTAGTTTTGTGAAGACCTTTGTACTAGCCAGTGTGGTGTAGCATCATTGTCTCGCATCCCTTGATGGGGTATTATTATGTGTGTTCCAAAGTCACCTGTGTTTAATGATTTATGTTAAAATGGGGAAGAGACGTAAACAGATATAGATGTATGAGTGCATGCAGATAGAGAGTAATAAGTGAATTTCTTTTCTTCAAGTTGAGGACAACTTTTTGAGTAGCTGCCTAATGACAAGTTATAATTGTAGCTCAGTTCATGACAGGCTGTACCGACTGTAATTTACCAGCATATAACTTAAGATTTCAACATTATGGAATATTTCACCTTTAAAAGTCTAAAGCCACTGATCTCGTCTTTTGAGGAAGAGAAGTGTTTGCTGGAAGCAGGCTGGAAAGCAATAAATCCATCAGAAGCCAAGAAATGCTTGGTGCAAGGAACAAAACTGAGGGCCTCATTTAGAATAAGTAGCAATAGGGGGGTGTTTTTACCTGCAGGAAGATTACATCCTTTAAATCAACTTTAGCTCTTAAGGGTATTTTCCTCTTTGCTGAGAAGCAGGATTTGTTCTAGACCATATGAGAGCCCTTCCTGCTGTTTTGATGTAAAGCCTTCTTGAGCTTATAAATCACAAATAACTTCTCTGTTTCACTTCATAGCTCCCACATCTGCAGTTCCATGTATTCAGTATGTCATTCAAGGTGGATAGAGTTTCATCAATCTTCCAAATGTGCAATGGGATAAATTCCCAATGTTTAATTTTTCACTCTGTCTCAAAACTTCAGTCACAGAAGAAGAAAGGCAAACACAAAAAAACAGAAGCCTTTTTGTAGAATATAAAGAAAAATCTTTACTCAGATCCAAAAGAAGTAAAATTCTAACAGCAAAATGTGTATCTATTTTGTACCTCATTTCAACTCAGTGTTTTAAGAAGAAAAGAAGTTTGGATACTTATTTGTTTAAAAAAAAAAAAAAGAAAAGAAAGAAAATCAGCAAAACCTTTGTAATTGTTGTGAAGATTCTTGTTGCATTTCCTTTCAGAGGCAAGCTGTTTGTTTATTTCTTTTTCTGTTTACTGTTAAAGTTTGGTTTTATCACTTAAGTACCCTTCACACTTTAAAAATAGAGGCTATGATCAATGATAGAACAATATTATGTGTAGAATAATAATAAATTTTAAGCTGAAGTTTGTTAAATGGTAACAGGGAAGTGGCCTGTGTCCCAAGAAATCTTTCCCAATTTCCATAGAAATATATGCTTCATTGTCTCTACAACTTGGAAATACATTATGTCATTCAGAACCTGTTTGTTAGTGAAGTAGTTCACTTCTGATAATATAATAATCATGTCTTATGTTTAGATGTGTCATTAAAGCGGCTTTTGGCTGCCACCAGCTAGCATACATCTTGATCTTCCTTGTGACTAAATGGCTTGCTTTATTCTTCATTACATGACACAGTAGTGTTGATTTTACCATTATCATCATAACACTAAAAATCAAAATACTAAGTCATAACTTATTTCTAGCTAATAACTCTTTGGCTGTAGAGATTTAATCTTTCCATATAAAAACAATGTTGATCACTTAGTCTTTCTACAAATGCAACACTTTTCCCAACTATGAAGTAAATAAAATAAAGTTCACTTTAACATGTTTATTTGTAGCTAACTTCATAATAAGAGCATACTAGAGGGAAAATAACATGGCAAAAAGGTTGCTATGGGCTTTTCTAAAAGTGTGTTGCTTTAAAATTGAATGTCGGCCATGTGTCATAGGAGAAAAAAAAAAAAAAAAGAAAAATAGTGGTTGAAAAGACTACACTTCCAGTAGACAGGAATTTCTTCTCATCAGCTGTAGGACTAGTGACTGATGTGACTATTCACGTTTTGTACAAGCTGGTCATCCTCTGATCCCAGGATTTCCTCCTGGTTTATGTTGCTCCCGAGTAGTTGTTGTGTGCTGCTTAGTAAACTTGTATGCAGCTGAAAAAAAGAAAAAAGAAATGCAAAATTTACCTTATCTTAAAAAAAAAAAAAAAAAGTCTAGTTAAAAAAAAATAATTGAAAGATAATCTTCTCTGTGCTCTGTCACAAGCTTCAGAGATGAAAAAGCTTTTTATAAAAAGCTTATGCAAATTGTTGTCATACCTTACTGATAGATCTGTGTTATGCTTGTTTGCCTGAAGTGTTCAAAAACTACTTCATCTGTTCTGCACCCCCTTTCTGGCTCCTCCTTTCCATTTAAAAGAAAGAAAACAACCCATTAAAGACCATTTTTCGTCTTTGGCTTAGATATACTTGTCTGTCCCAAAGGTAACATTACTAATTTCTGTGCTGGCACAAAGAAAAAGATATGATCTCTCCTTCCTCCTCTTTGTATGCATGGCTACTGATACCGGCTATTAAAGTTAGAATTAGTTTTTAAGAAAATCATAGAACAAGATGGTTGTATGCTCTTCATAAAATGCTGTAGCTGTTGCTGATTTTATAGTAGTAATTTGGCCTTCCCATTTTTTTTTGTACCAGAAGTATAATCTCATAAACAACTAGTTACCTATCTTGATATTTTTTAGTTTCATCTAAAATATATTTTTTACAGTTAAAAATATGGATTACTTAGAAACTATCAAAAAAGTCTCTTTATGTGCTATGTCATACACTCAATCATCAGTGATTATTATTTCAGTCACACAGCCAAGACGTCAGATCCAATCCAGCAACAGTTGGTAGTATAATGCATTATCTGTATTAATCCCTATGATAGCAAACATTCTCATTAGGGTATCACACCATCCATTTGCTCCCTCACTCATACATATTAAAATGCTTGTAACAAGTGAAATCTCATTACAAGGATCAGAACAAGTTTTAAACACGGATTTTAAAACAAAAACTAGACATGAGCAAACTTCTAGAGCCATTAGTTCTCCAAACACGTATTTTTCAAGATGTTCAGCTTGTGAAATTTCTCAGGGCAGGAAGGACCAATACTGAGCACTGTCCTGCTACTGGTGAAAGAACAACAAAATAGGCAGAAAGCATGTTCTTCAAGAACTCAACCTAGCTCTTAAGTCACAGGACTGAGCATCCAGACTAAGGCCTGGGGAGGACCGCACATGCTAGTCCAGCTCTAGGACTGCTTTGATTCTGTAACAGAGATTAGATTACCTGTTTTCAGATTTTTCTGAATTTAATGTTAGAGTGTCGAGAAATTCAGCTTGTAGACTGTGTGGGATGGTTCATGGGTTTTACTCATTTATTTTTGAAATGTGTATCAAAAAAGTTCATGTTGTTTACCCATAGGAAAAAAGTTTTAACAGCTCACATGTTGACTGATGTGAGCTAAGAATTTCATAGTATAGCATTACTGCTATTTATAACAGTTGTTTTTTCTGAATTTTCTTTAAGTTTTTTTTCAAATTAATCATTTTTTTTTTTTTTCACTTATGCTAGACGCTTCCCGGCAGATAATAACAAAACCTAATAGCCTGTGATACAGATAAACAACTTTAATTATTGTTCTATTTTCAATATATTGTATATTGTTTTTTTCTTACAATAGCATCAGTTTGGCTTGAGTTAAAAACAACAGACAATAACAACCAGCAGCAAATATATCTTCCCTTGCATTTCTCTTCGTTAAAAACAAACAGACAATTACTGCATCCACACCACCACACACACACACACAGACACACAAAATAAGGTCAGAAAAACTTCTGGATTATTCTGGATTTATGTGCATCAGAAACCGTTGTCTTTTTTTTTCTCTACTGAGTCAAATACCCTATAAATGTGTACATAGAAAGAAAAGATCAGATGCCTTTCCGTAAATTATAATTTCCATAAAACCACCTAAGATTTCAAAAGGGGGCTAATCCAATATTGTTCTGATAGTTTGCTCTCATTATGAGCCAAGTTTAATTTCAAAATTCTAGCTGAGCTAGAATCCTGAACTTATTTAATTTTTGGGTCTTTTGTGTAAAAGGAAAAATACCCTCAATATGATAACTGGTCTTTCCCCCTCAGAAATAACCAGTGTTCACTTCAAGACTTGGAAGTCAAACATTCTGGTATTTATGACGGTTGTAACTGTTTCCAGAAGTTGTCCACATCAGTTGAGAATCAGGTGATGTCAGTAAAATTCAGTTTGGGGTTACAATAATAAAGCATTTATTATCTGTTCCATGACCTGTGTAAACATTTATTCTCCTACTTGTATATCAATTCAAAGATATTGTCTTCCAAGTATGTGGTTGGTTAATCCTGAAACTGTCATAAATCAGTGTAATGTGACACTGAGTATAGTCTTTTGTATTTGAATACAGATATGTTAAACAATTAAAGAATGTCTAGTCTTAATATTGGTAGCTTGAGACTGTACATATCCCAAATGGAAATGCCTGCTGCTACCACAGCTCTAAAATCTGCACATTACCTAGAAATAGTTGCATAATAACGTCTTGTTCTCTATATGTGATTTGTTATCTCTATATATGATACTCCAAGAGATATCATCTTTGCTTATGTTGATTACCAGTTTTTAGTAACTTAATTACTGACAATGTACAGTACTACTTTCTACTTCTTTTACTCAGCTTTCTGCTCAGAAAGTTCGTTAGTGATTTTAACATTTGTTCTGCAAATAATCCAGCCTAGTTCAAGTACTGGCAATCAAACATATTAAACCAGCACTGAGCCTTTGATCATGTTTATTTCCTGTTGTCTGTTACCCATTATTACCCATTACCTGCTGGTATTTTTGAACAAAAACAAAATCCATCATGTTTACTAAGACCTCCTTCAATGACACCAGAATGACTCTTTAACTTGGCCTTGGAGAAACATTGAAATGTTAGAGCTGGTAACCACATAGCATACAGGTGTGATTTTGAGGGGAAAATTGCTTTGAGAGTTAAGATTCCTGGGGCTCCCAGAATACAAACTAAGCTGTCTGAGTGTGAGCCTGAGCATGGAGCCCAGCTCTCAGCTCAGGTCACTGATAGAAACTTGAAACAAGTTAATTGTATACTGAGAATCCCTTGGAGGCAGGAAAGAAGCTATACAAACTATCAATGAATTTCAAAAGTAAATGGGTTGTAAACCTTTAAAAGCATAGGTTTTTATCACCATTTCACACAGAGGTTTTGAAGGGAAAAAAAAACAAAACATCTTTAACACAGTTCAAAAACATTCAGAAAAACTATCTTGGATTTTTACTCAGAAGTGCTATTTTTATGAATACTTTGTTTTAAGGAGTTAAAAGAAAGCAAACAGATTTGGTAATGAGTGTTTCTTATGGATTGTGCTAATGAAGCTAGTAAGTCACATGTTGTTAAATTCAACCTGCATTCTAACGCATAGTAGGAGTAAAACTTAATATTTTCAGATTTCTCATTTTCCAGATCATTTAGTTACTCTTTGCAGAATATAAAGTAATTAGGTTCCTTTGTAAAGGTCTCTGTTTCTTAATATACAAAAAAACTGGCTTTATTCTGTGCTGTGCTCCAGGTTGCCTGCTGGTACTTGCCCTACAGAGTTCTGTGAGCTGTCAAAAAATCCATTTGGCCACTGAAGTAAATCATGAACTATGAGTATAGTATTTGGAGTTACTAGCAAAATAACATGTACTTATTCCTGAAAAAAATGCGTATTTTAAATCTTTCTTCAGATATGCAGCTTCAAAGAAAGGGAGAATAAAGGAAACACTTCAATTACTTGAATATGTTTCTTGAATACGCTATAGGCCTTGGAGTATCTGTGAATATTTGTTTTGTATCTGTTAGGCAGCATTTGTAAAGTGTTTGCATATTTTTTGCTCTATATGAGTAATGCATCATTCTTATTGAATGAATACAAGACGAGTATATACACATCATTATTATATGTGCAAATATCTTATAGGTGTGCACATAATCCCCCAGAAATATTTCTGTAGTTTTGCTACTTCTACTACAAGAAATTAACCTGTGAAAACACATATCTATAGTTTATGTTTTAAGGTACTGTAGAGACAAACTTCTTTAGATGAGGGAAAAAGTAGCCACAGTAATGTGACAAATCATGTTACTGAAATTGCAGTTTCCGGTGACCACTCTAGCTTTCATACGGATAGTTCAATTATTCTACATTACTTTCTTACATATTATAACTTCAGTATCAGTGCTGTCATCTGGATTTTTCAGACCTTGAGAACATAGATGCCTTTTCCTTGTCACAACCCCCCTGCCCCAAACATTGTTAGTGCATAAAAATCTATGTATATTTATGTATAGCAGACATGTTTTCATGAAAAGAGAGAGGACTCCTTGTATTCTGGGGGAGGTTATTTATTTCTCTCATGCTTGACTTCACTGAATAACAAAGTGCATGCTTTCCTTCTAGTGAACCAATTCCCTCTTCTAATGCGATAAATCCTGGTTATAGGGTTTTAAATAAATTATCTAATGATCCTTTCCTATTTATCTATATACTGTTTTGCACCATAAGAAAATCCAAATGCAAAGGCAAAAGGGTCCCATAGCATACAAAGATGAGAAGGGACGCTAGTCTTCAGTGAAGTCTGCAGTCTGAATGTCTGAGGCTCTGGTGGGCTCTAACAGCCAATAGTGCACACCCACTTTATGGAGCAGAAGTGCACCTAGCCATTTCGTGTCTCTAGGAGTTGCTAAAACTGGATACCTCAGGAAGGGTGTAAGACCAAGACAGCCATGTAATTCCATTGATACTCTCAGCTTTCTTGAAGAAAGATCTGTAGTTATTCAGTAATCCTGAGTATCTGAATCCTTTGATTATGTCTGACCAAGAAAAGACTGATGATCTCTGGAGCTCTGAAAACTGAGACCTTGAGCACCTTTTTTGGTGTTACTTTGCCATGAGCTGGATAGCTTTGCTAACAATAATGTAGTCCACCAAACAGCCTTATCTCAGTTCTTCCAAAGCATGTATGTTTAGCTGGAGGAATGTAGAGAACCTTAGCACTTCCTGGCCTGACCTTAGCTTGTATTAGGATGGGAGGTCGTGCCCAGGCTTCTCCTCAGCCCTGGGTTTCTGTAAGAGGAAAAGCTCAGGTACAAAACAAAGTGGATGTTCCAGGCAGGTTCCCAGTCAGGGTGAATGGTGAGCTGAAGTGGTGGAGCACATTCTGCTTTGTACCTGCTTATACTGGTCTTGGATGCCAAGTCCACTTGCTGGGCTTATTGGCAAACCACTTCCATACTTCAAGCCTGAATTTCACACTGGATTATAGATGTAGTTGCTGTGATGCATAGACTTACTTTTTGGCTCTTGTCATGAGAATTATATATTTCAGTGTGTGATGCATCAGAAATAGTGTGTCTTTTCTGGTAAGGAAGCTGAAAATATCAAAAAAAAGTTTCCCAAAAGTAGGTTATTTTTCGAAGTTCTTGATTATTAGATGGTAATATGTGGCTTGTTCATAAACAGTTCATTCAGTGTGTTTTCTCCTGATATGTGAAATTCTGGTTGTTTTGATCAATAATGTAATAACGAAATATAGTTCCTGTTTGCTGGATAGCTGAATATATCTTAGGATCCAAATTGTGTCTCAGGTGTTCATCACTATAAATATGAGATTCATTTATCATAAGTATTCTGCAAAACTCACTTAAGCTATGCTGTTCTCATGAATTTTCCTGCCCATTATTAGTCAGTCCTTCAAATGTCCTCCTATATGGGGAGGGGGGGAACTATTAAAACAAATTGAACACGGTTAATACAATTACAAAATGTTTTATTAGAAAACTGAGCTTCTAATGATAAAACCCCAATTGATATGACTTCTCAAGAAATAATTACAAATGGAAGACTTAGGAATATTTACATTTAGTAAACTTAGCTTCTTTTACTTGAAAGGGTAAATCATATTGCAATATATTTCATAAAGATGCCTTTTATATGCAAAGTTTACCTAATTACATATTATGGACTAAATGTTATATTTTTATTTAAATAGTAATATTCTGAAATGCAAAGTTAAGACTAAACAAGGTAATGGTTGTAGATGTGTAAAAATTTTCTGTTAGATATAAATGTATTTCAGTATTTTCTTTTTATTATTTTAAATGATGTGACAGTTTTTAAATTGGAGTAATTTAAGTGATGGGTTTTCTGTTTTTAAATAGAATTAGCTTTATTTTGTGGTGAAGATGAATTAAAAATATTAGAATCCTTGGTATTTAATTTTGTCACAGTATTCAAGAAAACATTAGCACTTTGTTTCTCTAACTTTATTTAAGATGAGTTTTATGAGAAAATATATATAGTTTAAGTAAATAAAATTATAAAAGAAGAGTAAAACTAAATAGTTGTAGTATAGCTGATGTTAATCTAGTAAAGCTTGAAAGCCTGATGACTTTGAATATACAGTTTACGTATGTGGATAATGCTCAGGAACTAAGAGGTCAACGGTAGTGGAAATTATAATGGGGTAAAAAAGGCAATCAGTGAATTTCGTGTGACATAAATTTGAGATTTGATTGGACAAGTCGTAGGCTAGCAGTTGCAAAACAGCTTGTTCTAGTTACACCATGATACAAAGGGGTATTATTTGCACTGGGCTGTTTTTATGCTTGCCTTGTGCGCTGGGAAATGCAACTGTGCATCATGCCTAAGATACTGAAGTTTTTTGTTTGTTGGGGGGGAGGGTAGGGAGGGAACGAGTGTGGGGGGGAATAAGGGAGGGGAAAAAGGATGGAATGGAATAGACAGCAATGAAGAAGTACTTTCTCCTGTATTTCTCATAATTCTCACCTACAAAAAAAAAAAATCAACAGCAAAACAATAATACAAGCAAATGCTTACTAAGCACATTTACACCTCAGTCTGTGATGACAATGCATTTAAAAAAGCGGCGGGGGGAGGGGGGGGGAACTAGAAGATTAGAGACGGTAATGATCATTTAGAGGAGAGAAAAAAAAGTATTTTCCATGACTTAAATGTGAACAAGAGTAGATTTTGTTATTGGAATACATTTATTTGTCATACACTGTATCACCTAGGTATTGCCTACGTGACAACCTCTGTCAGGTTTTTAATTCTCAGTTTTAATTCAATGCATTTGAGAAATGAAACTTGCTTCTGTGAATCTGATACAAAATTTCCAAAGAAAAGTTTTGGCAATATTAGAACTGGTTGCAATTCTGAATGTCAAAACTTGTACTGTTTTGGCTTTGTGGTCTCCTTGTGATGCCTTTGACTTCAGAAGCAGTGCAGAAGAGGGAATTAGGTTGTCCCATGTGAGCTGGAAAGAGCCAGAGCATTTGAGGAAATCCTACATTGCAGAGAAAAATCTTCTGAAATTTCTGTCTGGAGTTCTTTCGACTCCATAAAAATGAGGACACCGAAAACTACAGGTCTGGAAAGCGTAAGAGCCTCAGCTTGAGAGGTGATTTCCTGCAAGTCTAAGCTCCTGGTTACAGATCCGAAGCACCCATTGCTATTGAGCTCCACTGTAGGATGCTGCTATTGCTTTTAGTTATCTAATTTGCCTCGCAGTGGGGGACCGATACCTCCTGATCTAGACGGCTCATTTCAGTTAAATTGCACATACATGAGGTTCAGCAAAATGAAATAGTGTACTTAATTCCATCTGAAAACCCATCAGTGTTGCAGCCAACTTCAAAATGTTATTGTCTTCTTAACTGGTAAATATACACAACCAAATTGTTTGAAGCCCTGCTCCTTTGAAGATCCATGCTTGCGCATAGCTTCAGACAATTAGTGGTCTTGCTGAAATCGATGGGACTGTGCTCAGACTTTCATCTTGGCTCTGCTGAAGATGATTTCAAATTTTCCACTGACTTCGATAAGGCCAGAGTGCTCTCAAAGTATTTCATGTAAAGCATGCTGGGCAATAACAAAAACGGAAGCCACACTTGTGAATCTAGATGGACTTTTTATCACTGAGATTTTTCTTTCAGAGATACTGTAATGTCATGTACCATTCAAGTCAACCTATAGAAGGGAAGGTCCCAGTCCAAATTCCAGATTTTTCTTCTTATAACCTGTACTGAACCTTACTTGTTGTTTCTTTTTTTAACAATTTTGCTGTTGGCTTTNAAATTTTGTTGTTTGTTTTTTTTTTTTTTTTTTTTTTTTTTTTACAAGCTTTTCTTGTCTTGTTTCCCTCTGGTAAAAGATGTGCCCTACCTAGGGAAATGACTCCAATCTTGCATTATGTCCCAACTGTCTCATAATTCAAATTTGTCAAGACAAAGTTCCTCTTCTTGCTTGTACCATTTGTACTACTTATTCACCCTTTTTATGCTTTTTTCATCAGCCAACCTACTAGGTAAGGCTTTGTCCAAGTTATTTTGGATTTGGGCTATGCATCATTTGTTGAAGTTTAGTCTATGGGTCAGAGTTTGCAGAAAAAAAAAATATGTATATATATATGTATGTATATATATTTACAAATCGAGATAATGGTCTTGATTAGGAAGCTGGAAACCAGATTATGAAGAGAAAAAAAAATATTAGCAAAATAATCAGTATTTAACAAGACATTCTTCTTAGCTTTTAAGTATCTCACACTTACTGTTATTAAGACCTGTCCTAAACAAATATTTTTACAGTTAGGGAAATTTGCTGCCCTTCAGAACTATGTCCTAAGGTTTTCTTGGGCAATTCTTGAGCAGCTTCCCTTTAACCTCAACCTGTCTACCTATGCTTCTCATGGTTTCTGTGTTCTCTTTCCCCACCCCTTTTTCATTTCAAGAAGGATTTATTCTTCCACTGATTTCATGCTTTGCATCTGTAGTGTTCAGTTGCTAGGAATATAGTCCTGGTTGTTCTTACCTGCCCCACCCTCCCAGCCCTTTCCTCTCACCAGCAATGGTACATATGCTGAGCTGCTCCATTAACAGAAATAGAAAATTCAGGGCTTATCTGAAAGGTCTTACTTTGCTAGGTATCTTTAAGACAAAAATAATACCACATATACATGGTTTACCGATAGTATGTAATAAAATGCATAAAAAGCACAGCCTTTTCTAGCTGCTAATTTCTAGCATCATCCTAGCTCTCAGTAGAAATCACAGAAAAAGAAAGACATGCTTTGCTTTAGTTATCCCCTCCAAAATCTCTTTTTCCAATTTTTAAAGGCTGCTGCAGTAGCAGTTGTATTATCTATGGTCAACTCAAAATGTAGTGCTATTTTCAAATTTATTCCAAGAAGTTGATTGTTGCAGATGGTCACAGTGGGCAGCAATAATGTATCTGGGATTTTTAAAGTGTCTGTCCACAATGACAAACATTAACAAGCAGATTAATCCGCGGTTTAATTGTAAGAGGTTACCCAAATAACATGCTTTCAGAGCTGCCTTTCCAGGCACAGCCCAGTGTAGAACAATTTTGGCCAGCACGCAGGAAGAACTGAAGGCTTCATCTCATTTGTTATTCTGGGATCAGTTTGTGGTGATCCTACAACCCTTGCTTAATTAATCCCACTTTGGCTTTAGACTTGCATCTCTGTTTGACACAGCAAATACAGCTGTGCTCTGAATGTTACTGGAAACAGACATAACTACGTGCAATGCACTCAGGTTTTCCTACTGAATATTTATTCTTTTGACTCATTTCATAGTTAATATGTGCAGGCACTTGTGACAGGTTACTACTTGCTGACTGATTGGCACAATTAATTTCCATGTTCCAGTTGAGCTTCAATTGTGAAATACAATTTGCTCATTCATTATGGGCTACTGCGTATAAAAGAAAAAAAATCTCTCATTTGAAAACTGACCTTTCTATCAGAAACTGTCAGTCCACTGGCTGAGATTTTAACATATTTGGGTGGCCTCCTACATGTTACTTAGGTAGCACTTTTGAGAAACAGATCCGTATCTTCAGTAGGAACAAAGTACACAGCACAATTCAGATTAATGAGTTTGGAGACACAGACTTGTTAAATATACACAGAATTCTNTTTTTTTTTTTTTTTGTCCCATCCCCTGTTGTGCAACGTCATGGCTCTAAAGAGGACTTATTGCTTCAAACACAATTGTGTGCCAGTGCAGCTATCTGACTTCTAGACAACTAGCTTATTTCTGTTTGACTTAGAGCATAGACAGGGCTTATTGTGTCTCTTCTCATATGATCTTCATTTCCAGATTTTAAAAAGGAATAGTAATGTTGTGTTGCAACTATAGGAGTTGTGATGGACTTTCTAGCTGAAAACTAGAATGAAATACTGGAAGACAGAAAACATGAAAATGTTTCATCACATGCTCTTTTCTTACTGCTTCTGAAATTAAATATCACTTGAGTTTAGAAGAAGATGAAGTAGACAGCTGTCAAGTAACTGTCAAGTAATATACCTGCTACTGAACTTCTGAAACCTTGATATCATTAACTTTTTCTTTTGCTGTCTGCTTTATAAAGCTACTCTATTGGAGATTCAATTGAACAGTGTTCTTTTGGGCCAGACAATGCAACACAGGAACCAAAATGTTTTCTAATGGACTCTTCAAAGTGTATGATTTACCCATTGTGTTATTTACTCCATGAAAGTGTGTCTACTCCAGCTCACTATGTGACAAAAACAGCCTCAAAACTGTAACAGCTACAGAAACAAAAAGTCCTAGTTTCTGCCTTGGCCTCTGAAACTGAGTTTATATGCTATATTTTGCTACCAAACTTACTACATATACTGAGAAGTTTTCCTTTTTAGTCATTTGAAAGAGTTAATTCTCTTATTACTTAGTGAAAATATTCATTTTTTTATTAATCTACATTTCTACTAATTAATATAAAGGAACATTACACAGAAAATTTAATAGGTTATGTAAACAGAAAATTATACCTGTTAGATGGAAATTAATCAAGATCAAGTGAAGCATAGACCAATGTCATTTCCTAAATAAAGATGTAATCTTAGTGTAGCACAAACAAAATCCCTACATTGCAACATAACACACAGAAATGATCATGCCAGAACTAAACAAGGAATTACCCTACTATATAAAGGATGTATTGCACTGCAGACCTCTAGGACAGAAATAAAGAGCTTAATTTGTTCATGAGATGCAGGCAACCATTTGGATTTAAAACACAACAAATTATTACAGGGAATATTATATCCAATAAGAAATACCATAGAGCAAATAAAAATAATTGTGCTATCAGATAAATAATATTTCTTCCTGTCTCACTGAGCAGGATCTGTGTAAGATGATGATTCAGATATAGCAATATGAGTAAATGTATATGATTATTTTACTCTGTAAGCTAACAGGATCTCAATGGATGACAATGTCCTATGATGATGCAAGTGGAGCTTATATCCATATGAAAATCTCATAACTTCTTTTTTGTTAGAATTTTATATTTAATTCATAATCATATATCCCAATGATATAATTACTGCTTTTTTACTTTATTGTTGGCATTTTTTTTTTTTTCTGGTAGAGGTAATGTAGAATTGGAAATTCTTGGAACTGAAACAGTCTATTTACTCCTAGTTTTCCTCTTCCAAAAAATATACATCAGTTTCAAGGCAGCATGATACCAGCCTTAACTATTTGAGGTATTTGGCTTCCCTAGGGCTTCCAAGTCTTTGCAAACTAGTCGTTCTTCCTACATTTAACTGGCTATGGGTTGAAGTTGCAATTGTTACTACTGGTCATTTTAAATGACAGTGATATCTCTTTGTTGTCAAGACCTAAAAGATGACCGTGAATTTGAAGAAAGTAATAATAAATATTTGGAAGAAATCATGTAAAGAATGGATGGATCGATTTGAGGTAGGATAACTGTTAGCACATTTCTTTGTAAATCTTTTCTCCCACTGCTTATCTCAGTCAATTAGTAATTCTTCTTAACACCTTATGGGGCTAGGACTCCTAATGTGAGGGTGCTTTTTCCATCAGCTGTTTTTCACAGTAGCTCACAAAAGAGATATATCATGTCTGTTGAAAAAAATGATGTGTTAGACTGCAAAGTGACTAGGGACTTGAAAGTTAAGTTAGAAATGGACTGAGGGCTATGCTTAAGGGATACTGAGAAGCATGAAGTGTAGATTGCCATCTCTTGACAGTTTTCTCCAGAGAAAACTGAAAAGAATTCATGCAGTGCTAGAAACTATTGTTAGTGGAACAGGAAAGGGTATAATTTGGGGACCCAATATGTGTCATTTGCTATAGAAATCACACTGAGTGAGTCTGAAGTGAACACTGTGGTGGTGTCTTGCTTAAAACGTCTCTTGTGTAGGAAAGATCTACTGGTGGTGTTTTGTGTTTGATCAGGTCTTAAAGATGTCTTGTAATTAAAAGAGTAAATGTAAATATTTAATGTATATGATCATAGTAATTATCTAAACTTTTAAATATGTTCTGGAAAGGAACTTGTGGGGATTGCCCTCTATAAATTTCTGACATGAATAGCTTGGAATTTACTTTCTCTCAGTGTCTTCTGTTGTTTGCTGCTGATCAGTTGGAAGGTAGAGAGTTCATAACCTCTTCCATGTTGCCAGAGGTTATGAATGGTTTCTGACTCATTAAAAAGGTTGATTAGGTGTTACAATTTACGTTAACATGATAACATGTACTGTGTAAGAGCTCCTAAAATGCAGTTTGTGCAGGATGTATCAGCAGTAATTTACTAAACTACCTTTCACATTAAAACACCAATCTGAATCAAGTTGATCTCAGATCTTAAAAAAAATGTACATTGAATCAACTTTTGGTGTCGTCTTATGAAGTAATGATGGTGAGTCTCTGTTCCATGTAAGCAACCTACTAGGCAGACTCAATAGAGATACCAAAATTGGTTCAAGCTAGCCAGGACCAAACTATGTCTGTTATCCTAAAAGCAAGTACCCATTTAAGATTTCAAACGGCCCTGCAGACAAATATTTGGTCCTTCCTCTTAGGAAAACATAGCTGCCAGTAATAATACACTCCATTTACAAGAAATAAATCCTCGTGGTACAAAATAATCATTTAAGTAACTGTATAAGCAGTCTTGCCCCACTGCAACTATGTCCTTTTCCCTGTGACAGTATTAGCTACAATACATGCATGGAAACAGCTTTCAGACTGACTATGGTCTTCTGTTTGTAAACTTTACTTTTCCTTTCCTTGCAGTCCCATTCTGTGAGTTTTCTCTCATTTTCAAGAGATGACTAAACTTCTTCCATTTAGTGCTCATTAGTGTAGATAATATTTAGACTTTCTAAAAATAGGTATTCTCATTGTGATGTAACTTTGAGGTTTGCGTGGTCCCACTTGTGGCTGGAATTTGTTGGAAGGCTTCTCTCAGAACTCTGAAATCTTTTGTAATTTTGTTGTACTAGAATGGCAGTGGCAGAGGGTTTTTTTCCTGCTTTCCTAAATTCACTGAAATACTTTGACATTGACATTAAGAGTAAACATGTTCAGTTCAGAAAAAATAAAATGCATAATGATCTATAGCCAGGGCTGGAGGCATTCACATATGGTATATTACCTGTTTTTGTGTATTTCTATTGGAATTCTACAATTCCTTGGTACTAGTGTGTGTTTGGATTAAGTCAATTTTTATTTAAATCGAAGATTTTACATTATCTTGATGCATTTGGGGGCTCATGTTTTATTGATTACAAACAGTTAACAGGTTAGTCATCTGTTCCTTATTTGCTGTGCCATGTTGGGCTACAGCAAATAATCACTTCTTGGACAATCCTCACTTTAATTCTCCCAGACTAATGACATGATTAAAAAGAAAAATTGTGGTGTTTACTTTAGCTTTCAAAGCTGTTCTGTGTAGTACAGTACTAATGTCAGGTATTGCTCAAATACACAAAGTTGATATTGCAAAAAAGATTACCAAGGTAATCTTTTTTGCAAACAGTATTGTATGCTTAGTAGGATTTTTGCCATGGAAATTAGGCTGCCTGGTAATATTTTAAATTGTTAGATACTTCCCGACCCATAGAATCTTTTGTATCCTGAAAGTTATGGTGTTTTTTTCTGTTTTGTTCAATTATTCATCTGGAGGAGTTGAGTGTATTGTTTTCCCCTTCCTTTGGTCATCTAGATATGATAATCTTTGAGAGCTACACAATAAAGGTGGCTTTACACAATAAATGTAGCAGACATAAAATATGCATTTACTAAAGCAAAACAGCAAGCAGTAGATAACAAAGATAAGAATGAAATTAACCTAGGGCTGGAAAGCATCCTGTCGTTCTTTACTAAACTCATTGTGTTCTGTAATCCATTTTTCACCTTCCTAGTCACAAAAGAAAACACACGCACACACACACACACACATAAGGACATATTTTGGTAACATAATATGTAATGAACTGGATAATTATCTGCTATATCTGATATTGCTGAACACTGTGGAAGCCACTTGAAGGGCAAATTTCCGTCCTCAAACAAAGCTGCAGTGAATGTGTTTGGGAAGACTAAGATTTCATTGCTTTGCTTGTCTAAAATGTTAATTCCAATTTAAATACTCTAAACAAATTAAGAGGGGACTGAAATGAGGCTAATGGGGGCCTGTTCCTTTTGTTCTCAAGAGAGAGTTGTTAATCCTTTGCACAACTAAGAAACAGGGTTTTGCAGGTAAGGTGAAACTCTGTCCTGCAGTCGTAACTAAGTTATATAGCTGAGCTTCAACAATGTAGAATGTTCAATTTAAGAGTGTTTTTTTTTTAAAGGTACCTCAGACTTTACTATTATTTGCAGACTTTTGGCCTTGAATAGAAAGCCTTACCCCAAAATACACAACTGTATGGTATGGTTTCTATTAACTAGGGTACATAATGTCATATATGTCTTCTGTATTCTCATACTTATCAACTCCAATTTATCGTCTACCTAAATGAGATAATGTTTTTTAACTCTTCTTAACTATTGTCATGGACAGCCCAGAGCAGAATAAACAGTTCTAGTAAATACAACTGTAAACAGAGAAAATATGAAAATATGAACAAAAAAATAACCTGCTCAAGAAAGAAACAAAATTCTTCATTGACATTTCTGCTTACTTGGTACTTAATTAGACTCAAGGTGTGCTTGTTACTGCATTTTTTTCTATTTTTCTTAGAGCAAAATCTTACTATTATACAAATATTTCTGAATGCATGGTTTTGGGAAACATGTTATCAGTCATGTGTAAAGGGTTATCTATTCCTAATTTGCCCTTCTTTTAAGCTGCGTATATGAAAGGCACTTAAGGAATAGAATGAAGACATGATAAAGTAAACAGCTGATTACTTTGTTGGCTTTTGTCTTGTGGATGTCTCTGTATACATAAAACTCCTGTATTAATAATTTTGATTTCCTTATTTTTTTATGGTCTGAGAGATTCCACAGAAAATGCTTCTTTGCCTATGAAATCCTTGCTCTCTTCATTCTGACTACAAGTCAGATCACCATTCCTAGCTTGCACTGGCATTTTCTGTAGTGTGGGAATAACAGAGGAATTATCACACTTACAAAAGTTAACCCACTTAAAAGTTATTCAGTGGTGGAAACTTCTGTCAATAAGATTGATTCAAATCACTCTGAAAAAAAAGCTTTATTGAGTTTATTGTGATGTATTTCGTTTTTATGAATCATAACAATCTTTTCCACAGCAATATTGTACATGCTGATTCCTCTGGCTAAATTCAGTGTATCAGGGTTTATAGGGATTAAAAGAAGATAATATGGATATTTTTCTCTCTGTCTAGATGCCATATTCCTATTTAATTTATACATCTGAAGTTTTGCAAAAATAAAAAATATCTATGGCTAAGTCCAGACATGCCTTCTAATCTACTCTCTCTCTTTACTTAAAAGAGGAGTATTTGAAAGACAATTAATTAAAAGGCTCATATCCAAATCCAATACCTGCGTAATGCTCCCCCACCCCAGAAGCAATTTTTTCAAAATTGTTCTTCAGGAGAATGCAAGGGGTGTTTTTGCCCAGCTTTCATAAAAATTGACTGTCATCTTCTGTACATTCATCTGTGTGGTACAGGGTGTTTGGCTTTGAGATTTGACAGTGCTGCTTGTTACCTTGATACTAATTGCATTTGGAACAGAATAAACACTAGGTTGAAAACAGTGTTGTATATTATCCCAGGAGATGCATTTATCATTAAATTAAAATGGAACATTGTCAGAATTTCATTGTAAAAGAACCCTAGGAAATTCTGTGAATTAACTGATCAATAGCCATGGCAGCTTTCTATCAATGTGTATCAAAGCTTTTTCTGTGTTTCTTTTGTTGTTTGAGTAACTTAAAAAATATCAACTGAAAAGAGAATACAGAGTAGGAGTATGAAATTACTTTGATATAGATGACCTAAAAAGAATGCATTTAACAGAAAACAGAAGAAATGGAAGGGATGGAATAAAGAAAGAACAACACAGGTCAAGCACTGAAGAATGCAACCTCAAAATTCTAGCAGAAAAATATGTAATTAAAAATAATAAATATAATATTATATCATTAGAAATAATATTACGTTGTTCAATCAGTGCACAAATGTAAGCTTTTTGGAATCACTTGAGAGTGAAACAATTGGAAACATTTGCAGTCTGTCACAGAGAACATACTATATAATTTGAGCACTGTTAAGAACTTTGCTGTCATGTCTAAGAGACATTGTAAATGTTCTTTGGAAATGATATTTCATTAACAAAAATGTATGTTCTACTATTTCGAGGAATATTTTCCAAATCAATTTTATTTCTAAAATTCAGATTTGGCTTTTAGTTTGCTACTGAGCATGCATGAGCATGCACACTTTTGCATGTATGAGTAATTGTTTTCTGCTGCCAAGAAATGACGAGTTTGTTTTGTGTTTGTTTGTTTACCTAGAGGACTTATACAGTGATGCTAATGTTGTACTGACTCAACTTATGGTGGTCTAAAACTGTCCACAAAAAGAATTCATGTGGAATAGTAATGCATTCTAAAATTGCATACTTACCTGTTTTAATGTTTTCTCAAATACCTTGTATGCTGGAAAAAGTGGCAGGTAACTTATCAAAGTTTAAAAGCTCTGACTCCTAGAGTTGTAACCAAGGAGATAGGATACTTATGGACCTTATTCTGTAGCCTGAAAATGGTAAATAGTTCCCTAAATAGAATCCCAAACAGTTCATTTTTTTGAACAAGAAGTCATCTTAAAGCTCTTCTATATCTCTTGCCCTACGTGCATGAGATGAGGAAAGCACACACTTCTGCACACTGGTACCAAAGCTTGTTCCTGATTGACTGAAATACAGGAACAGTCCCTGGAACAGTATCTCTGGCACAGACACCCTCCATTAACCAACTGAACATTTATTCTCTTGGATTTCTTATCTTTTAATTAGCTATTAGACTGTGGGAGAGACTCCTGCCTTATCTTGGGAAACATATCTTCTTCAAGAGTCTTTGGGAAGTAACCTTGCCAAAAACCTACTGGAAATCCAAGTGAATGATATCAATTAATCAATGCTCATTAACTTCTTCAAAGTAAGCTGATAGATTTTGTGGGATTTCTGCATATAAATGTGGAGTTTTACCAAATATTTCCTATCTATCTGTGAATCTATTAATCGTGTTCTCTGTCATAATTCCTACCTATTTTGCTGATAGGATAGCCAATTTACTAGTCCGTAGCGACCTCAGTCATCATAAGACTCCTTTCTCAAGAGTTGTATCCCTTCAGTTCATTCTTTTATTCTTCTTGCCACAACATCTGATTTAAGCAATAGTTTATATACCATAGTTTGTAACTCAGCAACTTCATACTGGAGTTCCTTTGCTCTTGCACAAATTGCCTGGTCCTGACAATTGTTACTGCTTGATTTATTAATTTGTGCTAAAACCTTTTCTATTGGCACTTTTTTTTTTTTTTCAAATAGCTTCTTCATCTCATCCCTTGTGAAGAAGGGAACCTTCCTGACCTTCTCCGTAGTGAACACTAATGAAAGGATTCACTTATCTCTTCCATAGTCTCACCTTTCTTTAGTGTTCCTTTTGCATCCTGATAACTTACTGGTCCCACCGACTTTTCAGTCATCCTATTTCTTCTGTGTTTGAAAACATGTTTATTTTTAGCTTTTGTAGCTCTGCAAGCTTCATCTTAAACTATTACCTGGCTTGCTTTGCTTTAGTTTTACATTTAAATTGACAGCTCTTTTTCTTATTTGAACATGAATTACATTTTTTTAACCTTTAATATCTTTATCTTTTTGTTCCTTTAATATGCTGGGTTTTTATTAATTTGGTTATTTTTTATTGTTAAAAAATGTTTATTTAAAGAGTCTAGCATGTCATAATCACTACTGCTCACAGTCACTGTTACAGTCATCTGAAAGATGTGTACTTGTCACTCTATTAAAATCTACAAAACAGAAATCCAGAAAAAAGAGCAAGTATCAGGAATCTGTGAGAGACATTCATGAGTTATCAATCCCACATCTTACTTCCGGTCATGGAGAAGTATGGAACTGGAACTTTTATGTTTTTGTTGAATTTTAAACATTAGATGGGCATTGAGCAAAGCTATTTCAGGAGTGTACTTCCAGGTAGTTTTTAAAGTGCATGATTTTTTCCTTTAATTTCAGTTCATCCTTAATCTTTTAGTCTTCCTTGATACCATTTTTATCCTTATAATAAGGCATATCCTTAATTCCTGACTGGGTATGGCTAGTTGTTCCTATCATTTTACATGATGAAGTCTGACATGACTTCTTTCATCTAATGTGATTCTGTGGTATGTAGTTTCAGTGACATTTTAAAGTCCAAGTCTTTTCAACATGTATACTGTTAAGTGCATAAGTAAAGATTTAGATAGGAATAGAAATTATGAGCAGTTTAAACCTCCAATGGATTTTGCAGGGATTTTTTCCAACAATTTTTTTTCTAATTATATTCTGTTTGCACATTTTATCCATCATAGTAACTGAAGGTGAGAAAATTTTAGTGCAAATATATCTCATTGACACTTAAGTGCACAATTTTTTCATATTTTTGTTATGTAGATAGGCTAAATTGATTCAGATGCTATGAAAAACTGATTCATTTTTTATTTTTGTCCTTTTTGAGTATCAAATATTACTACTATGATTTATTTGTTTAGATTTATGACTAAGCAAAGAAAAGTACCTGTCACGTTCTCCAGGTATCATTGTGAAACTATATTTCAGGAAATTAAAACGTTTAGCAATTTCTCCAGATCTACAGTTCAACCAAAGTCTATGTTGTTTGATAGTAATTGCTCATAACGGTGCATTTCTTTGCAGGACCAGGGACATCAATTATGTTTTAAAGCACTGGCTTCTCATGTCCCTTTCTTATTTTTGTTGTGTTTCTTAGGGTAGAATTTCAAAATAACCCCTATACTTACCTGATCTTGAAAATTATCTTTCAGTTACTGAAATTGTTCATAAACTAGTAAGAATGAGTTGCAGCAAATGGAGTCCTAGCAAATGACTTACTTGGAATCTTAAGGACCAGAGAAAGAATAAAGGAATTACAGTTAAAATAAATAAATAAATAAAGACAGCTGAGTACGGACTGTGAAATGAAACTCCCAGATAAATATAGTGCAGAGTAAGCCATGGATAGATTTTAGCTAGTACATGTAGAAACACCTCTGATTTTGGCCTGTGGTTACATCACGTATGAATTATTGACTCTTTCTTTACTTGTGAAATAAAAATCATTTATAGTGTGACGTTTTCTGTATAAGTACAACTAGAGGCTGTCACGTATACCTGCTTATGGTCCCATACAAGAATAAATGTGCAATTAAGAGTAATTTATATAGAAAAAAATCCTCTGTGGGACTGAAAGAGAAACCTTTTACTTCTCAAGAACATAGTATATTTCTTGAGCTAAAGGTAAGGCTCTGCACAAGCACAATCTGCAAGAAATCTCTCATACTTTATCTGCAATTCACTTCTTATCCAGCCCCAGACTGCTAATATTCTCTGACCAATGTTCTTGGGCTAAGATCAACATTGATTTACACTTTCTGCACTTTCATCAACTGTGTGGGGAGTGTTCCAGGTAGAAATCTGCACTGAATTTCATCATTCAGTGGAACTTTTCTTATGGGCTAGATATAACACAGCCCAGTTGTCCCATACCACAAGCTTTAAGTAAAAAATTGTTTGAGGATGTTGCCATGTAGAAATATGTGTGTGTCTGTGTGTGTATACCCATTTAGCCTTGAGGTGAGAAAGTAATCTTTTCTACTTCTCATGGATATTGCTTCCTATCCTCCTGTACAGTTTATTTTCCTAGCCAGAAGAGATTATTTGGGGGTGAGGGTGGAATCTAATAATTTAAAACAGAACTCAGAAAACCAAAGACAACAACAAACTAGCTTCATTTTTGGCTTGACCATTACATTATAAAATAAGGAGAGTTTTCAGACCTGGTACTCAAGAGGATTTTTTTTTTCCCCTGGGAAAAAAAAAAAAAAAGTTGTAATTAAAATGACCTGAATTGAATATAGCAGATGAATTTATGGCAATTTAACATGAGGCAAATATTTAAACCAGTCTGGTAAACCTTCCTTTCAGGTACATATAAAAATGTAGTCATTTTATGTCTTGATTTTTTATGACAAGCAAAAAAAGAAACGGAACGAAATAGCAGTGAAGAGCAAAATACCTTTAGGTCTAATCTTTGAGAGGTGCTGAATCAACAGGAGTTTAAAAACCATATTAAAACAGAGTTCTTAGAATATGCAGCTTTGTTGGGGAAGGATGACAGTAAAATCATTAGTATTAACATTTTTCAATTTGTAACATCTTTTAATGTCATTTCTCCTTTCCAAAATTGTTCTTATGTGAAATGTTGCTAGTTCTGGAGTGGAAGGCAGAATGCAAATGCATAAAGTGCTCAAGTAGTGGGATTTAGTTGTTGTTACCATCGTATTGGAATGGTGCCAGGCAAGAACCTATGATAAACTGCTGCTGAAGGACACCTGTTTGCTATCATACTGTTTTGTCAGTGTGATTTCCCTTGGATAACAGTGCATTTTGAAACCCAAGGGGAAATTTAAGGATGTAAATGAAGGGGAAAAAGTTATGCAGTGAAGAAAAACAAGTTGTCAATGCATAAACTCTTATGTAGTGAGTAGGTGTGGTTCATATTTGGTTTTTATGTGCCTGTTGCATTGACATATTACTTGCTTGACCAAAAATAATTAGAGTACAAAATTTCACCTTGTCTTTCCTGCCTGTAACCCATAGTTTTCAGCTGGTACATATGTGAAGGGAGAATCAGGCTCTGCTATTTAAAGTAGCCATTTTACAGAATGGTAAATGGTTACGGAATAGCTGTGGGTGGCAAGTGGGCAGAAACATGGAATATTTGTTGTGGGAAGCACTGTAGTTAGCTGTTTGTGCCAAGTAGTCCCTGAGCAGAAAGGAGGAAAATGAATGTGCACATAACCTTTATGCTTCTTTAGGGGCATCTGCTTCTTTCCAAATCATAACTTAATTTCAAGATTTCTGAAAATGTTATTGTAGTCTTAAGGCAAGGAAAAATATAACATCACTTGTACATAAAGCAATAAATCTTTATTATTATTATTATTATTATTTTATTTTTTAATTTTATGGAAGCCTTTAAAGTGTGCACATTTTAGTGGTATCTGGTATAATTACTCATAAACGATTAAGTAAGAAGGAAACAGTATGATCATAGCTGTTCTAAATAGGACTTTTGTGTATCCCAGAGCAACAACATGTCTTTTTGCGGGGGGGAGGAAGGAGGAAGCCACCCCGTCAGATATTATTAGCAATGGCAGTGACAGAGCATTCAGACACTGCAATCATTGCTGAATTGTCCCTGTGATTAATTTATTCTTAAAAAAAAAAAAAAAAAGTAAAAAAGCGTGGTGTTGCTACTCTGAATTTGTATAGCTTTGTTTTCTAGCTCTTACATCTTTGTTGTATCTTTGTGTGTTAGACTGGAGAACTCATTACCAAAGCTTTGTTCCTGCTGTAGATACTCACAAACTGAGATTGATTCACTCCTTAACCTAGTATTTGGTAATCTGAATAGTCTGACCCCCTTCACTTTTTCTTTGTATGGCATATTTTCCAATTCTTTTTGTATAGGTTGTTATTCATTCCAGTGAAGCAACTGAATCTTGCTAAAAAAACTAAAGGAAATAGAAAACTGCTTTAAAATGAGAAGTTTCATTTACCTCTCCCTCACCTCTTTTCACTTCTGTGAAAAGAAACAATGAATGTAGTTAATCTGTTTGTAGTTAGAAAAAGCCAAGTTACATTTTCCCCAGATGATTTTAATTATTAACTGATCTATGGCTCATTTTGTTTAACTTAATTTTAACTTTTGTTTAACTTAATTTTAGAGAAATATATTTTAAAGTCAGGATAAAATATGCAGTATTTTCAAAGTACTCTTCTTACTAGTATTTCAGGTATTATCTCAGTTAAAGTATGGTCATAGTAGTCGTTTGTTTTTGTTATGAGGAAAAAAAATAAAGAAATGATCTCTCCTCATTTTTTGAACGTAAGATCCTAATTTTAGGAAAGATTTCCCAAATGTTGATTCCAAATAATAAGAGGACATTTCATATTATTCTGATACAGTTGCTTGAACTCAGACAAACAGCGTCTTCCATATTCTCTGTAGACAGTCACTAGCCCTAGTGAGGAGCTACACACTGACTTTAGATGGATTGTGGCCGGCTAATACTGAGCTGGGAGTCCATTGGGTATCTAACACAGGTTTCCAAATTTTCACCGGGTGCATTTATCCCAGATTCATGTTTGCAAAGCTTCTGCTGGACTTCTGAGGTTATAAGGCATCCTGCTGCAGCTGCATAGATTGAAAATCTCAATTGAAAAGTGAAGTTGCAGTCCAAAGCTGAAATGCCTTACTCCTGTATTCTGGTGATTACAAGATCTACTCATTTAAACAGTGCTCTATGAGGGGACTGGATATGCTTCAAAAGCTTTCAGTTTCTTTTTTATTTTTCATAGAGCTTAGACTTCAGACATTACTAAAAAGCATGACTGAAAAATACAAATTTATCTTGGAAAAATGTCCTCTAGCACGGTTTGTGGAAAGAATACAGAAGGATGTTCCTTTCACATCTTTCTAAAAACTTTCTGTAACGCTGTAATTTTTGGAACATGTTCTATAACATAAACCCCAGACCCCAGGAAGAGTGTGTGATGGCTGAGATTAATGAAGAGACTTCAGGGGCATGAGCACCAACTATCAACTTCATTTAATCTATTTCAGCATGAACAGCAGTTGTGAAACTCTATTTTAAAACATCTTTCTTGTGTGTTTTTCAGTGCACAATGATAAGAACTAAAATGTTCAACTTCTGTCTTTCATTCTAAGTGACAGACTAAAAGCCAACCTGTTAATGAAGACTTTTCAACATGTTATTAGTAAGACAAAAGTTAAAATCTGTTTTTTATTAGACCTTTTGTTGGTGAGTAAAAGTTCTCAAACAGAACAAGTGTTTAATTTTGTTACTTCTTCTCTAGAAAAATGCTTTTCTTATCCTTTTTTCCCCTCACACTTTTGACAGCAAAAGGCTACTAGCTGACTCCAAACAAGAAAACTAAATGTGACCGTATAGCAGTAAAATATAATGATGCAGCAAATTTACTCCTAGAGTTTGCTCTACAAAGGTGTGCTGTCAAAGTAAAACAGTTGCCAAGAGAATTAAAGCAATATTTTCTTTGTATAAAGAGGAACACTGCATAAAAAAGAAGATGTCATGTATTCTAGGAGAGAGTTTTATTGCTAGGATTTCAATAGTTTCCCTACTGGCAATTCTACTCATCCCTTCACAGCATGGTGTTACCATCACTGACAATCCTAAATACAAAATACACTTTGTATCAGAACAGAATTTAAAAAGTGTATCATTTCAAACTTCAAGATAGATTTTGGAACCTCACAGAAAGCTCTTTGTTGAAAATTAATAATGAATTCCAAACAGGCCTTAATTAGATATAGATATATCGAATATATATATATATCTAATATCTAGATATATTACAGACAGATTTTTTATCTTAATCTAACGTGCTTTAAAGATTCCATTTTCTATAAATAACTTCAGAATCTTCTAGCTATATTTTTGGCTCCTGTGCTTAGTGCTTGTTTACATAGAGTTGCAAAAAATCAGAAACAAAAACAGCTAATGGTAGATGTTAAGTAGGAGAGAAACGCTAATGTGCAAAGTCAGCCATTGATCTGCTCTAGTCTCCTTCAGATAGTAATAAAGGGAAGATTCAAAGTAGAACAATGATGAGTGAGCAGATTTCAGTGCCCATTAGTCTTTGTTTTCTTTTCAAATCTATATTAAAATATATGAAATATATCTATAAAAGACAATATCCAGTCCAGGTAAGGGTAAAACTGTTGGAAATAAACTGTTTCCCTTGCAGATCCTAGGGGGGGAAAGGATCCCAGGTTGTGAATTATGTTGTGTTGATTTTGGTCGAGGGTTGCAAGGGATTGAAGATACCATAAAACTAGATTTAATGAGAATTAGCCTTTGGTGTGAATGGCACAACATGAATTTATGCTTAAATCTTATGTGGTAAGAGGAAAAAGACCTGTGAAGAATGAAGCGGGAAGAGGTATGTGCTTTTAATTAGTGGGATAAACGGAGTGACTGAGATGGGGTTAAAAGGGTTGTCAGAATTTGTTGCTTGACTGTGACAGCAGAACACTCTGAGTGGCCTGTCACACAGCTTTTAATATCAAACCTTTATGTGACTGGTATAATTTTAGGAGGCTATCAGTGATTTTCAGCTTACTGCTGGATCCCAGATCCCAAGGTTTTTAATTTGAAGTTAAAGAAATTTCAGAAAGAGTAGTCTTGTTGGTTTACTTCAAATGTTTCCATGTATAATAAGTTTAAGGACTACAAACACGAAGAAGGGGAAAAAAGATGAAAATTTGAGAAAGGAAAAAGGAACTCTCTTTTGTGAGAAAGGAAGGAAAGGAACTGCAGCAAGCAGCCAAAATGCGGAGGGGAATGTTCAGAAGGTACATACAGCAGCTGATGTTGGTCCTTACTGGAATTATTTTATGTTGCCATTCTGGTAACTTCAGATTCTGTGCTGGTTGCTCTCTCCAATTCCTTTCCTAAGTCTATAGTTGTCTTTTCCTCAAGGGGTTGACAGCAGCTGCAGACAGCTGTGTCCAGTTTGGGGCTCACCAGTGCAAAAGAGATGTTAAACTAGAGGAGGAACAACGGAGGGCCACTAAGATGGTTAGCTGGGCTGGAACACAAGATATGCAAAGAGAAACCAAAGGAACTCGGTTCCTTTAGCCTGGGAAAAGGAAAGCTGTTGTAAAGGGAGAAATCTAGTTGTAGTCTGCTACAACATAGAGAAGGGTTACAGAGGACAGAGAGTCAGACTTTTCTCAAACATTCACAGATGAAGGGCAAGAGATGACAGTCACAATCTGCAACAGAATGTAAGGGCGTAAGGAAAAAAAAAAATCTTTCTTGTGAACTTGTCGTTTTGGACAAATTACTCAAAGATGCTATGAAGGGTTTCAAAACTCATCTGTGTCAGGTTCTGAGAAACTTGGTCTACCTGGGAGCCAGTCCCTGCTTGCAGAAGAAACCTGTACTGGCTTACAGCCAGAATCCCCTCCAAAACTAAGTTTTACTGTGATTATAAGATTCCAAATAGCTCTGGGGAGTAGTTGTTCCTTAGGTTATGGTTAGGAGGAACTGCTGAAAAAGATATCAAGTATAAGATATGATAACTTGGTGGGCAGAAGTATGTTAGGTGGTTGACCTTATGTATACATTTAGAGAGAGAGAGACTTGAACAGAAGAGGAATTTTCTCTCATTCTTTAAATGTATCTTTTTAAAAAAATATTGTCTTAAAAATGAACTAATGGGAGAGATAGTTGCAACTAGTGCTGATCAAAATTCTGAAGAACTACAACTTGTTTTGTTTTTGTCCTATAGTGGAAACCAGCAAAGTTTGATGTTTGTTCCAGAAGATAAAATTGGCTTTTGAGATAAATAAAAGTTGTATGTTTTGCTGAGAAAAATGCAGAAGTACCTGGGGGTAAAACCAATTCTGTTCTTTCTGTTTTGTAATGAATACTGATAACGTGGGTATGTGGGAAGGTTTGGAGTGAGAGAAGACCTTACACTGTAGAGAGGGAGATTGCTGATGCCCTTTGACCAAGAAAGAAATTTGCAGAGGTGGTGTATGGCATATTGCTGTTACAGATTTAACAGTACAGAACCTCAGCTTAGTCTGTCACTGGTTGTTCTCACATAAATGACTTTGGCTGTCATGGTAAGCTAGCAGCTCTCTATTCCTAATTGTAAGAACGGAGTGAATTTATGGTATTTGAGCCATTGAGAATATATACGTGAAAAGTGAATGAATGTTGGTAGCATGCCTTAAAAGAGCATCTACAAACAAATGCTAAACCCTATACAACTTGCTCCAAATACAGCTTAAATAATTTTTGAAAGTTTTTACAATCCCTCCAAATACCTGCAGAGGATAGATGTTGACTAGTACACAAAGTTCAATTGCATTTTCTTAAGACTTAAGAATACACATAAACTTTCTCAGCCACACATAATCATGATATTACTGTGATGCAGAAAATAAAATAAAATAAAATAAAATAATAAAATAAAATAAAATAAATGAGGAAAAGTTAAAAATTAAGAAATTTAGTATCCAGAGGCTTCCTTTTCATCTCAAATTCTTAAGAAAGTCTGAAGAGATGCCATCAAATTTATGAAAGGATTTAATGAAGATATTTTCTCTCTTATACTGAAAATATAGAACTATCTGACAGTTTTGATTTATTTTCATGAAGCTGTTTATAGAAGCTATTTTGACAGGATCTAGTTACAAGTGTCTGCGTGTTCTTGTCATGCTGTGTAGCTTGGATTTACTTATGGCACCTTATGGCCATCAGTAGTGTGAATCAGGAGTTTCCAGGTTTCACAAAGTCACAAATGTCTTCTGATTATGATTTTTTTTTTCCCTCATCACACCGGCATTCGGGAGCTCTTTGTATGCTCTTTGTATGTATATGTATATATATGACAGTGGTTGCAGGACATTATAGATCATAATTTCTGATAACCAATATGAAATAAATATGTTGTGAGGACACCAGGCTTCTTTATTCTGTTTGTTCCAGAGATCGAGATCTACTCTAGCTAGTAAGAACAGGTGGAACGCCTGGTAACACCATTTATGATGAATACAGCCTAGTCCTCTGGAGTATTTGTGAGCAAAAATCAGGCTTTCACCCCGTGTTCCAATGTGACCACATGTAGTCATTTGGAACACCAGATATTTCAAGCACACAGCCTGAAAACCTCCAATGTCTATGATAACCTGCTTTCTTCAGCTGAAGTATTTAAAAAGGAATGTGAGACTTGTTAGTTTCTGAAAGTAGTCTATTTAAGAAAACTGCTACAAGAACAATTGCAACTAAATTTTTCTTCATCATTGTTTATATCAGTTGATATCCCCTCACTCACTATGTTCATATAAAATATTCTGCCTTTGTCTCCTGTATGCAGTAATTTATTATAATTGAAGAACTTCCTTTGATATCAGCTGACTGCCTCAAGCAACCATGAAGTACTTGTGCATACATGAACCAATTCCAGCAGCTGAGACACATCACATAAAGATTTTTTCTTTTATGAATCCATTTTTCTAATGTGATTATATTACTACATTACTGAGACTTAAACTGATAGTGGTGATTCTCTTCAATGCTTTTTGGAATAAGGTTTTGTCTTCTATGTTCTGTAAACACTTCTACTTCTTACATTTAAGCAGTTAATTTGAGCTTATGTGAGAGATGAAAAAAATGATTTGAATTTATTGGAGCATGCATAAATATATGTCAAATAGTAGTTATTGTTATAAAGTTTTTTGTTTTAATTTTGTAACTAATGTTGGATATTTCTTGCCTGTGGCTTCTCCAGATCTAGAGAAACTAAAACTAAATTGAATTTTTTTCCTCTAACAAAAATTTTCCATGTACAAGAAGTTCAGGGGGCTAGATGAGGATCAAATGCTCTAAATGTAGATACATTTTTGACACTATGACAATCAATATTTGTTGATTTAAGCTACCCCAAAATACAATGGTGTTAAAAATAAATAAATAAAAGTGAGGCTAGGATATTTGTGACTAAACTTTTTGAACGTAACTCAGATTTTATACAGAAGTAGAGTCACGCTATTTCTCTGTAGTACAAAAGGAGGAGTAAGGCTGAATGGGATATGACATGTCAAAGTAACAGCAAACAACTCACAGGAGTCTGTTCCAATATCAGATGTAATATACCTTCTGCTTGGACTGTTTACTTTTGTGTGCTTCAAGCTATGAGTTTTTATCCTAGTGCAAACATGGTACATTCCGGAAATATTTAGTACAAAAATCATTTTTCAGTATCTTCCATTTTTGGAAGTTAGCTATAAAGCGAACAGGAATCTAAATAATGTAGTAAGCTAACTAAATCCTAGTAAGCTAAGTAGTTCAGCTTGGTAAACTGTTAACATTTTCCAGTACAAGATTAGCAGTTCTATCCTTCCAAGATTTTTTTCTTTATCTTCTCTGTCCATCTTATATGGATACAAGGGTAAACAAAAGTTCATAACACCTTCACTTCTGGTGAAATAATCATAGGATCATAGGTAGAAATAAGGTCTAAATCAGCCAAGTAAAGGCTAGCAGTCTCTTCCATTCACTATTTTGCTTAAATATTTTGCTTTCTGAAACTCCAGATAAGAAACTGTGTGATCTATAGAAAAAGGTAATTGGATGTTCTTCTGTGAATAAAACGACTAAACATAAATACAAAGGTAATCTGGAAACAAATTACCTTCTTTTCGAAGACTTTATTGCCCTAATTGCAGAGCCCTGTAAACCTGTACCCTTCGTTCTTGCAAACTGTAGCTTATCATTAGGACAAAATGACATCTTGCCTTTGTTAGCCAAAGCACTCTCTTTAGAGGTGCTTTAGCATGATTAGCAGCCTACATTCTGCCTTCCTGTTACAGAAAAGCATCCAAGAGGGAAAGGTGAACATGATATTTTTGCTGCTTTCTCATAACTTGATTAATAGTAAAATAGAATTCAGCTCGAAGTGCTTAGGAATATTCTGCAAGAGATAGATGAGTCTATGAAGATCAAAGCAGCTGCAGCAATATGAAGGAGCCAAGACTTTAGAGGCAGAAATGTCATCAGATCTTATTTATGCCCTGTCATTTGCCACGGCAGTCCTGCTGAAGTTAACCACAGCAGTAAGCTGCTGCAGAACTCTCAGCTGACATTTAAGTCTCTGTTAGGGTGACTGGTACTGCTAACAAATATTGCTGGAACATGATGAAACAGCTTTGAATGTGCATTAGCAGATCATACCAGAACTGCCAGAGCTAGAAGTACCATGTGTGTATGAGCTTCCTCTCAAGAAAGTGAAGAATTAAGTTTCTTTGTGCCCTGTGAAAAATCAGGTTCAATTCAAACACTGTTAGGCAAAACAGAAAGGAACACTAAAATAAATAAATAATAATAATTGTGCAGCTTTGACTTAGGCCAAAATTTTGTAATATCTTTTTTTTGGGGGGGGAGGGGGGGGGGCTGGATTCCTGATACTCCTAACTGATGTATAAAATAATCTTAAATTCTAAGTATCCAGTAATACAGTACACTTATGCTTTAGTTTAAATAGTCTTTTATTCTGGCATGTTGTATGAGGTAATTGTCCATTGAATCTCAACAATACAGGTACCTGTACAGTGGCATTTAGGATTTCCTTGCTGGTTATGCGGATGGACAAAAATAAAATAAACACAGTGCATCCACTGTAGGGTAGTGTGTCATGAGAAAAGAATTGCTGTAAGGTGAAGATGATCTCCAGAGCATGCGGGTTCAGAACAGAAAAAGTGATAGAGCCTTGTATCCTGTAGAGTGAACAGCATTCTTATATTCTGTCCTTCTTTGATACTTCCACTTTTATTTCCCTTTCTACATACGTGATTTATTACTTTCTACTAGGTGGAAGTGTGATGTTGCATAATTTGTTTACATTCTCCAGGGGACTAATAAAATAGATTTCCTTCTTTTGTTTTATGGACAAATACTAATTTATGTTTTTAACAGAATCCGAGTGACATGTTGTGAATGAAATATGATCCCCATCTAGTGCAAAAAGACCCATAAACAGCACTTGAAAACTAGCATCCCATTCTCATTTGCAAGATCATATGCCTGCTGCAGCAGGCATATAATAACAGTGTTTAGTTGATTTGTAGCAGGGTTTGCAACTACGAATGTTTCTGAGGCAGGAAGAGTATGAGCCCTACTGTGAGCAGCAAGCAATGATGCCTCTAGTTCACCTGTAACAGCTGTCCCGAAGATGCTGCCTACTTAAGACAGCATCTTAATACTGTGCTGGACTACCTCAGCTACTTCGTGAGGTCTCTCCTTTATGAAGATGTGAACAGCTAGGTGCTCATTTATGGCTGAACCATTGAGGTCACAATGTGGTTGCTTGTGACCATAAGCCTCAAACAGTGTAATTCAACACAGTCTGTTAAAACAACTTGGCGCCTGAGTTTGAAAAGCCCTTTTTAGCAACTCAGGACTACTCGTGTCCTCTGAAAGTTTGGACCTTCCAGCTAACTGCACTTACCATAGAATAATATGTTACATCAAATTAATACTGAACAGTGCATGCATATATAAATTGGGAAAGCCTTGAGAGGGCTCCAGTTGCTTTACGTGAGGAAGTGCATATTGGGAAGAAAATGGCAGGTATGCATACTTCAATCAGTTTCAATCAGCTTCAGGTAAACTTCAGTCAGCTTCAAAAATAATGGTTGCCTGTCTTAAACGGAAACTGGACTCAGTCACTGTTTCGATCATAAAGTTGCTCTTCCAGTCTACTGACTACAGTAGTAGCACTCTGTCTTTGATCCTGTTCTGACTTTATTGAGGATGTGTACAAGTGTTTTGAATTAAGGCTTTCACTTTTGCACTTTTCATCTCATTTATGCATAAATTTTCCAGCTGCATGCATGAGGTTGACCTACAGCTAAATACCTTCTCCATAGTCCTGTGGAGAAGTCTCCCCTTCTCTTGAAAACCTTATGTATGCTGCGCAGTCTGTGCTGCTCAGTTCACAAACTGACAGGCTACTGCAGAGGAAAGAGAAGGACTTTTTTTGCCTTAGTTCACAAGCATAACTGTTCTTATGGGTAAACTTATGTATGCAAAAGCCATGTGAACTTAGTTTTCAAAGCATTGCTATGTACAGCAAACTCACAAAATCAAGCAGTTCAATAGGACTGGAGAATAGGTCTGGATGAGTGTTTCCCATTAACATCTGAGTTCAGGTCATTAAATTTGCTGAGTGGAAGTTGTCCAAATATTTGGTCAGTCTCCTTGAATCCCTTTGGATTTTAGAGGAACCAGTTGGAGTTTTACCTGGGGAAAACAAGCCATAAAGCACATATGCTCATCAGTATGTTAAAACTTTTTTTTTTAATATAT
>VXAA01004155.1:67919-84308 GCA_013399115.1 Anseranas semipalmata | reverse complement strand
AAAAAAAAAAGACTAAGATTTTTTCCCTTAATGTAATGCAAGCTTTTGAAATGCTTTGGGTATTTGGAACTGTGGAATTTCCATTCTCAATGGTTTTGCCTTTCTAAGTTACAAGGAACTGTAATTAGGTGCTTCAGATTTTCAAAGTCATTTCAAGAGAACAGTTTTTAAAACCTCTTACATCAAAGTCTAGGATTAACTATGGAACAAATCTGTCAGAGATTATGAAATATATTAATAATCAACACGTCAAGAGAAAAAAAAAGCTTGTAATATTACATAACTAAATTCTGTTTTCATCATTGAAGAATGCTGAAAAATAGGCAGGTCCTATCAGATATGTGATTTTTTTGAGTGATAGAAAACAAAAGATTTTATTTTTGTATTATACATCAAAAGAAGTTCAAAGGAAAAGAGGAGCCAGCTAAAGGTTTGTGCTTGACAGTGTGTTGAAGCTAAAGCACACATTTCAAATCATTGTAAAAATACCTTTTAATAGATGAACGAAGGACTTCTTCAAGGTGGTGGTTCCACCAGCTCTCCCTGGAGGAGGTGACAACTTGTGATGAAGGACTAAATGTGGGCTAAAGCAAAAAGTAATGGACCTGTGAGATATATAGTTTACCTTCAGTAAAGAGAAACATGATGCAAATTAGAATAGAATAGAATAGAATAGAATAGAATAGAATAGTTCAGTTGGAAAGGACCTTCAAAGAACACCAAGTCCAACTGCCTGAGCACTTCAGGGCTAACCAATAGTTAGAGCATATTATTGAGAGCATTGTCCAAATGCCTCTTGACAACTGACAGGCATGGAGCATCAACAACCTCTCTAGGAAGCCTGTTCCAGTGTTTGTTCACCCTCACAGTAAAGAAATGTTTCCTGATGCCCAGTCAGAATTTCCCCTGATGCAGCTTTGTGCCATTCCCACGTGTCCTGTCATTGATTCCCAGGGAGCAGAGACCGGCACCTCCCTCTACTTCCCGTCCTCAGGAAGTTGCAGAGAACAGAGAGGCTGCCTTTCAGCCTCCCTTTCTCCAAACTAGGCAACTCAAGTGTCCTCAGCCTCTCCTCACAGGACATGGTCTCCAGCCCTTTTACCAGCTTTGTTGCCCTCCTCTGAACACTTTCATCCTTAACATCCTTTTCATATGGTGGAGCCCAGAACTGAACACAATATTCAAGGTGAGGCTGCACCAACGCTAAATGTAGCAGGAGAATCATCTCTTTTGATCAGCTAGCTGTGCTGTGTTTAATGCATCCCAAAATGTGGTTTGCCCACTTGGCTGCCAGGGCACACTGCTGGCTTGTGTTGAGCCTGCTGTCAACGAGCACCCCTAGATTCTGCTGAGCTGCTCTCTAGCCACTCCTGTTATCATTATTGTCATTAAAAAACAAGTAAATAAATAGATCAAAGTTATTTATGTGAAATGTATCATGAATATAATCCTGTTCCCACTGCAGTAAAAGGATCTGAACACAATGCTGTCTTTCTCTCTTACCATTGCTTCTACATTGTAAAATTTTTGTGGCAAATACCATGTTTGTCTTCATTTTTGAAGAGCAGTTAGGTATCAGTGAAGACTAGGATTGTGTTGTTCTGTGACTGCTACTGTAAGGCAAATGCTGAATTTTAATATTTGAATTTATTACACGAGTCATTCATACAGAATTTTACAGGGGATTACATTTCATTTCTAACAACAAAGACGAGAGTTTATTTTAACTTAATTTATGTAAGTAGTAACATTTTTCAGCCATAATCATACTCCCTGAGTAGTGGTGTTCTGGTTAAAATCTGTTTGCTGTGACTGAAGACCTAACAGGAGGTTACCCATATTTAGTTAGTCAGAAAGGCAAAGGAATTGTACTTGGATATTCCCCATCTTCACTAAAAGAACCATAACCTGAGGAGTACTGGATTTTGCATTACAACCCACTGCTACAATGGTTCCTGTGCTCTACTTTCGATCACAGAGGTGATACAAGAGGCAAGCAGGTCCTTTTTGATTTCTGCACCAGCATTTCTACTTTCAGAACCTGAATCATGCATGTGGCAATTTTATAATGCTGTGCTAGCTGTGAAGAGTTGATTTTACAGTGCAGTTGAGCTGAAGACACAGCTCAAACAGTTTTCTGTAGACAGGTCTAGCAGGAGGGGACAGTTCAGAACAGCAGGCCTATCACTTCAAATACAATCCTGAAAAAAACATAGAGCCAATAGAAATTGGTCAGATTAATTGCAAGATTGTACAACACATGACTAAATGCTGCTTTCTAGTCTGGAACAGGCTGGAAGAGAGGCCTTGTTCTGCCCTGCTGGATAGAACTTCTGAGGCCTTTGGTTTCAAAATGTCCCGGCTTAATTTTTTTATTATAGTTGTGAAGCAGCGCCAAATTACGTTGAAAATCAGGTTTGCTGCGAACAATCCAAAATATTGAGAGATAAAACAAATTTCAAGCCAACGTCTTTCTGTCCTTTTTCCTGCTCCTTAGCTTCATTGGGAAGAGCTTCGGTTGAAGATCTGGATCAGCTGGGCTATAAGGGAAGCAACAACCATAGAAAAAAAATGCTAAAAGGGATTTAATATAGTAAAATAATTAAAGTTATGACAGGGGAAAAAGAAAATGGTACCCTGAAACAGACCCTGTCATGCATAAAGATGAAGGAAGATTGAAGAGAAAAAAACATTTTAGACAATTTTACATTAGGGTTAGCTGTTGGAAGCAATTGGGAGAAAAGCTTGTCATGGGTGGCAATTCACTTATAAGAAGTGTTTTTAAATTTGGAGGTGATGGGTTAACTGTATAAAATTCAGCCTCCAAGAAAAAAAAAAATAAAAATGCCATACTTGATTGACTGAGGTTTCTTCTTTTTAAACATTTTTCTTTATATTACATGACTTTGCAATACCAAACAGCTTATGACAAATAAATTAATTCACTCTTGAAAGGTAAAGCATGAGGTAGGTGGGATGTATGTGTTTGTGTGTGTACATGTGTGTATTTCAGCAGAAATATTATTTGTGAAATATGGATATATTGGCATTCACTCTCCATATAGGTTCCTAAACAATTGTCATGCTCTCAGCAACCCTTTGAGATAGTTCTTAAAGGTCTCACTGCCAAAAAACCTTGAATCATAAAACAAAATAAAAATATCATTTCACTTTGTTACAGTTAGAGCACTAGTTAGACCTTATTTTAATCAAAATTTGTGGAGGGATAAGAAAGATCAAGCCTTTAGAAATATGAAATGTGTGTTTATGAAAAAGACACTGCCTATATCTATTATAAAAAAATAAGTAAATATCCTAGCTGCTGTGGTATTTTTGAGAACTATGTTAATGTAGTCCCAAAGAGTTTGGGACTGCTTTGTTTTATTTGCATATTAGATGAAAAACCAAAACATTCTGAATATTAATGTGAAATCTTCATATTTTCCCTTCAACCCAAAGATGAAAACGTAATGTAAGCTTCTTGTCAATTCACTACCCTATAATTCATTAGCTCCCTTTCATATTGGACAAATATGCATATCACAGAACTTTTTTTTTTTTTTAATCAGTTGGCAATAAAAGCCCACCATCTTGAAACACAGACTGGGTTTATGACACTGGGTTTTCATCTCTTACACATGATAGGTACACATTACAGCCAAAGATATGACTGACTTAGATACAATATTAGTGTATCTGCCATAGCATAAAGCTCTGTAGGAGCTGTAGAATTTCAAAAGGATGTGTGACTGACTGCCCTCTTGCTGTCTGTATGCAAGGCCACTCCTGCTGTGCTCTGGGTACTTACACATGTTCACAGAATCATAGAATAGTTTGGGTTGAAGGGACCTTACGCTATGGCTGCAGTACCAATAAGCCTATTGCCTATGCAGGGCTATGGCAAGCAAAGCCAAATGATATGATTGTTCTTTTTTTTTTTTTTTTAAAAAAGCTGTTTTAATTTGTGATTGAATAACCAGTCTAAAGTAGCTTCTTTGCCAGCCATGATAATCAGAGGGCTGCAATAATGTTACCTTCAGATACCCAGTTCTAATTCCATCGTCTATCCTAAGAAGTCCAGGAGAACTGGACTTTTCTTTGAGCAGGCTCCTAAGTTGCCATTTTAGGCAGATGCACATTCCCTATTTTGTGAGTTGGAGACTCATTCTTGCAGCCATTTGTTTCTGTGAAGGAGCTGAAAAACCTTTTATATTAATATTGCGTGGAGAACAACAGTTAATCCCAATAGCTTGAAAACAATTTCTAGCATGACGATAAAAGAGGCCTGTATAACGTGAAATTCCTAAAGTGGACTCGGTGAATGTATATTATTTTTACTATACTAATACACTATGCTAATGTTATTCATAGATACGAATGTGATAGGGTGTTACAAAGACTTAACCTGCAAGAGATGCAAGAGAAAGTTTTGATGACTCTTGAGAAATCAAGTATTTCAGGGAAAGCAAGCTTATTCAAAACAGAATTATTGAATTTCTCTTTTTGATTGCATTATATGAGGCTTGCCTACAACTGTTTGGTTTGTAAATGAGTTGTAGATATGTCAAAGCTAGTCTCATATTTAAATGGGTCAACAGAAGTATGTGTTTATTTACTGACATGCAGGATTTTTTCGTTAAAGTACTTGGTAAAAGGAGCGTAGAGTAATCATGGTTTCCATTTTGATGTAGCAATAGGGAAATAGGGTTGTTGATGTCCTTTGTGTTTCCCTAACAATATTACTTAAGGGTAATCTTAAAAACCATAAAATATGCTGTACACAAGAATTCACTTGACACCTGTTACAACCATCCCTCCAAATATATGATGTCTCTTATTAAAACCACAGGAAATTTCCAGGGATGGTTTTGCTGCAGCAAATTCATGCATAACTGTGGTCAACACTCCCAGGATTTTTGACTGATAAAAGGCGATACTTCGCTTCCAATTGCACACTGCATATGATGTTTTAAATATTTTGTTTCCTATATAAATATTCTCAAATTATCCTAATTTTTATTTAGACGTTAGTTTCTGAAGTGAAACACAGATACTGTGTGTGCACGTCTTTTCTATTTAGAGACCAGGCTCAATTAAGAACAGTAGCACTGCTACTCGTGTAGTAGATATCACTTGTGCTGCTCATCAGGTATCACTCATGTAGTGAACATCAGCCAGGTATATGAAACACAAAATTGGGTTTATACATATATGTAAGTAATTTTGGTTGGTTTGTTTCTAAACAGTTGGCCAGAATTACTTTTCCTTTCATTTTGTCCTAATTCTAGTTAGCAATGTTTTATTTGCCTCTCCACTCTCCTGGCATTTTCACATTTCACAATAGGAATAGTGGAGAAAAGAAAGAGGTATAGTTTGTTTTACAAGAAGTATCTCATCAGGCTTAACTGACATATGCATCTCAAATAAAAAATTGTCTTACCTTATTAGAGATTATCTACCTATCAAAGAAGATATTTAAAATGCACAGGGGAATTTATTTGATTTTGGCCTAGTGGTGCAGAAATGAAGTAACTCTTAAGAAGTAACTTATTGATTTGATTGGTTATGTAGCTATAATTGTGTAGAAAATATTGCATCATAAAATATATTGTATCTCCACAGAAAAGAAATTGCACTGGAATCTCTGAACTGGTAAAGAGAATTCATTAGAAATAATGGACAATTTTCTCCAAAACTTCTACTCTCCTGATTAGTTTTGCTGCTTCCTATATATTGGTAGTGCCTCAAAGATATGAATTACTGGGACTTCACAGCAGATAGAATTTAGATTTTTATAGCTTCTAATCAGAAATTTCTATCTTCTGCAGTCTGGCATGGCTGTGAATAATAAACACTGAATTCTCTATATAAAGCTTCAAATGCTACTTTAAAAGTATTAACTCTTTTTTGTTAGTATTAAGCAAAAATTTGAACATTTTATAAACATACCTGCAGAGTTCTCAGGATTCTTAAATTTTTTATTATATGAACACACAATAATGTTGTTTATCGCGATGTGGTACTGCCAACAATGAAGATATGTTGTAAGATATGTTGGTGCAGTAGTGGTATCTTTTACCACTCTGGAAGTGGTAGCAGAGTGCTGCATTTAAGGAGAACAGATTTCCTGAGCTAGAGATACAAGAAAACTTTTCTTTCATAGAAAGGCGATCGTGTCAGCACAACCCTTTCCTAACCTTTAGAAACAAACAAAAAATTAGAGCAGCTTGATTTTTCCATTATTTTTTTTGCTCAATGTAACAAGGAATTTTTGAAGGTGGGGTGAGAGCTGGTTTTGTTTTCTGTCTAAAGTATTGGTAAATATGCCAGTCATATTTAATTACTGTGTTCTAGGATATGTTCAGAGGACTGGAAAATTCAAAGATATGAAAGATAAAGGTAGACTTACAGTCCAACACAATATAAATTGTAGCTCACGTCTAGCTAGAATTAAACATCAGTCATTAAGTCCGTTAAAGAATTAATATATTAATCTAAAAGTGTATTTTTGCTCTTTTAGTTCATTCCAAAATCATATATTAACAAAAACAGAAGACTGTCTAGACTTTGCAACTGCATTGTTCTGAGTAAGAAAGTATTTACCAGCTTGTCAGAAAATCAATTATTAGAAAGCAAAAACAATTTTGATATAGAAAAATAAAGAGGTTAACAAGAATTTATTTGGTGCTTAGTAAATTGCTCCATCCCACAACTGCAAGCAATTTCTAAAGAGATGTGAATTGACCCCTGTTTTTGTTGTTTGTTTGTTGTTTTTGAAAGAAAAGTTAAGCTGTTTAAGCAAAGAAAAGCAGTCTAATTTCAGGTTGAACGGATTATTCCAAGCATTTTATGTTTGAGTTAAACTCCAGAAGAGGCATAATGAATTCCACTGTATATTGCAATGAAGGTTTTAGCTAATCAGACAGAATAAAATGACAATAAAATTGTGCCTTTAATAGTCTGTCTCATATCCTGCATAATTTCATGTGTTTCATAAAAGAAGCTGGTGAAGAAAGGAAATCAGGTTCAACAATTAATCAATAGCTAATGCAGATAGGGCATAGTAGATGGTATCTGACTTTGCTGGGACTGTTTTGCATTGCTTTCCTTGGTTACTTCACTGTTGCTCCCTAATCTTTATCAGCATTTACTTACCCACTAGAGAAATGCACTTGTTTTTCCAGGTCACAATGACCTTTGAGGGTCTGACATTCACAATGTTTACTGTAGACCTTAATTAAATGAATTATTGGGAAGGTGTTTAGGAGGAGGAAATCTGAGAGAGGAACACGCAGTATGATGTAATTCTGTATTTGTAGTTAATGTTAGTTTCCTTTGGTAGTGAGAATATATTTGTGCTAAGAAGTTCATGAATTATGTAGTTCATAGTATTGATGATCCTAAACTTAAATGTTTTTGTTTTTAAGGAACTCATTCAGGTTTGGGTGAAACAATAATTTTGAAAAGTAAATGACAACCACATCCAGTTTCCACTCTGAAGATTTATATGTATAAAAAGGACACTTGTAAATTATGGCAGCAAAATCTGTCTCTATTCCTGGATGCCAGTTTTAGCCTGGATTCACAGTTCTGTGCCTGCTTTTTAGAAAAGATGACAACTTCTGTGGAGATATTTTCTATACAGATCAGTCCTTAAAACACTTGTTTTTCAAGCATTTGTTTGTTTGTTTGTTTATTGTTTCAGAGAATGGAAAACTTCACACAGAAGCAGGGCCTGGTGGTTTTTTTGTTTTGTTTTGTTTGTTTGTTTGTTTTTTGTTTGTTTAACATTCAGGGCTAGGTGAAAGCCCAGATTTGCTATTCTAAAGCTGTTGTAATACAATACCTTTTTTTTTTTTTTTTTCAGACCAAATCTTACAGGTAAAAAAATAAAAATAAAAAGTACTATCTCTTCATTTATAAAGGTTTTAATCTCTAACTTGCAATATTTTTATATGGCTCTACACTGGATAAAGAACAGTCTATACCCAGAAACATCTCCCTGTGCACCTACTTAACAGATAGATATCAGGTCGCTTTCTGTTGAAAACGTAAATGGAGGGAAGACTGGTCTGAACACAAGTCAATAATACTGTGTGTGCCTCTAGCACAAGCTTTGTGAGTCACTTTCCAAGTACTAACAGATCATGCTTTACCAAGTAACTTCATGATTGGCAGTGTTGTTAAGACTGTGCAGATCAGGTAGTGCTGATCACTATAAGTTTGGACAGCCAAAGAGAAATAAAGAAATAGACTAGGAGTTTGATTTTTTTTTGTCATTTCTTATTGAAATGAACCAGTGATTTCATGGAACAGAATGACCAGTGTGATACTTCCAGAATATTTCAGACTTTTATAGGGAGGAAAGTAAATAATGCTAAATCCAGAAAACTGAAGACAGGAAAAAGCCTAAAATCAATTCCTCCTATTTTCCAGAGGGTTGCCATAGCCAGCTCTGCTGGAGACATAATTTCTTCTTCATAATGAGAAACGTAGGTATTTTATACGGAATGAAGTTGTACTTTGCCAAGTAAAAATATCTTGCCAGAATATCCCTACAACCTGCTCAGGAGGAGTTCAGAATCTCCTTTTATTTATTTAACTGGGAGAATACTCAATTTCTAAGAAATTATTTATATTTCTGGTAGTTTTGTGTATCTGGTCTCTCAGATTTTCCCATGCAATTATGTGAATACCTCTGAGATGACTGAAATCATGTTTTTTAAAGAATAAAAGAATTTCCACATCAGATATTATAAAAAAAAAAAAAAAAAAGGAGGGGCTCTGAGTGTTTATCTTGTTTTGCCTAGGAAGGGAATCTGTGAGGATGAACCCTCAGGTGACAATTTTCGACTACGCATAGCTGGAGAGAGTCTCTCCTACCTACAGCTCCTGTTCCTTGTCAGAATGGTCACTGCAGATGCATGCACTTCCACTGTTACCTGCCAGAGATCATTTCTTCCTCCTTTGTCATTTTTCTTCCTAATACAAAATGAAGTCAAACTTTCCATCACTTTTCCTTTCTTATGTAAGCGAAATTCTAAAGGTTGCTAAGGAAGTTAGTATGGGATCCTGACTGTGTTGTGTTGTGTCTACTCTAATCTGGTACCAAATACTGAAGTTTTTATGCTTGGAGTATTAGTGCAAGAGTCCACAATGTTCTTAAGAGTGTGTAAAGGTGAGGAAAGTCAATATTCTCCTTGTTGCTTGTTTTTACACAGAGCTTGACAAATATTTGTGTGCTGGTGGAGTTCTTAGAGTGCTATTTATTTTTTTAAGAATGTTCTTAAAAATTGACTTGGAATTAGGAGGATCAACAGAAATTAATAAACCTTTAGTGAAGACAATCCTTAATAGATCCCAGATGTCAGGTGAAGGGAGAAAAACCTTCAGTGAAAATTAAAATTCCCCACAGATTCATTTTGTAGTATGGTAAAGTTCCTGCCATTGCCCTTCACATCAAAAATAATAATAATAATGTAGGACTATCCGTGTTTTTAAAACACCTTCTTCTGTGTTAACAGTTTTGACTGTTAACACAGAAGTTTACTTGACTATTAACTTCAAGTTTATACTTCATTTATTCCTTTTAGCAGTTGTCAGCAATGAATTGTTATTCCCAATGGAAGTATTTTAGTTACAAAATGGGGAAACAGGCAAAACAGGTTCATTGTTCTGGGCATTTTTCATGGCAATGAAGTACACATACACTATGTCTTATTTGTTATTGCCACAGTGAAGGAAATAGTCGTAAGGTCTAATGTTGCATATAGTGACCCAAAGCTACTGAGTTCAAAAATTACCACTGTTTCCAGAATACAAATCTTAAATTATTTCTTGTGCTTTGCTTAGAAAAGGGAGAAGCATATCTGGAGATCCCATTTTCAGAAATATTTGTGTTAATCCCCGCTTTTAGGAGAATTTTCTGTAATAGATCTTCTGAATTGTTTGTCAGCTCTGCATCATCAGCAGAGAATTGAGTTAAACTTGGAAATAGAATCAAGAAAAAGTTCTATAAAAGAACATAAGATATTCAGAATCACTGCATTTTGTTTTGAATTTAAGAATTCATGGTAAAGTATTTATGTTATCATTATGTGTTTGTTTATTAAATAGGAGGGTATGTTTGGTATAGAAATATCTTGGATTCTTTTCATTCAAAAACATACCTGTTTTTCTGGATGAAGATTAAAAAAAAAAATCAGATGTAGACCTATTTAAAAGTGTGTAGATTTTACATGTTTTGGGAGTCATGAAGAAAACAAAGAACCAAACATTCTTTTGTTTGATTTCTTGTTTTTCCTTATTTTAACCAACAACAGTACAACAATATAAAAGCCTATAACATCTTTCTGGTGTATTATTGTTCTTTGTTTTTGATACAAAAAGTCTTCTCTAATGAGATCTCAGTTTAGATATGAATATGAAAAAGTGGTACTGATTACATTCCTTTCTAGGCCTCTCCATTATGTAAGGTCTTACAAAGTTGCCTGGGAAGTCTTATGTCTTGCAGTGTTAGCCCCACAGTTTGTGCAATGCTAATGTAATAGTTGTTGTTCTTGTTGTGGTGTGTGTGCGTTTTTTTTTGTTTGTTTGTCTGTATTTTATCATGAGTAGGAACGTATCTGAAAAAAGTTCAGAAGTTTAACCTATCAAGATGCAAAGGCAATAATATTTACCATGTATTTCTCAGACTACTTTCTTCATGAAATGAAAAAGATGATGAACATATGAAATACTGGATATAATTCCATAGTAGGAACCTTTTGTTTACAAAATTTTCCTCATTTCTTTGCAACTCCAGAGTTGATTCTATTGATAGTTTTATAAATATGCCCAAATGCCATAATGAATTTGTTCCTTGTATTCAGTCCCATACTATCTATTATTTTCTACTATTACTACATATCATATAATGTAATACATTTGGAAATGGCTGAATATTGGTATATTGCATCAGAGATTTGCTAATTAAATGTACCATGCTATCCTGTCCGTTTATGGGACCACTCCAAGTGATGTCCACTAAAGAGAAATATGTGGCATTGAAATTTTTCCTACCACTGCCATTTTAGTGTTTCATACAGTTTTTGATGAGCAAAGCTGAAATTGCATCCTGGAATTAATATCATTTATAATTTTCCTCATGTATTTATGGTTTTATGAGGTTTCTTCCATTGGTCTGCATTATGTTTAACCATTTTATTCATTTTTATTTCTGGGATTGAAAAGTAATAGAATATATTCAATAAACGTGACTTCTATTTGAAGTGTATTAATTTGTAAATGCAATGAACATGTATTGCATCAGACAGATTTACACATACATGTGCAATAGATTTATAGATAGAAATTATCATTTAGAATTTTGTCACATCCTTTTATGATTTTGTGGGGAATTTTTTCACTATTGTTTTTTATGGTATCTTATTCAGATGTTTTTCTATGACTATAGCATGTTTTACTTTGCATCTTGGGATCAATTTATACATACCAGGCTCGTTTTTCCTTTTTCACCAGTGGAAACTCACATGAAAGAGAGAATGCAGTTTTTAAATAGCTTGATTGCATTTTTTCTACTTGCTTCCAGCTACGGCACAGCTCATTGACATAAGAATAGAAATTACATTTATACTTTTCACATGAAAATATTTAGCTAAGATAAACCAAGAGAAAGAGGAGTTCAGAGGAATCTTTTTTTTTTTTTTTTTAACTCCTTTAAAATGCTTATTCCAAGTCCTTTTTCATGAGCATTACAATTTTTCTCTTTTTGTTACTATCATCTGATTTCCTCTAGCTGCTGTTCCCTACATGGCATACCTTGATATATGTAAAAATGTGCTTTCTAGCAGGTAAAATCTTTGAAAAATATTCCTAATTTAATTTTATACTCAATGCAACTTGAGCAGCATTCAATGTGACCCTGGAAAAATTCTGACTGATGGGCACTATATTGTAGATATAGATATTTTAAATGAAGGAAGGAAGATTCTCACCATTTCAGATTTGAATTCAGAACTAATCAAAATTTTTATGGGAAGTTTTTGAATCTGTATCATCTTTTTAGGAATCCCATCCTCTTCCTCTCAATAAAATTTACTCCCCTAGCACGAGGAAGCTGTACTGAAATAATGTATAATGACCTGTCAGAACTTTGGTTTTCATTCCCTGTCCCAAACCTTTGCTTAGTTTCTAAATTTTCTTCTTGTTGTGATATCTTCTGATGGACTGCATAATTTTATTTTATTGTACAGCTGTAGCTGGCTACACAGTTGATGACCTGTTCCTGTCTTATCATACACGAAATAATGTCAAAGTAATAGCTTTTTTCATTCACGGTGGCTTTGATTGTTTCCTCTCTCTGAACTAGTTCAGAGCAGACAGGCGAAGTTAGACAATGGTGTTTTGGTGCACTCAAAGGAGTGTAGTAAGGCTGAATAGCCTAAATTCTAGTATTATCTGATAATCCAAACAGATGGCTATAATGTTCTATTGCATCATCATAGAAAAGTACATAATAATAATAATAATAATAATAATAAGTTATCTAAAGTTTCACAAAGCTGGGAAAGTTGTAACTGCACCCTTATTTTGACATCCCAAAAAATCAGCCGTAGAAATGAGCAAACCGTTAAATGTAATTTCTCTGGCAGCCTATTTTCCTGTGTGCTAAGTATTGATAAATAGACTGATTTTTCTCAGATTATTGTTAAATTTATTCAGGGAATAAATCTAAATCATGCTATGTTTAACAATATCATCAAAGATTAATTATCTTCAGCAGAAGTGGTTAGTTATCCAGGTCACATGGCTGTGTCTGTGTTCTAATTCAATAATTCCTGAAATTAGCCACCATACAAATCATGATTGTTTACTAGTTTCAACATTTTTCAATCCCACATGCCTAACTGTACTGTTTCTGATTAACATGAATTTCACTAAATCAGAATTTGAAGATTCGACTGGATGTTTTCTGATATTGCCCTAGCTCTGTTATTTAGACTGTTTTAGGTAACTGAGTAACCCTGACACATTTTTACAGGGAAAAATATTTCATAAACAATGTATTTTTTAGACTAATGCAATGTAACATACATAAGGACACCAAAGCAAGCTGCAGTCTTTGTCTAACTTCATCCCTCCCATTGGCATATGAGGCCAGCAAAACACCTGGTAAATAGTGATAACTGCAGATCATAGGAACTACTTTAGGTGAACCATTGTGTTCTGTTAGCTGAAATATCCTGCTGATTGCTTCACTTCTATGTCAGTAGCTTGTGTGTTCTGTAAACATCACTTTCAGAAGTAAGCTATACATTGCTACAATAAAATGGGTGAGCTACTTACAAGTTAAAAAGGGTTTCAATATTGCTGCTGCTGCTGTTTAAGTCTATTAACTATGAGGGGCCAATAACCAATCCATTAAGTCACAGATGGTGCTCTAAAATCAAAACAACAGAGTCAAGACCCAAGGGTAAAAAGATCTGTTCTGGAAGAGAAATCTAGTGAATGTAACAAGATTGAGATTAATAGTTAGATATTTTTGTGACAAACTGTAGGGTTTATTATTATTATTATTATTATTATTATTTTGTTGTTACATGTTGTGATATACAATTTTTATGCTTATGCACTATAAAACAATGTGAAATAAATACATGTTTCTAATTTGGGGATATTTTTAGTGGCCTAAAAACTGTCTATGTACAAACTGCAGGGAAAAAAAAAAAAAAGTGATACACTGATTAATGAAGTTAAGATATAACAGCAGCTCTGAGGCTTAGTTGTCTGTTTCATTTGAATAATTATTACTACTAGTTTATCTTTTCCACTTAATAAATATTAGTAAAGCAAACAATACTCTCATGTCTCACGCATGCAATCCACATCTTCAGTAGTCTGCTGAACTGGTTCTTGAAAATATATCCTCGACTAGCTTTTTCCATCTAATGTTTTTTATGGTTAAGTGAGAGGGAATGAAGGTATGGAATAAACTTCTTGTATTATTTGCACTAATATATAACACACATTGCTGCTAAATGACTAGACTGTAACATGCCAAAGGCTAATAACTACAAGCTCTGTATTTAAAATACATTCTATGGTGTTATTCTAAATACATATATGTCTATATATCTGCTTCAGAGGTATAGTTTGTCTTAGAAATGAGACATGATAATAGGCAAACTAGTATAGTGCAAANAATAATATAGAAAAAAAAAAAAAAAAAAAAAAAAGCTTTTTTTTTTTTTTTTTTTTTTCTTGAGAGTGTCCATAGATTCCATGCATGTCAAGATGCTACATACTTGTTGAATTCCAAGCTTTGCAATAATTTCCTTTAAGGCAGGTGTTTTGCTGAAACAGAGAAAGGCTGCTGATGCACAAGCTCAGAGAAGACCATAAGTTTATCATTTCAATATGTTATGTGAGTCGTTAATGATTTAGATTTCTAATGTTCTCTTCTGATACAGAGGCCCAACCCTCCCATTAAACATGGAAGCAAAAACTCTGTTTCAGAACAGAATAACAATAGATGTTCCTGTTATGAAATGATAACTGACTGGTATAAATGCAAACAGTCCTACTGAAACTAATAGCTGTTATAGATTTACACCAGTGAAATGGAGCTCAGACTGGACCGGTGCCTAGCATTAGCTCATTAACATAAATTCTTGCATGTGTATTCGTAGCAAAAGGCTCAAGTTGAGAAAGAACCTGTCTGGAAAAATATGCACCACCTTTCTAGGGATGTGCATGCACTGCAAAATGGGAGTGTAGAGATAGCATGCAATGTGAATTGTTGCTAAAATTTTCTTTCATTTTCTGTGATCTGTTTATCTCAATAGAAAGTTGGATGTTGGTGTTAGAACAAGGAAAGGTTTCATAAACATTTTGCTGTGTATATTAATTCAGGATTTTTTTTGTTTATTTTCTGAAAAAAAAAAAAAACAAAATTTAGAAGTGCTTGATACAATTTAACAATTTGATTTTAGACCGTGAACCCACACAGGTTATATTCAGTTGGTTTAAAACACAAAGACATTCCAGATTAAAAGAACCAGAGATGGGCAATTTTGAATTCATTACACTTTATGGAGATATTGCTGCTGTATGAATATGGATTTGAAAATTTTGGCATGCTTTGTAACTTATAAATATGTTAATTATTATCTAAACACCTTGATGGAGCCTGGGATTAGAATTATGAATCTAAGGTCCTGATTCAAAGAAGCCACTGAAGATGTGCTTTATCTCACTGAAGTGTAAACCTAAAATTAAGCCTCTGTTTGCATGCTTGTCAAACTGAAGCTTAAATGAACATGGCAGGTCCTCTTAGAGAAAGCAGAAGTGTGTTTGACTGCCACATACCAAAAAGGGAAGCTATTATAGGAGTCAGAGCACACAGCTAGGAGTGAGAGAAAAGGAAAATTGGATCACTGAAAAGAAGCCTGGCAGACTAAATAAGGTAGAGAGGAACAGGTAAGGATTACAGAAAAACAAAAACAACGACAAAAAAACCTTCAGAGATTCAAGATACAACTACCCACAGGCAGGAATGTTACAAAGGGTTTGGAGATCATGGTGAAGTTATCTCTAAACTGATCTTTAGGAGGAAGCAGCAAAATGGGGATGGTGTCCTGATTATTATCCTCCTGACTTTCTCATATACTCTGCCACCAGATTAATACTCCTGTCAGAAACCCAAGTAAGGCTCATCCCTCTCCCCCCCCCCCTTTTTTTTTTGATGCCAATATTCTTACATTACTGTATGTGTCCTACACTCTCTGTGTTTGCTCTTTGAATTGGTTATATTATCTTTTCAGCCACTCTTTGCCCATGCATGCTTTCTGGAGTGCAGGATATTTACATTGTGTTTAAAAGAAAACAGATTGTATATAAAGAGAATGCAGGGCAGACTGATGATTCATTGGCATTTATTAGGAAAAATGTGTGTGTGTGTGTGTGTGTGTGTGGTGGTGGTGGGGAAGCTGCATTAATCCTGAATGTAACCGTTGCTTTCTTAGCCAAAGTGATTTGAAAGGATATTGGAAAGGTTAAGGAATGTGGGCGTGTCAGAGACAGTTAGGTCTTCTACAAGCTTTCACTGCTTCTATTTTCCAACACATGAAAACTAAACATTCTCATCTTGTTTGTATTATCATGATAATGAATTATCTGGACTGTGTTCTGTGTGGTGCTTTTCTCTTAAACCTCTGTTGTACTATAGGCATGTGTGTTCTCACATACATGCACACATTCACACAGCTGAAATTTTTTGCTGTTGAAATCCCATCAGCTTGAAGGGTAAAACTAAAGGCACTGGCTTAGAGTCACAGTCTGTCAGTGCAGCTGATGAAACAGCAGCCTCTTGTGGTAAAAAAAAAAAAA
>VXAA01004155.1:37880-67902 GCA_013399115.1 Anseranas semipalmata | reverse complement strand
AAAAAAGAGAGAGAGAGAAATAATTAGGAAGTAAGTCCTCATGAGGAGCATCTTGTCCTCATGAGCATCTTGTTTGCAGAGTAACACCAAACTTTCTGATCTTCTTGTAGTGCAGGTACAATGATTATCAAACAAAGGCGCACACAGGTTGTCTAATAGTTTCCAAAGGGAATAAGATTCATTTGCTCATAGTCTGGGATGACCTTTTAATTCCCAAGTGTGAATGTTAATAGGCTTCCTCATTAAAGAACCTCATTAATGTCAAAATCCCACTGAAAATCATTAACTATGATATGATAACACTGAGGAGAAAAAAACTCATAGAGAAACAGTAAATATGTTTTGAATGTCCTCTTAATCATCTGAGATTAGCAAGTTACCTCAGACCTCCAATGACAACAATAACAAGTTCACTTTAATTCCATATTCAGTGCCCTGCAAATGGAGTAGCATAAAAAAAAACTGATATGCCTTCCTTTTGCAGTACTCTTTTCAGAGGATTCTTTCACTCCTGATGACCTGGATTGTTTCACTAGAGATTTTTAGGCATATTGTGTTTTAGTTTGCATCAGCAGTTTTAGTATTTTCATATATTACAACAGGCAGGTTGTAACAGTGTGTTTCTGGATTATAAAAGCATGCGACAACAAGTCCAAGGTATAGAACATGTAGAATAAGAAAAAAGCAAGAAAAAAATAGCAATATTTGGCTTTTCTAAAGGCTGGCTAACAACTGAACCAATAACTTCATCATATGTAAATTTTTTGCTCTTCAATTCCACCTTTGAAGTTGTTCTGCTGTAAAGCTTTGTTACCTGCCTTTACTTCTTGTTGTCCCACCTCTCCAGTGACTTGATTTCCTCAAAGGAAGGTCTTGAGTCTCAGCAGGGTATATAACTTCCCTCTGTGGTCCCAGCTCAGATAGTTCATTCACGCTACTCAATTGAGTAGAATTGTGGAATATGACAAGCCTTTGCATCAGGGAAACCTCTTTCTTACCAAAAAATGTGGACTTCGGAAGTGGCAATGGTTGTCTCACACTTGCCTAATCTCACAGGCAAGCTGTTCCTGGTCACGAGGCACAGTACAGTGTCTGGGGTGTATGAGATGTATATGCAAAAGGTTCAGGTTTAGCATATCTTTCTTTCCAACACTTGCAAATCCAGTCATACTGTGTCCTATACTGTGTATTGCAAAATCGACTTTAATTGAATGAGTTTAAATAATCTTATTTTGTAGCTAATGTTAATTCAATGGCCAGTGCACACTTCTGTGATAGGAGATAAATTATGGCTGCAAGAGGCACATCAATTGTACTAGTGAAGGTGGAACACCAGTTGTCAGCCAGGATGGTGCTCCACTTACCTGTAACAGCAGACTTATTGTCAAGCAGAGCAAAAATGAATAAGCTTTACAGTGGAAGTTTCAGTACTTTTAAATAAACACAGCTTTTTCTTTTTTTTCTTTTTCTTTTTTTTTTTTTTTCCCTCCCCTCTAATGGAAAGCAATGTATTTAAGAACTCTGGCAAAAATGTCTGTTCATCTGTTCCTTTGGGACAGTTACAGGCTTTGTATCAGCACGTGCTGGCTGACAAACTGCTACTGTCTGGATGAACGAAGGGAAAAAATACCATGCTCCTTTACTGCTAAAGAAGACAGCATGATTTGGTGCCAGGATCTTACCATACCATTTGATATATAATCAGTTATCCTTTACACTGTACAACAGATGGAGAGAAAGTGTTTTGAGTTGGTGAGTTGGAAAAGACTCTGGCTACTTATGTGTACCATTTTATAAGATTTTCTGCAGACTGACTTTTCAGTGCAATGAGATCACTTATGTACTTAGGATTACATTCTTGATTAAAGACCTTGTTGGACTGAGTTGTTGGACCTTTCGTTGAGGATAAGCAGTGGTTTCTAGTTGCCACGTAAAGAACTCTATTTCCCTACTGCTAAAATAATTATTAAAGAAAACTTGCTGTGACTGCTGTTATATTTTCTAATCCTGGTGGATATATTAGAAATTGACAACAGTAAGTCCTGCATTAGAAATGGTCCCCATACTGAGTTACCATGCTGCTCACTAAAATGGTTTAATCTTCTGCCACAGCGATTTTTTGTAAGACTCTTATTGTGGCTTAGTTCATAAATTAGATGCAGAGTTCTCTTATACTTTTGTGGCTGATAATATGCCCCTTTCTGGGACATAATTGACATTGCTGCAGTTTCAAACCAAGGAATGAAAAGCTTTTATTTGTTCCAAGTGGTTACTTCTTGAGCTTTTTTCAATCAACTCTTTAAAAAATATACAAACAATAAGGGAAACCAGGAAGCTTATAACAACAAATTTAAGTTCTATTCAAAAGAAATGTTCTGTGTAGATAACTAAAGGGATAATAGGGCTCATTTTCTTTTGAGCCTGCCCAGAGAATCAAAGGGCCATTTATTCAGAAAACAGTCCTTCTCTAAGCTCATTTGAACTTGTCAGAAGACTCACAAATCTATTACTGCTGCAAGTGTAGTTCATGCATGTTCAGCTTGCTAACACAGATGAGAGAATGATTATAAAGATGCAAATCAAATGAAACTCAGGGAAGGGATCAGTTGACAGAGCCACTTAAGAAAGAGACTGTTACTCTGACAGCACTCTTTTTTTTAGAGATTATAGAAACATCACAGGGGTTACGATGTCCATTTTTCTGAGGGGGACTCTGTTTGTCTTCCAAGGCTTTTATCATTTAATGGCAATGGAAGCTGAAAGTAAATGCTGTTGTCATTTACACTGCTGGAGTTGAAAGTGGTGTTTGGCCCACACAGAACTGAAGTCTTGTGCTCTTATTGCATTAGGCCTTCAGATACAGGCTAATCAACAATAAGTCCTCAGATGTTTTTGGAGCTGTAAAACTCTCAGGGCAGTTGACTTCTGAACAAGCCACATCTCCTTCTGGAAGGGAATAAATAGCAGTTACTCAAAGTTCTCGTACTGATTTCAAGACACTGCACAAATATGAAAGAAGGAAGAATTTGGCCCATAGAAAGATCTGTAACATGGATGAATGCACTTCATACATTATTCAAAGGCTTATCCTGGTGCAATAACATGTCTTTAATTATAACTTTTGAAATTTAAAGAGCAATTTAAACACAGAATAATCAAAGCTAGAGGAGAATGACACCTATTAGATCATTGAGTTATTCTCCTGCCACTGCACAAATGTTCTCTATTGTGCATTTTGAAGTGTTTTGTCCATAATTTTCTTAAGTCACAAGCAACAGGGCTTCCACCACTTGAAGGGGATTAGGATTTTCTGGCTAATCGCCCTCAGGGCATTTTTCAGATATAGTCTTTCTTTTTCTTTTCATAATTTAACTCATGTAGTTCTGATGTTTTGAGGAAACAGTAGGAGGCTTAATAAAGAACCTTTATTGCCTGCTTTCTACTGACAGTCCATGAGGAAATGGTAGCTATGCAATGCAGCTTTTCCTAAAACAGCTGGGCTGCAGTAAAAGTTCAGCCCCACCCTCAGGCACTCAATACAATCTACTCCACATTTTTCCCAATATAGAGTTATACTCTCTGTTTTGTCTTCTAGCTGTACTGCTACCTGCAGAAGCTCTTTTAGCTTATCTTTCTTTTTTCACAGAGAGAAGCATTCGTTTTCTTTCTTGCTTTTTTTTTTTTTTTTTTTTTTGTGAGGATGTAAAACCAAATAGTGAAGATCTCTCTCTTGTTTGTTCCATGGCCAGATGTTCCTGAGCTTGTTGTTTCTTTGCTCCTTCTCACACAGATAATTTTGGTCCTGTACTGTCACTTTTCTTTCCCCAGAAAGTAAGGAATGCTATCTGGGTCTTAGACAGATAAGATGATAACCATTGGGATACTGGATCGGAAGCTCTCTCTTTTACTGAGTTGCCATTTCTTGCAGACATTAACATTGACATTATTATTGGCTAACTCAGGTGTCTGGCTGTTAATTGTTCTTTTTTGTAGATTTTTACACACTTCATAAATGGAGTCCAGAAACTTAGTACTGGGTCTTGGGGATTATGTTATGTTCTGGAGAGCAAGTCACCTAAAAATTAATGCTGCCATACTTCTTACTGTGATGCATAAATTAGTTGTGAATCTATACCTAGTTACTGCAAAGTTAACAATGATAAAAAGAAAAAAAATCTAAGCAGAACAGGTAGGGGCAAATCCTGTAATGAGGGGGAAAAAAAAGAGTCCAGAAAGTTGATGGCTGGGACAAGAATCCAAAAGTTATGGTACATGAAGACTGAAATATATTGATATGTGGAGATGTCCAAAAGTTGATTGACTAAAGTTTGGAAGAATGCCTGAAATGGTGAATTTAAGAAAGTGGTTTTATTCTGACAAAAATATGTTGTGTGTCTTAGTCAATGAAGTCTTGACATCTATCAGGTGTTGATATTGAGTGATTTGTTCCAGTCTGCCCTATAGTACTTTGTTTCATATTTACTTCTCAGCCAAGTTCTGATATCAAAGACTGTCATTCTTATGATATCTGTTCCTCTTTCTGTATTTTCCAAAACTATAACACAATGATTGCTATTTTAAATAAAAGGACTAAATGGAGGGAAAAGAATGATTAATTCATGTTTAACATATCAAGAAAAGTACCTTTTTTTTTTTTCTGAAGTATAAGTATAGGAATACTCCGTTTTCTGTCATTACTATATTTCTTTGCATATAGTGTGGCGTCAATTGTCATGTAGCTATGTCACAGAGTAAGATGTAGATTTGGTTAACAACTTGCTAAAAACTGTAATTAGATAAAATATAAATGAACGTATAATTATGCTTTATAAATAAACTTTCAAGTATGCTGAAATGACCCCATAATCAGTTAGTGCAAGCATAAATAAAGGTACAGAAGTTTTGCAACTGTAACAGACAACCTGAAAAACATGAAGAAACTAATTACTTCCAACTGACCTGACATAAGAAATGTCCTAATCTGATCTGAGAATATGAATGTACAAGCTGATAGACACTTCATTAGAAATGCATTAGACAAAATCTGATTAAATCTGGAATAATTCTGTTACTGTGCAGAACTTGGCTTACAGAGTGTCAGGGCCGTGAGGCACCCACAAGCTCTAATAGACCTGGACAGCCTCAGTGCACCCACCTCTGCCCTTTGGTCCAGGATCTTTCTTTAAGCTCAGGTCTGTCCCTAGTCCTTGCCTGAGCTATGGAGTATGTAGCCCTGTGCCCAGCCTAGTCCTCTGCTAGTCCCCATGTTTTTGCTGGACTTGCAAGGTATTTCTATAGCTAGATCAGTAAAGCTGAGAGGAGAGTAGATATAAGAAAGTTCTTTGTCTTTACTTGCTTCATTTGATAGCACAACCAGATACTCCACAGAGGTCAAGCAGGCCTCTGAGGACCATACATAAATGTGAATGGCTAACCAAATCTCTGAAGATAGTCTCCTGGCAAAGGTACTGTTTAACACAATATTAAATAACCTGAAGTATTTCTAATTAAACATTAGAAAAAGGCAGACTCTGCCTAAACTCATCTAATGATACAGCTGAGAATAGTTTGGACCAGTGAAAACTGATGGCAGCTTGCACTCTGAGCTTTTAATTCTGTGTGATTTTGGTTCATTACCCATTGCCAGTTTGAATTCTGCTTGAATCCAGCCAGAAACTTTGTTTCCAGAAATCTGAATTTCTTGGCTTGGATCAGGTTTCATTTGCTGAATAGACATTCACATGGTTGGTAATCTCACAAGTACCTTGTCATAAGAAACACATGGAAAAACAAAACTAATATGACCTTTTTGTTCTGTAGGTGACTCACTGATACTTCAAAGATTTTGGGGGGAAAAAAATGGAAAAGGAAAAGGATTTTTTTCAAGTAAATGAAAAAAAAAGTTAAAAGAGAATGTGCATTTGAATAGCATCCAAATTGCTACCTACCTCCTATCAGTTTCCTATTTTTGTTTTTCCTCTGAAATGCTATACATTCAATGAAATCAATGCAGGGGGAAAAGAGAATGTTTTTATTTTTGTTGTAGTTGTCTGTTTGTGTATTTGTGCAGACTCAGGATATGAAAAAATGTTTTTTACTCTGTTACCTTTCACAGTTTGGTGCAGTTAAAAATATCCTGTTTAATTTCAACAGAAGCAAATACCAGTTACCTTTGTAGGTGTCATTTGTAGGAATGATTGGTGGGAGAAGTGATCTGAAGCACAAGTACATATCTAAGTGGTAATCAAATACAAGTAAAATTTAACAGTCATGTAAACAATGAAATTAATTAACCAGCCAAATCGTGGAGTCATTGTTGAGGAATCATTCTTCAGGAACCATTCTTCAGGAAATAGATGTGTATAAAGCAAGCTGCATTTAAAAACAGAATGAGTTTTATTATTTATTTTAAAACCAGTTAAGCTACATATGTACTGTTTCATTTATCAGGTCATAAGGATTTTTTTTTTTTTTTTTAGTTTTTTAATGTTTTCCTTTTTTCAGAGTTTAGACAGACAAGAAAGACAAGTTATAATTAAAGCTTGCAGAGTGCTCTGGATGTGCCCAAAGTCATAGAAATGTGAAAAAAAAAAATGAGATTTTAAGGTATCGATTGAGATGATTCAGGAGTTTTGATTGAAGCATTCATGTAAGTGCTTTTCTGGATGTGTGCCAGTGCACTTAGCTGTTCTTTTACTGATAGCTCTCCAGTAAAGCAGATCTCAGACTACAGTTGACACAAATCCTTCCTACAGTTTATGCTGGTAACTAGAGCTGGGACTAAACCAAAGCTTTTGTTTCAAATATCAATAAACTTGGGGAGAATTCAAAACTGGAATAGGATTTGAATTTTGCTGCTTAGCTCATCTATAATCCTGAGAGAACTGCTATGAGGCCCTGATGGATTGGTTCCAGATGGTGCCTATTAGCACTATCCAATGGTGGAGAACAGCATGTGTTTCTTTGTCTTAGTGGAAGTGTAGAGTATGGTGACCTTTCAATGTTTTCTACTTTACCTATGGTAAAATGGTTGTCTTTACCTATGATACATTTTTATTTTATTTTATTTTATTTGGCGTATAGTTTTTCATTTAGGCAGCTAGGAAATACATGAAAATGTTAAAGCTTGTATGCTTCACTTTTATTCAATTAAATGTGAAAAAGCAATAACAGTGTTTCATCATAAAAATAGATAAAAAAGTAGCTGCATTCAATATTATTTAAGGTAACTGCACTTTATTTTTTTTCTTAAAGAAAGGTTCTTGAACTAAAACGAAGGAGCTTGAGTAGAAACTTTAAAGATTGAAGCAGTGACAGCTTTATATGGAACTGAGGAAACTCTTAAACACTTGTAAAATAGAACAGAGAATGTACTCAACTACAAGTATAACTGAAATATTTTAGAGCTGATACTTCCCTAAGATGAGAGTTGGGACTGTATATACGATATATTTTTTTTCATTATCACCATCTAACTAGAAACCAGTAAGGTATTTTCCATACCTGTGTAAGAGCAGATACACTATCTTCTACAAACTTACTAATATATGCTTGTTTGATTTACCTTCACCTCAGCTGTGTTACTTTTTCTGTGGTAGACTAAATTTGACATTTGTAAAGAATTAGCAGTTCACCAGAATTTTAATCATAGCCATAGAAATGCTCCACAACGTATCCATAAATGATTTAGTGAAAAATGCTACTTGAAGAAACAGAATAATTTTCAATACTGAGTACAAAAATTGTATAAAATACTGTTTTTAAGTGAAACACACAGATATGTGAATCAGGGTAATATATTTTCTCTATTAGAAAAATTTCTCTATTAAAAAAGTTTGTTTGTTTGCTTTTAAATGCCCTTAAAAATCTCTGTCTTCCGTCAACAGTTTCTGCATGACCATGGAAAGAGGAAAAAAAAAAATAATTATTTCCTATTAAGAATGATTTTTGATTTAAAATGTATTTTTATAACTTCCATAATCAGTAATATTTTATTGAATGTAAATCTACTTGTTTTGCAGTAGCATTTTTTTTAGGCAAGTCAGAAATTAGATCTGTTGCTCCTGAAAGTTGCAAAACTTTTCTAACTTATTGCAGATACAACATTTCCAAAGCATCTTTCAGTTGTATCATTTCCAAAAAAGTCATTAAATTAATCTATATAGCTTATAGGTGAGGTCACTGTTCTAGTATACCCATGATAGAAGTGATGAATCATTCATTCATTTTTAAATGATTTGCAAATTAGAGCTGGAGAAGTATAAGCACTTAACAAGAATTTTTCATGTCTAAAATTTGCTTCTTATTCTGAAAGATATTATTTTCTTTAGCTGATATACAACATAATTATCGTTGGAATTAATACAATTTTAACAGGATATAATATTCCTAAACCATCTTGAAATAAATATGCATATTCTGGTCTAGTCTGAATGTTATGAAATATTCAGTATTTGACAATAAATGCTTCGAAAGGTAGGTATGTGCTGGCACTCTAGTAATTGGGTTCATTAATTGCTTCCAATAGAAATGTGAAAGTTTCTTTTCCTCTCCACAACTAATTTCACTGGTACTCATGGAAAAAAAATTACATTTTTTTGAGATGGTTTAGGAGAAGGAATCTACTCGCACAGAGATGAAATACTGAATTTTTGACCTTTTTTTTTTTTCCAATGAATAAAGCACGTATTTAGCGACATATGTAATCTGTGTAATATTAATCTAACAATATGTGCAGCATATTAGAGCAAGTGGGAGTACTCAGAGATAAACTACCAGTATTTGTCCTTATTTTGTAAAAGGAACTTGAGGTTTTCTTGTCAGAGAAGTGGAGAAGATACACAGGGAATAATACCATCACTTCTTTTCTCCCACAAATAAAAATGTCTTTGAATAATCAAAGAGAACAATAGCACCATTTGCTAATGAATGCCTACTAAATGCATCCTCTGAAAATATTCGTGTTTGTTTTTGAGGAAAATAATACTAATTTCTCAGATGTTAAAGACGAGACACTACTACAGAGTGAAGTACCAAAAACAGTTTTGTCACCAAATGATGAATTAAACAGCAGAAATTCCCAGGATGCATCCAAGAGTTCTGGAGGAACACTTTGAATGGGTTTGAACTCCTCTAAAACAAACGGTCAAACATACCCAATCCCAGAGATTCAATAAAATGAGTTTCAGTGTTAGAGAATACTTTATCTACCCTTGACAGAGGTACATATGAGATCCTAGAAATCACAGATCTTCAGTAAATAATTTGGTTGCAGTAACACTTTAAAAATCAAATTATGAAACACTTAATGGATATTACAAGGAGATATTACATGTATGATATTACAAGGATATTGGTTTCTATAAGGGAAAAAATGTGTCTGTAATTTAATGTAGCAGAGTTCCTTGAGGATGTCAATAAAACAGTGTGAAGGAGATAGGTAGACATGTCTAAGCTTTCAAAAAGCCTTTGGCAAAGTCTTTCACAAAAAGCTATTAAAATGAGCAGTTGTAAAGGGAGAGCAAAAATTCTGTCACAAGTCAGAATTGGAATGAAACATGGAAAACAAAGAGCCTGCATAACTCATCATCTTTGAAGAGGGTGAAATGTTAACAGTGGTGTGTTTGAATATTGAAAGAGAACCACTCTGGTTTAATGTACTGTTTGCATTAATGATCTGGAAGAGAGACAAAATGAACAAACTACTGATTATTTATGATAGAATAAGAAAAAAAAGAATTTGAGAAGTTTCAGGGTGATTTAGCAAAATGAAGTCACAGATATGATGACAGGTGTAATACAAAGCTGGCGATGGCAGAACAGTTCCCAGTGCTGGCAGTGTTCTAAATGTTCTTAAATATCTTTGGATCTGTAATTAAGATATGCCTTCATTAAAGAAAACAAAACTCTTACATGTATTTGTCAGTAATCGCTCAAAAAAAAAAAAAAAAAAAAAAAAGAGGAGCTCTCATGTATCCATGGTTCAGAAAGAAAATGCACTATATGAAGAAGAGAGCATCATGAAAAGAAGTCACTTTAGATTGACTCCTAAGTTTAATGGTAGGCTTTGCAGCTGAATTTATGTCACCATGACAGGAGCATTTGGAAAACTGATTGACATTCATTAGTAACACACTAGTAATAATTGGAGTTAATAATTAGTTCTTGCATATTATCAATCTTAATTATTGCTTATTTAAAGAAGTCAGTCCTTAACGCTTTTGCCCTAAATTAGTATACAAACCACACAGCTGATATTACATGGTTAGCACTGATGGCAATGGTCCTTGATGCTCATAGCCATCAAGGTGGCCAGGCTTCAGAGTTCTACAGTGAGGAGGGCAGCTGGAACCAAACCAAGCATCTGCTTTCTCCTACCCCAGCACTTTGGACCTTATCCTCTTATAAGACAACTGAATTCACAGAGAGTTCCCAGCTCTTGGGCTTGGTCCCTGGGCTACACAGTTCTGGGGATGTTGCTTTGTCAGGGCACATGCTTTATCCTGTTGCTCAGCTGTTATTTCATTTGCTGAGCTGCTGCTGCTGCTTAAAGCAGTGCCTGTCTTGCCCCAGCTCTCAACATTGCACTTGAGGTTCAGAAAAAAATAATGGTAAGCTCTCCTTAGTCTGCTTAGTGTCTTTCTACTTTTATAGGAGAAAACAGACATCTGTTTTGGTTGCATAGGATCCAGATTTCCTAAAGAATTTAGGTATTATTTTAATGGTGAAGACATACCCTAGGAGGATAAGTCTGGGTTCAGGTCCCTTTCATAAGAGGCAATTGTGCATTTTTCATGACAAGGCCATTAGGTCAAACATAAAAACCATTCTGACATTACAAACTATTAATAAATTAATGAACAAAGGCTTACTTCGGTATGTACAGTGATTATGGTACAAAGTGGTAGGGACTAAGACCTACTGTGAAAGATGGAACATTCAGAAAGTTATTTAACTTTCCTAAGTCATCTGATCCTGGCTATAAGGTAATGAACTATGCAGATGACTAACTTGATCTGATGTGACCATTTCTATGTTCTTGCAGTGGTCTGTTTCACAAAAATAGTTATCAATATAATTTTCTACAACACTGTTGACAGCTTTCTCTTTGCTGTCACGTTCATTTTACTATTTAAATCAATTCAGACAACATCTTATCAATTGGGGTGTGTCTCTATTAAATATTAAATCTATATTGACAGATAAGAATTCTGTCAAAAACATGGAAAATTTATTACAAGTCAAATCTTATAAAGATCTTAAATTTCTCCTGTAAAAATCACAGTGGTCTTTTGGTACATTGAATTGGTATTCTTCCTGTGTAGAATGTTTAATTTCATTTTCTTCTGAGGCAGGACAAATACAGAACCATACATGAATATGTAAAAATGGTATGGTAGGACGACAAGGCATGCAAAAATCTTTCAGTTCACGTGATTTTTGTACAGTGCCACAGGAACAATTTCACCCATGGAATAGCTGTGCAGTCCAAAAAAGAAAAAAAAAAAAGGTTTTGAAAACTCACTGGAGTTTCTTTTAAACTAATAAAAGTGATTTTCAGTACAGAAGTAATCAAAATTTAACAAAGTTAAATTTAGGCCAGTTTAAATGAAATATTACTAGATCTATAGCTATATGGCATGGTTTGATAAAATCCTTCCGTTTATTAGTGTACTCCAGGAACTAAATGTAATATAAACAAAGTAGCTAACTATAATGAACATGCAAAGGTAAAAATTATTGCTTACATAGTACTGGATGATAACATTCTTGCATTCATTTAGCATTTTACTTTGTAGATAGTCTCACTGAGTGATAGTTTGATACCAAATTTTATGAAAAACACTGGAGAGTCTCCTCAACATCTGTAGTGTGGGCTGGGGGGAGGCTTACCTCTCTGTTCACCTGTGGGCAACGGAGTTGCAGTGATGTCTACAGAAATCCTGCCAGAAGGAGAAAATGACCTTGAGCACAAGAGAACCTGGCTGCTTCTCATGTGCTTCAAGAGAGCAGCATCAGACTTTGTTTCTTCTCAGTTTGTAGGGGAATAAAAAAAAAGATTTTATTTTTCTTAGAAGTATTTTAATTTGTCTAAACAAGACTTTTTGCAGTGAATGACATAGGAATTTGTATAATACTGAGGAAACGATGGGCAGAAGAAAATGAGTTATGTTTTTTTTTTTTTCTAAATTTGTATTTTTAAAATGATTCCTGGTCTCTGCATTTTTGTGTCCATAAACGTGTATGATAATGATAGAGATGTTATGTTTACATTGAAATTCATACAGTTATTTTATAATTAATTAAGATACACATTTAGTAGATGTACAAAGTAAGCAACTTCATTCTAAGTGCTTGACATATTTTACCTGACAAGGAAAATGTGGAGGTCCTACCTTTTAATCACTAAATCAAGATTTATTTATTTACTTACTTTTGTAAAGAGAGAAAGAGCTCTGCTGTTGTATATGATCAGCCTTCTCTCTTCTGGGCTCTTTCCTGTCCCCCAGTTTCACTTGCTGTTGAGACTACTCTCTCAGAGGTGGGTTTTATGCCAGAAGTTGTATTAGCAGTACACAGTAAAATACTGCAAATGTTATCCTTCTTGGACAGTCAAACCACACATTTGCCATCATGCACACAAGTAAGACTGGGAAGAGCAGGTAAGAAATGCTGAAAAAGTCTGTCCTGATCCTTGATGGGAGATGTGTCATTATTAACTTGCCTTCAGGAAAGTACAAGTGAGATTTTTTTCCCCCTTTTTAATACTTCCTAATGTATTTTAACTCTTTTCCTCTAGTTTATTTTGACTTCAGCCTCTTGAGTTGCTCTGTGGTAACCTTGATGTTTCCTCTTATTTAAGATAAATATTTTGTATTTTAAGGAGATATTTTTCTCAATTCTGTGAGTGAGGGCTTTTTTATTATTATTTATGGAGTAAACTTTAGTAGATACAGTATTTCTGAGAAGTGCAAGAATTCTAACAAGTAAAACTTTCCAATATTGACAGGTGTTGATCTCTGAATGCTGGAAAGATATGCTCTGCAGCTATTTCAGTGTACACATACAAACATATTTGTAAGAATTTAGCAATGTGTCATCACAATATCCTGAAACAGACAGAGTTTTGCAGCAAGATTAGTGTTTTGCCCCTAGTGAGAGCTGAAGTAAACAACATAGGTACAGACATAAAACTAATCAATAACTCCCATCCCTCTAGTTCCACAAGCAAAAGGCAAAAAGAGAGGACATAACATGTGAAGTTTGCCTGTTCCTGGAGCATCTATTTATGATAACATTTTGAATAATGCCAGATACATGAGTAATACCAAAAGTTAGAGACCCAACAGCTCACGTCGTTAAGGCAGCCAGCGTGGCACAGGAACAAGAAAAAATAAGCACAAACAGAAAAAATTCCAAGTCAAGATAAGTTGGATGTATAACATTTCTCAGGCTGTTTCCAGGAACTCAGACAGCTTAGATGACATTTCTAGAACAGTCCCCAGTTTTTTCAAACTGAAAAGATTGTGACATTTTGTCTAACTGAAAGGAGGAGCAAGTCTTTTTTTATTATTATTATGTTAAATTAAATTTTAGTTTCTGATAAAATGCAGCTTTGATTGAACAGATATAAAAAGAGGAACCATAGCACCCTGCTTACTCATGCTGAACTCAGCCATTTTAGAGCAGAGAAAGATTTAAGGGAGACCCATATGCCTTCAAAATTATTAGAGCTGAGAGAAGGTTAGTGTTTCTCTCAATTAAACTTTTTCTTCTATTAAACCCTGACACTTTGATCATTTTTTTCTGTTCATTTGCAAAATAAGAAGAGCTATTATTTTTTGGCTCTCCCTCAGGATCTGCCCTTTCCTCCCATTCAGATGGTGGGGGAGGCTGGCTAATGAAATAATGACAGAGCTGTTTCACCCATCATTCCTAACAGAGGCAGAATTTTTAACAGAGATGTTTCTGCCTATTTGAAGAATAATTTAAAGACCAGAGAATTCTGTCACTTTTATCCCAACATCAGATGAGAAACGTTTCCCTTGTTGTAAGGAAAACAGTAGCTCCATTTACAGTATTTCTTCCAGTAACAATTTCAGCAAACAATAAGTTGTAGATTGGTAATTCTGATCAGCTGCTGCTAGCAGGGGTAGAGCTATCTATGTATTTCCTCAGAAGAAAAAAAAAACAACAACAACAACAACAAAAAAAACCAATTTCATTTGGGAGTTTTTTTCTCATTTGTTATCTGATGAAAAAAAAAAAGAATTACCTCACCTTCCCCAAAGTCTTTTCCTTTGCAAACCGTTGGTTTTGTTTACTGAAGCTGAAAATAAAGCATCAAGCTAGAGAAAAAAAAGGGAAAGGAAAGGAATGGAAAGGAAAGGAGAAAAAGACATTAACAGTAAAATTTAGTTTTGTGTCTCTTCTTCCGTATCTCTGTAATGGAGAAATATCACTGCAGTGAACTTCTTAACTGAAAGTAAATAGCTTTATTGTCAGCTATGTACAATGCTTTATATACTAAATGACAGCTTTTCCTGTGTTCTCCCCCTTCTCCTCTAGTTGTCCATTAGAACTGTTTGTACTGATATGTTAAGACAATATTCTACTAAGATTTTGCTAGTTATGATGCCATGATTAAGCCATTCTATCTACTTTTCCCTCAGGGGCTTCAGTATTTCTCATACATTATAAATAAGGAATTTTTTAACAGATAGTTGTTCCTCTTCACCTACAGCAAATTATCATTTATTCTCTAAGGTGATAAAAGACAAATTGAACTGCAATAGAAAAGTCAATTAAAGCAAACATTTTGATAACTTTTATACAAGGTATAATCATGTTACTGTGCCAAGCCCACAAAACTGAGTTTGGTCTGCCATGTATGTGGTAGATAGAAGGAGGAAAAAAAAAATAATTTTGTAGCATGTGGTTTCAGAAATGTACTTAGTATTAAAACTTTTCTTGTGCTCTTGTCTTCTAAATGGCAATAGTGAATTTCTGTGAAATCGGCAATTTATAGTGGTTAAGCCTAACAGAGCTGTATCTCTATACACCCTTCCAGATATAATTCTGTATGTTATATCCAACCCATACATTCATATGATAAATGGACATGGTGCTTCCATATACAGTTGCAAACAAATTGTTTCAATTTCCTAAATCCTTGGGATTTTCTTCATTTCAGTTTGATTTAGCCTTCTGAATTGTTTCTTCCTTTGTTAGTTTTACCCATTTCTTCAGTGGAGCAACTTTGATCTTACTGTGCAGATTCTTTTGTAGGGACTTGAGAGTTAACTTATTTAATACCAGTTTAAGCGTCACCTTTTACCTGTGTTATGGGTCACAACTCTTCTGCCACATCTGCAGCTATGGAAGGAGTTAAATCTCCTCAGTGGATATTGAGTCTGTACAGCAAGTCTCTTCTAGACAGTAATAAAAGTTGATGTAGACCGACATTTATCATAACTAAGTTTCTGTATGCTAAGAATCAGTCATGCAGTTCTCACTCATAGTAATCATAACCACTGGGATCTTTTTTGCTATACTTGCTGCTGAAAGCATAATCCTTGAAATTTAATAATTTCTTGAAAAAGCCATTGTGGATATGATAGATATCCTGTAGCATGTTATGGAAAATTGCATTGCATCTCATGGAGTACTCCAACAACTTCTGGAGTACACTTTTTTAATACTTTGTAGATTTTTGTACCCATTTCTGTAGATTCGTATTACATATTCATATATATATTTTTTTTCTTTTTTTTTTTTTTTTCCAGTTTTAAGAGACCTTGTAACAAGGTGCATTTAAAGGATTAGTACTGATATTGTGTTGCATGGACTACACCAGAATTCACAGTGCATTGATTACTCCACATCCAGCCCCTTTGGGGTTTATACTAAGGGATTAGGAAATGTTCCAGGAGTAAGTAAACTACTTTGCACCAAGACTGCACAAACTCACTGTGCAGTAGTTTCCCTGTATAAATGGTGTCCAAGAGTGTATTACCCTCTTCTGGAGTGTACATTTTATCCTGAAGGAGATTTAGTTTGAAGTATTTTATCATGCCTCCCTGTGTGATCCCTTCACTTTCTGAAACAGGAAGCAATCAACCAGTTGCATCAAAGTTATGAGCATTTATTACATGTCTAGCTTCTGAAGTATTGCTAGGGTCTGCTTCATTGAAAAATGCACTTGTGATGCTTAGTCACTGCAGTGGCCAGCCACCATGTTTTGTTTGGAGACATGTTTTCATACAATTTAGAGAGCAGTGGTAATTACAGACACAACTCAAAGAAGAAATAAAAGCAATGCAGTCTATCTCCTTCAGCAGAACCAATTAAATTGGAGAAACTACATAGGTGCTTTGTCCAAGCTTTGGGGCATTTCTTCATAGTTGATTGCGCCAGCTTACAGTTATTTCTGTGTAAGTCTTGTTCACCTCTATAAATTACCTTTAAAAAAAGATTGAAGACTACTTAATCTTGCTCAAGCCTGAGGAGAGATGGCATTGGTACCTCTGTCACATATGATGAAGGATAAAAGTGAAAAAGAAGTAATACCTTGAATAAACTACATTTGCCCTGGGATTACAGTTTTAATAACTTGGCATTTCCAATCAATCATGAACAAAGAATTTAGGCAGTCCTCTATTTCTTTCTGAGATGATCACTATAATTGCCTATGGTATCTACTATTCTTCCTGGCATTAGTAATTGATGAGTGGTCTTGTTTATGTGGACCATGGTTACAAATGTTTTCGTCATTTTGAGTGTTATCTTGTCGTTTTTCATGGCACATACCTGTTTTTTTGATTCAGAACTACACATTGAGTGCTGGCTGCCTGAGAAGTGAATGACTTTGCCAATTGATTCAAAGGTAAAGCTGACCGGCAGCAACTGTGATAGAATAAATGAGAAAAATATATTATTGCCCTCCTGTCTCAGATTTTATTTTTATGTCTTAAAAGTTTTCCATGTGTCCAGGGTGTTCTAATCTACTTGGCCAGTAGCTTGGCATTGTATCTTTCTCTGGGCCAGACTTAATCTGTTACTTTGTCTGTTTGAGAGTGAAGCTCTATTAGACTGGTATACTGAATTGAGAGATTTCTTCCCCCCCCCATGTTTGTAGAAGTATTTGAAAATGAGATTTGATGTAATGGAATGCATTTTTGGATACTGCACTCTCAGTCTATATTCTTTATTTCTATATACACAGACTAAAACAGAAAACAAACATTTTTTTTTAATTAATCTTTGCCAGTAGGAAGCATATTAAGGAGTGTGTATGTTTGAGAAGAGTGCCTATGTTTGAAGTACTTTGTGAAATTCTGATGTTTAAATAGGAACACAGACATCATTGTTATGCGCTACATTTTTTTTCTTTTTGAGTATTTCTCATTTCTTTATACTTGCAGCTGAATAGGAAAAATAGATCAGCCTCGTGTTTCAAAGTGTGCTTTGCAGTGTTATCATTGTTATTACTGTTCAAATTTCATTGAAAAACCTCTTATAAAAACTTGAGGGGTTGCAGCATGATCTAAAATAATTGCATGACTGAATTATCAGAAAAATAGTGAACTATTTTCTTTTTATTCAGATCCCTTTACAGTGCATTTGCCTTTATTATGATGCTTTCCTCCACAGTAAAACACCTGCCTTGCCAATGTGAGCTGTTGCCACAGTGGATCCCAAAGTCAAGACCAAAGTCAGTGTTTGTAACCAAAATGAATGTGTATATTTTACAATACAATGCAGAGGTATGGCTTTTTGGCATTGTATTTCTGTGGCTTCATCAGAACAGAAATTGATGACAAGAGTAAAGGTAAAAGAGGCTTGGCTTCTGCATAGCTGTGTTAAACTGTGTAGTAGAAGTGTGCACTGTCTAAATGTAAGTAGGATACATAAGAATTCCCCAGTATTTCAATTATTCAAAGAAAATGAAAAAAAAAAAAAAGTGGCAAAAAGACTAAAGCCCTCTCATATTATTATTCACAATTGTCTTTCAAATACCTGCCTTACACAAAATTAAATGGACACAGTTCCCACTCCTTCCTTTGCTCTAGTAGGTAGGTCTCTGATTAAGGTCTCATGGAGTCAAAAAAGATGAGGAACCCATTCTGAGAAAATTGTATGAAATAAATACATTTTTCTCTCTGTCAATTTAAAAATCTGATACATTTTTCATATAGATTTTGTGACAACATTGCTTAAAGAAGTAAAAAAACAATTAAGATTTTGGCTTAAAATTACAGAAAAGTGTGTAAAAACAATTTTAATGTGAGAAACAAAGGGTTTTAAGACAATAAATTTCAAATGTAAAATTTTAAATATCTCAGTGTTTATAAATTTGTTATTTTTATGGCTGAGTGTTTTAGCTTGTAGTTTTTGTCTATTAGTGTGCTTGCAGTTAGAATATTTATGGTTTCCGTCTTAATTTTCTGAGCTAATGACAGCACCTCAAGTTTTCAGATCTACATAGCATGTTGTATAACTGACCACAATGGGGGATCCCTGACTTTCTTCAAGTGTAAGGACACAGAAAGTCCAAATGGGTTCCTTATACTGATAAGGAAGGGTACTTACCTAAGTGAAGAACATGCCTAAGATCCTATACACCAGTGTTTCTCTTCAGAGTTGGAACCATGTAAAGTTAAAGCACTCAGATATGGTGACCAGCTAAGCTAGCTTTTGCTTGCAAGCCTTACATGACTAAAAACTGCATTGTTATTTCTAATACCAGTAACTTCCAACTGAAAATTTCTAAAAATTAATACCCAATGGTGTCCCCCCAGCCCCCAAATTGTTTTAACTAACAAGATCTTTAGATATTTGATCTTAGTATTTCCCTTTTTCTTGTCTTCTGTAGTATGTGTGCATGTTTGTGTTCTTTCTCTCCATCTCATAAATATGAATATATAAAAGCAGAAAACATTTTTAATAGTAATTCCACTGCCATTATTATGTAGCGTAAATATAAGGGACTTACGGTAACATATAGGTTACTGAGATACTTTTAACTTTTTAATATAAATGAAAATGAGCAATTTATGGCCAAAGCTTTTCTGAAACCATTTTCTAGCATGAAGTGGCAATTTATTAATTATTTGTTGGAATTTCAAAGTCAGGCCATCTGCAGCATGACATTTCTCCAGCTATTCTGAAGTAAATCTGGAGTGATGTCAAAAGTCAGTTCTTTGGTATTTGTAAATGGTTGCCATGCTGTCATATGCACTCACTTCAGCACTTTCTTATCAGTGTAAAAAAGCCTAGCAATGATTCGAAGACTACCTTTTCATCATTATTGGCAAGGGCTGGATGTTTAGATGATTCAGTAAAGCTACAAACAGGTTTCAGCATCATGGCTGCCTGTGTTTTTCTTACTGTGGAAGACATGGATCCTGAAAACTCTTTCTGTCCTAGAGAAACTCTGGGCTCCAATGCAGATGATACACAGAAAGCAGTTTGTGGATAAAAATGCTTTTTCCCCTGTTTGTATTTGTTTGTATTTTTCCCACGTCTGAGAAAATTATCTGCCCCTTTTTTATAGCTTTCCTCCTTCCCAGCACTTATAACTGCCCAATTAGAATAATGTTTTATATTCCCGTAACGGCTGTGCAGCAGATCTGCATCCAATTCTGTGTTTCTCAAACACAGTTAACACTTGTATTTAGTGTTAAATATTCATAATTCTGACCTGAAACAACTGGTGGCTCTTAACTAACACAAAGATTGATAACAATCCTTTGTTCAGTAAACTGCTTTCTGAATAGTGATATAGGTACATCCAGCAACTTCAGTGTCCTGAAAAAAAAAAAGATGTAAATCCAATTCTTCTGTTTCTTTTTTAATTATAATTTTATTTTGCTGAAGTAATTTTTTTTTTTCATAAAACAGAGAAAGGAAACATAACTTTCTATAAATGTTTCTAATACATAAGCTTTCATAAGAGAGGAAAATTACTCTGAGTGATACTTAATTGCATGGCTGGATGGCATAAGTGGTTTTGGCCATTCTTTGTTAGAACAGTCCTTGCCTTGGTTACTTGATTACCATCTATTGACATATCTACTGTTTAAATGTTGATTTCTCAGACCCAAAGTCCAGTTTTATATCATAAAATGTGGTAAGTAGCAATAAATCTGGAGAACATAGTGATCTTCACCAGTTTTTGAAAATGTATGTGAGAGATTTTATTTTCTTTGGCACAGAGAAACTGGATTGTAAATCAGAAAATGTTAAGAGTTTGGGAACTAGCTTCTCCTACTCATTCATATTAAAATGTGGTTACTGAGCTTTCCATGTGTTGTGAGTTTTTGGAAAATATATTCTCTCTTACCATTACCATTTTGAGTTAGGAAGATGGACTGAGGAAGCAGAGTGGGTTAGGGGTGTGAAAAGGTCAGATTCAGATAACTAGGAGTTTCAGCTGCAGAAAGTCTCATTTGGTCTTTGTAAGCTTATGTGATTTAATTTTGGTAGTGGCACTTGAACAATTGATGGAGTAGGGGATGATCAAAATGCTTCCCGGGTATATCCTATGTTCTCATCTCATTACTGAAAGAAACTAGTCTGTAATTTTTGGATGCAAGCATTAGAGTGCAAGACAAAATATATCCTCGTTTCTTTCTGAATTATTTTTGAGGCATCCTCAAAAAGGATTTACACTACAGATAGAAGCCTAAACACAAAGGTGATATGTGCTGAGATGTTCTATTATTTCCACGGTAGTCACTTTACCTGACAAGTGTCCAAACAAGGAAATTATCGTAGAAGAAATTGTCACTTTTATATTGCAATTTTTCAAACTGTAATCAATCAAGAACTTGCTGGATTACTTATTCAGAGCCTATAAATGCAATGTGTAGAAGCTAAATCTTGTCGGCTCATTTCTCATTCTTGACATAGATGTTAAATTGAAGCTCTGAAAGTTAGCTTGGCATTGGTGTCAGGACTGTGTGTATAGGTTGCTGAAAGAAGCCTTCAGGTATCCAGAAAGGACTCATTTTCTTCTCCTCAGTAACTGGGAAAGATGCACACTTGACATTTCAGAAAACAAGTAGACTGTAGCACGCATTTTCTTCCAAGCCTACAGTACTGCTATTACTTAATATTTAGATCCTGCTATTTATTATGCATGGTTGTTCTGCCTTTGCCTCAATTTTAGGGAAGCTGCTTTTCAATTACTTTTGCAGTTACGTCACTAGCTCTGCTGTTTCGGTTCATGCTTTCTACGATCTCTTTAAGGTGGTAAATTATGGTTTCTGTTTCAGGACACATAGCTCTTCGGTTTATTCCCTTTCACTATCTTATTCTTTGTCTAGCAACAGCAGAGGTTTAAGCTTTGATTCTTGATAACATTAATGATCCTCTGTAGAACTATTTAGTGTGGTTTAGGTTACTTTGATATATAGACAATATTACAAACCAAATGCACAGTTTTGGAAGACTTTTACATTAATGGCTGTATAATATAATTTTGCTCTTGACATCTTAGAAATAAGCATGAGCTAATAGTGTCAGTGTAGGTCTAGGAGGTGTAAATCTGTGAGATTTTAATTGTACTTCTGACACTGACAGCCCTTTGCATCGAGTAAGTTATTACTACATCTCAGAATCCCCTATTATGAAATATTGAAGATATTTAACCATTCACAACTATCTTATATACAGAATCATTAACAATGAATGTTACAAGATATATCTTGGCTATATCTTGAAGTTTGCATTAGATTATATTAATTTCTTTTGTGTTTTGAAAGGAGGGCAGTGACTTAAGGTTTTCCTTTGCATTTAGGCCTTTTTTGAAACCAATGTTGTCAAAATAGGAGGACCTATTGATGAACAGCATATTAAACTATCTGCTTATTTCTTGTTAATTTTTGATTTTATCACCTATTATACATGCATTGAAAAACAATTTGTTGCTTTAATTATTAGTTTTGATGGTTATCTCAGTACAGGTAGTGAAATCTTTTTAGGAAATTATTTAAAACTTGGAATTAGAGAGGAGAGTCTCAGAATATTATCCTATCCCACTATGTTAGACTAACATTAACAACAATTTTTGAAAAGTCTTGTACTGTGAATGTGTTCTTACCACTGCTGAACTCATCTGCAGAAAGCTCGAAGATTGTGTCTACAACTGAAAAAAGCAGAATAATGTATATGTAGTGGTTAATTTTTTGTATTGTTTGTATGTAAAGAGATGGGGAAAAATGTTTTAGAAATATATATCCATACTCATTAAAGGCCACTATAATATTATAAAAAGAGATCTCCATTATTTTAAATATGCACAATGTTTGGCAGCCTGTGTGCTGCAAGAAGTGATGAAAAGAAAGAAACTGTTTAGGAGAACTAGGTTAATTCAAGTCTGATCCAGGTAAAAATGATGATTAGGTTCAGTGACTTAGTCAATGCTTTAATAAATGGAGTACCATAAAACATTATGGTTTTGAAGTGTTAGTGCTGGAGTACAAGGTAATTAGAAAAACAAATTCTACAGACTAATTTGGTTTTAGTCATCTCAGCTCATTGTAAAATATGAATCAATATATAGAAAATCAGGATCACATATATATGGGTGATGATTGCAACTCATATATTTAGGATGGATGTCCAATTTTTGGAATTCATTCTTAGGCATCCCAGTGGTAGAAAAATTAGAGAACACCTGAGGAATGCAATGGTTAAAAAGTAGCTCATGTGATTCTTGAGTAAATAGAAAAAAATTGTTGAAGCAGTACAGTCAATAATTTACAATGCTATTCTCATGTGATTCCATCATGGATCTCTAGTTTTTCACACTCAAAAACAACATTGAAATAAAAAAGAAAAAAGGATTGGAAAGAACATCTAGAAGTCTTTCCTGCAATGACCGACTTTAGCTTATTAAAATGAAATTTAAGAAATAATGTTAAAATCACGTGTCATTTACACCAGAAGTCCATCTCTGTTAGAAATAAATGTCTTTACTCAGGCTGAATCCGTTCCTCAGAAGATGATGCTGGATACATTCAGAAAAAAAAAGTGCAAATAATAATGCTAATATTATGATTTAATGTTAACAACTGAATAGAATCATTTAAAAGAACAACTAACAGATTCTCAATAACCAGATAAGATATCATAAATTAAAATTAAGTATATTTCTGAATATATGTTCTATTTCAGGTATAGAGTTATTGCCAGATATATACTGCTCAACGGCCCACATTATGTAATGCTTGAAAACAGTTCTTTGTATTTCTTCTTTGAAATCCTAGGCAATTATTAATCTTGTTCTAGTATCCAAGCCTTGATATATTTATTTTCATATTTTACTTTTACACACACCAATGTTATATATCAACACAGAATGAAAATCTGGAGGACACTACCAAGGTTATTTTGTACCACAGTCAATGACACTGAACGTTAAAGGCGGATCTACTTTAACCAGGGAACCTCTAAGAGTTTCAGTGTTATTAATGGACAGAATGGAGATCATAGAATCATAGAATGGCCTGGGTTGAAAATGACCTTAAAGATCATCTTGTTTCAACACCCCTGCTCTGGACAGGGTTGCCAACTACTAGAGCAGGCTGCCAAGCGCCACATCCAGCCTGGCCTTGAATGCCTTCAGGGATGGGGCATCCACAACCTCTCTGGGCAGATTTTGCAAGTGGACTACAATTTAATGTTGTTCTTAAAGTTACACCATCAGATTTATGCTTAGTGGAAAATAACGTGGCCAAATACCTCATTTCTGTGAGTTATTTTCATTGTAGCATGCTGTCATCTGATTGCACAAAAGGAAAAACCAACACCAATATCCTGCATTTCTCTTACATCACAGTGTAGTTATTAATTTGATTTGAGCATTGAATTTCTTTGTTAACATCCTGATATCTAGCACATTAAACATCTCTGTTGGAGCTGTCAACTTCAGAGAAATCTTTGTTTCCATATTGTGAAAAAGAAATCCCATTCCCAGTAACTAGTTTCCTCAAATTTTCCACAAAATTAAAAGTTGTTTACCAGATTGTGATTATCATTGAAAGAGAGTCTGGATAGTTAAGTTGACAGCTTTCTGTACTAACCAGTTGCAGTAATGGGATTAAAACTATTCTCCTTATGTTACTTCAAAAAATACATTAATACCTAAGGAGAATTAGAAAAACCTGAAAACTGCAATGTATAGAGACAACAGCATTAGGTGTTTTAGAAGACCTAACAGGTAGGTAGATTTTATTTATTTATTTATTTTATATTTGTTTAGTATCATCACCTAGAAACATCTATCATGGAGATTCAGTTCAATATACCATTTCAACCATTTACAGATCCCAACATACAAACATTAGTCTCTAGTAACATTTGTAAGGTAAATCAAACAAAAAGTCTTAAGTTTTTTTTGGTTGGCTGGTTTTGTTTGTTTGTTTGTTTTTATGTATACGATAAATATATTTTCTCTTGTTTTCAGTTTATTGTAACTTGTCATAGTAAGTCACTTTGTTTAGAAGTAGATGTTCTTGTACCATTGTGGATGAAACATATTCATTAAATGTTTTGACATTTAAAATACTAAAACTATGTATTTCCTGCAGAGAGGTCCAAATCTCTGCAGAGCAAACAGGTTTCATGTCTGCATGTGTGACTGTAGGTTTCCTTCTTCAGACAAGGTCTGATAAGTATGAAAATAGATGTAGACAGCCAAATATCCAAGGGTCTGTATTGCTAGTGCCCTTCCNAAAACTTTTTTTTTTTTTCCTAAGTGATAAAAGCTTATGATTTATAGTTTTCAAAACTGAAATCATGTTGTTGAGGTACAACAAGGACATAAACAAGTTACCAGAAAAGATTTCATTAGAGAATATTAGTTTGACAAATCTAAAATGTTTCATCAGAGGCCATGGTTTGAGATATTTTCCAGTCAGTATCTTTGGAACAAAATACCGTCTCAAAGCCTGTGCCCTAGAAATATCACCTATCTATTTTAGAATAGATCTTTTTCTCTGAATTTCCTGTTAAAGGAAGTTTGGAGGTCCTGTCCTGGGACAGATTTAAAATAACACACATATATATATAACTTATTACTGTCATAAATACATTATTTTAGGTCAAATTTATTTATAGCAGCAAACTTGAGGTTAGTTTAGTAGCAGTGTTGTAGATTCACTGAGCTGGGCTTTTGTATATTTCAGCTAAGTATTTTCAACTATGTTTTATTTTCAGATTTAGAACAGCAACTTCAGGTTATACCTTCAGTAGCAATTAGGAATATTCAAGTAGCTAAATTGTTTTATATATTTTTATTAGCTGTGATACCAGCCAAACTTCTTTCCTGACAGCAAGTATTAATTTGTGATCAGAAGAATAATAGGTTTCAAATTCACAGTATCATTTTCAAAGAAGTCGTACATGGGCTTGTCAAGGCAGGACAGAAAAGCAGGAGATGAGAAAAGAAACGTATAGGCATCTTTGTCACCGGCGCTTTAGTAGTAAAATAGATCTGGCCTCCCTGAATAACTGAGGTCTTGAATTATTAAAGTATCTTCTTACTTTCCTTCAGGAGAAGATATGAGATTTACTTTGAAAAAGAGATATTAAATTCTAAGTGATACATCTTAACATCTTTTGTTCAATACGTTAATATGATTTAGCGAGTATCTATTCTTTCTATTGTAGCATGTTACCTTGCTTAAACTATATGAAAGAAAATTGCCCAAGTTAACAAACATTCAGATTTTCAAAACCCTCGTATTTCTGTGGTCTTCATGTCTGCAAGGGAGGCTTGTCTCCCTTGGCTTCCTCTATGTTTAGGAAAGTGGAAAGGAAATCACCAGAGGGTGATTTTGTGCTCCAATTTCTCGTTTAAAAGAACATCTCTCATTTTGTTACTAGTAGAAAAAGCCTCAGGAAGCTAGCTTAAAATTATACTTTGTGAATCCCAGCCCAAAACCAGATTATCAAAGGAAGTCAGGCAATTAGCAGAGTGATTTCAGTCATATTTAGTTACTGAACTCCTTTTAAAGATCTTTAAGTCTCACATCTTAATAGGAAACATTCTTGAATGGAGCAGCTAGTGAAAACCACTGTTTCACTCAACTTGGAAATTGACCTGAGAAGTGAGTTTGTTATGATAAAATAAAGGCTGTCAGTCTTTATCCTTCCAAGAAAGGCATCTTCTGCAACCTTCACATTTGAATATTCACAGAATGTCAGTTCTATTGTTTTGTTGTTGTACTAGTTAAGATTATTTTTAATCTCTTCAGGAGATGATACAGAAAAGAATAAAGTAAGCAGTGAAAGCATATATTTTCTTAACAACTAATGTGAGCTAAGCTTTTCTTTCATCCTAAGGTTAGTGTTTGAATATAGAGTTTACAGTTTTAGCTTTGCTTTCATACCTATGGAACAAACATAAGAGACTTCTGTTGAAAATGGAGTAATAAAAAAATAACAAAAGAAAACCCTAGGAACAGTCTGTGCTGCTTCTTTGACAACAAGCACTGAACTGGATATCAAATAACTTTCCATCTCTAAAGCAATCAAGAGATTTAAAAGTACATTAATAACATAGTGTATACAATATAGTGAATATGTAGCTATCAATAAATATTGCCCCATAGCAAACATCTGAGGCTAATATAAAATATTCTAATATTATATATCACATTTAAGAATGTAAAATTCCTACCCAGCAAAATGTAGAGAATTAAACCAAGCATATCTGTATCATGTGAATCAAAAATTCTATGAAACCATTGAACAAATAAGTAAACATAGATAACAGAGTCATAGTTTAATGTATGTTCTCAAATATTGGGAACATACAGTAATTAAAATATTTTTTATAAGTTTTAAGTTTCAACAGAAGTAGGTTGAAAACTGCAGTATACTTTTGATCAATTTCTTAAAAAAAAAAAAAAGGAAAACAAAGGAAAAAAGATAGATGAAATATAGCAAGAGGTGTGACTGCAAAATTGACTGACAGTATTTTGTGTTCATGCAGGACGTGTCTGTACTCAATGACATTGCCACACAGTGGACTCGTAGCAATTTTCTTACTGAAAAAAATACTGAGTTATTCTGCTCCTTAAAGTAATCTTACACTGACACAAATAGTGATTACTAATGGACACAAGCAATAGAGGCTGGCCAGAGAAAAGAGTGGACCACAGAAAGGATCACAGCTCTGCACTTTTTCATTCAGGTCTACTGCAGACAGCACCTGGAATTCAATTCCCTCATCATTTACATGCAGTCAGGAGAGGATTCCCCTGATATCACTGGGTTGTGCTCGTTTAAACATTGTGCAAGTGGTGACTGTCTTTGTATGTCATTAAACACTCCCAGGATTATAATTCTGAATTTCTGAACAGTATGATCATACTGATATGTATAATGCTATGTGAGTATAGACCAAATGCATCTCGAGCCAAGTGACCTCTCTTCAGCAGCACTCAACTACCAGTTACAGATGCCTAGAGGAGGGCAACAATAAGCTAAACATGAGGTGATACTTCCCAGGAATACTAACCTAGCTTCCAAGGTTCAGTCCTCTTTCTCATCAAGAGGAGGTGTTTCTATGTTTCATAGTCACTGATGTATCTTTTCTCCAGCTATTTGTTCAGTCACTTTTTCAGACCATGTAAATTTCAGTATCCAAAACATCCTGTAGCAAACATCCCTCCATAGAGGGAATAGTTAACTTAGGCATCTATCTTCCCTTAGTTTGCTTTGAACTTCCTGCCTGATGGCTTCACTTCCTCCTTCTTCCTCTTCCTAAGAGAAGAGTGAGCATGTATTCCTTATCAATCCCTACTAAGGAAATAAAATCAATTGAGAAAAATGGTCTGGTAGGTTAAATACCTGGGTCCAAAATCTCAATTGTAAAGGAACAGTTAGGGAAATCAGATGTAACTTTCATTTGGGGCCATGTACAGAAAATGAAATATCACAGTTCTTATTCTTGGCGATATAGATAGTCTTGTGCAAAGTACAACTGTGAATGCAATTTTCTAAGAATGAAGCTGTAAATGAATTTAGTTGAACAGGATAAATTATTTCAGCTAAGATGAGATGAATATTGATTAACAGAGCCAAACACCAACTCAATGAAAGTAATTCAACCTTAACAAGAAAATATTTGTGACATATTTATTGATATAAAGTCTCTTGAAGCAAGATTACACATGTTAGCATACTGAAGTTCAGATATGTTCAGGACATTATGTGAGCAGGAACAACTTACAAAAACAGAGAACTTAAGAGTGGGCTTCCTGTCATGTTCATGAACTTAGAATCTAAAATGGAAATTATACCTACAAAGTCAACCTGGTTTATTGTCTAGGTTGTTATCTTCAAATTTTTAACGTGAAAATGGAGTTGCAAATATTGAAAACCATAAGGGTGGTCTGCCAAAAGAAATTTTTTTGTTTTACCGGATCTTCAAAAAATGAAACAAAACATTTTTTTTGAAGATTCTTGAATCAAAGCATTTCTATTCATTCCTCAGATTGTCAAAGCACAGCTCACTCTGTAATAAAAATATAAGCTACCTTTATGCACACAACTGTTTAAAAAAAAAACACAGCATGGTTGCATTTTACTATGTAGCCCTGACAAATGAACTGCCCAGTGGATGATTTTGAACTCTATAAGGTAAAATATGCTCATTCCAACTCCATCCTTATATTAAAGAAATTATGGAATACCGTTACTGTAGAACAAAATGAAAATGCATGAAAGCCTTGCTTGTAGGAATGACAATTTTTTTAGAAAAATAAGGCTGACATATTGTAGGTTTACCAAGGTACTTAGAAAACACTACAGGAAAAAAAAAAAAGAAAAAGAAAAAGGAGAGAGGGAGGTGAAATTAGTCTGAATTCTATGGGCTGCAAAAAAACTATTTTTAGTTTTTTTTTCTTTTTCTTTTTCTTTTTTTTTTTTTCTTGCCAGCATACTGAAGGTATATGTTAGGCTAATGAATTTTCCTTCTTATTCCTTCATCTGTCAGTAGTGGAGTCACTGGGAGTGCATTTAAACAAGGAGGAACAGACTAAGGAAGAGTGTTTAAAGGTTATGTCTCCAGCTGATGAAGTAGATTCTCTGGTCAGCAAAGGGAGAAATCAATGAAAATAGAGGACAGGAGGGCACTCACTGAATATTACTGCTATAGCAAACAATAAATGAGGGATGGATAAAAAGAATCAGTTTGATTCAAAGATGTTTTAGCGAAAGGTGACAAGAGTCTGCTTGAATAGTGTACAGACTAGATGTTCTTAATCCCAGAAGTTCAAAAAAGCTGGTTTGTGAAATCAACAGTTAGTAGCAGGAATTTGTAATGAAATTGCCAAGTTGGCATAGCATCATATGACAGGAAAATATAGTACCTAGCTTACAAAAAAGCAACTGCAAGCTGATTAGTCTATTCTCAATAGTATTCAAAACTTATGAATAAATACCTAAAGTAAGTATTTGGGACATGGCTGTAAATGAATAACTGTTGAAAATACTGCATCAGTTTATCAAAAGTAGATTGTGTCAGGCTAACCTTGTATCTGCCTTTGATAAGACAACTGATTGATTGTCTAGACAGGGAAATTCGATAGGTTTAATCTAATTTCAGTAAAACATTTGATATAATACCATATGGAGAAAGACAGCAACACAAGATGGTTAAGGATGTTGTGTCGGCTAGACAATTGTTGGATTTTTAGGAGGATGGTAGTGAAACTCAAACATAAATATTAGCACAAATCCTGTTTAATATTTTTCATTGATGCATTGTAATGGCTGGGCAGTGGAAATTTGCTGATACAATAAAGCTGACAGTACAGAGGAGGATTGAGATACAATAAGACAGAATAAAATTCAGTAGTTCAAAGTTCAAAATGTACGTTTAACAACAGATTGTGTTATACAATTGAAAGGCTACAGATAGAAATGAAGAAAATATTTCAGTTTTCTAAGTCACAAATTACTCGAAGCCAGAGATGCAAATCAGTTGTGAAAAAAAAAAAGGGGG
>VXAA01004155.1:0-37817 GCA_013399115.1 Anseranas semipalmata | reverse complement strand
ATTAGTGGTGTTCTATGAAATGCTGGAGAGCCTTCCTCTGAAATATGTACAATTTTTGTCATCAATTTTAAAAATTGAGCAGTCTAAATTTGGTCTAAGTGTAAGGAAGAGATATCTGTACCTTCAAGATGACCATGGAAATGAGAGATGTATTTACTAACAGGAAACTATAAAAGTTTGGCTAACAGTACAGTTAAACAAGAGCTGGGTGGTCTGTAAATACATCATAGTGGAAGAAGAAGATGGTAGTTAACAGTAGTGAGGGGAAAAACAACTAAGAAAATATAGATACCAGAACAGAGCAATACAAACATCCCCCTAATTAAGTTAGCCTGGAAAAGAGAAGACAGTTTATTATCAAAATATGAGGAATGGAAGAAAAATCTTGCCTGGTTTTATAACAGAGTTTAATTGTTTTAGAAAGGATTTAGTAGCATTGGTGACTTATTAAAGAGGTTTCTTCAGGTCTGTGTTCTTTGAAGAACCTTCATGTTCCTTAAACAAAAAAAAAAATCTTTGCTGTTAATTCTGTTTTGGTATAAGAAATTTTTATGCAAGTCTGTATACGAAAACAAGGAAAAGCAAGGTTATTGATCTGTATTGAAATACACTGATCAGAAAAAAAAATAACGTGTTCTTTCAGGATCAGCCAATATGATTTGTATTCTGAAATTTTAGGTCTTCATACTTCATATTCACCTCTTTCAAGATGGTGGAAATTATTGCCATCACATATTCCCTATTTAGCGTCAAATGAGTTCCACATGTTTTACTCATAAATAAAAGAATTAGGAGATTAAGATGCATATTCTGGCAAGCACAGCTAAGATTTGTGAAGTCTCACTTATAAGCAACTTTGAAGTCATTTGGGGATCTGCATGTAAAGATGGTTGTACCAGTGAGAAAGTGTTTGGAGGATCACACGCTGATTTAAGATGTTGCTTCATCGTTATAATAACATATATATATATATGTTGTCAATCATTATAATCCCCATATAGGTCTCAATAAGAATTCTTAGTTAATTACCTTGAAAGCATTTTGTGAGTCATCTGTAACTGACAGTCTTTTGAGATTCTTAGATCGAAAGTAGGGTGAAGTCAAACAGGCAACAACAATCTGTACAAAATGGGAAACTAAAGTAGAAAGACAAGCTGTATTTAACTGTGAAGTTAATTATAATTTTTGTTCTTCAGTGAATCAGGTCTTTTCAGACATGATTGTATTATGCTAGGCATAATACTTCATGAAAGATGAGGGGAAAGTTTTGCATTTGTGGATAAGAATACTGTATTTATGATAGTAATAAGTGGAAGAAGGCAATTTGAAAGTCTGAGACAATAATGAACTTGAGCACAAATTTAAATGGCATTTCCTACAAGATTTGGCATCTCCTTTAAACTTCCATAAAAGGCTATAAGAGGCTGTAATTACATTTTTGAGATTGACTATATGGATAGAAAAAATTACTATCTGTTAATGTATGACCAGTAGTAGAAATTGTCAGAATGTTCACAATTCACAAAAGAAAAGCCAAGAATAATACCCAGGATTTCTGTCAGTTTTGTGGGTTACATATTTGATCTCCAGTGCATCACACAGGCATACATTAGTCCATTTCATATGGTTTGGTGTGACCATAAAGTCATATCATATCATAGAATAAAAATCTTTATTATGAATAAAAAAAAAAGTAAAAATAAAAATTAAGAAATAATTCATGATTTCAAGGAGGAGAAATAAAGTGCAGATTCCCTTCTCGTACATAGTTTAAATTGTCATCAAACCATCAGAACTGTCAGCTGAGCATGGGAGCAAAGAATAGTCATTTCATCCATCTGTAGAAAAAAAAATAAATGCCAAAACTTAACTCTGTTAGAAACATTTATTTACACTTTGAAACTTATTTATGCTTTGTTTAACTAGTGGAGATATCAAATGGAGATCAGTAGACTTTCCTACAACCCATCCAATTGTTTACAAATTGTTCTCCAGTTATCTAGCAGTCTGTGGGCTTTGTGAATTTCTATTTCATCCCTTCAGCAATGCAAGATAATCTTAGTATTATTATTGTTTATAATTGCTTTCTTGTGTAATGTGCTCAAGAAGTTACCAATAGTTAAGTGAAAAAAAAATCCTTAAAATTTCCACTGAGTCCTCTCTTATGAATATCAATGTCTATGAATATCAAAGGAAGAATAAACCCGTTTCATAACTACCTTTATTGCACCTAAGTATTAAAAACATCATTTTTTAATGATAACCAACAATTATGAAAATCAGTATATATATAAAAAAAAGAAAAAACAGAAATTGGTCCATATGAGCAGCTGAGATTCACTTTCTTCAGCTGTTTGCCTTATTGGAATGTATTACATTAATGTAGTTGATCTGTATGTGTTAATTACCAATGCAAAATTGGGTTTTCATATAGAGTGGAGGTATTATTTGATCAAATGTTATACTTTCTCATTGATAATACTCATTAGATGTTTATAGTTGAGCTATTTTCTCTGTGGTCTAGTATTATTTAAAAGTTACCTGTTCATGGGAAATACGTAGACCAATATTCACCTAGAAAGAAATCCTGCCCGCTTTCTAAACTCTGAAGTTTTCCTGGTAAAAAAAGTCTTTCTTAATTCTAAACTTAATTCTAATTCTAGTCTACTTTACTGTATATTTTTTATGAACAACAAGAACAAAATCTTAGCTTTCCCAAATCCCTAGAATCAAAGGAAAGAAGTTTCAGTGTCTGTATGAAGTGTTTTGTTACTGCTTTACAGTTATCTACTGTTTGACAGCATATGCAAATTTGCCCTTTATCAAAAGGCATCAGAATAAAATCTTATTCTATAGATTCAACCTCCAGATTATCATTTTATCTAGGAGATGCTGTGGACTGAGTGACCTACAATATTGTTTCTAAGTGTAATTTAAGGTAGGAAGAATATCCCTTGGGAATTCTGTCTATATGAATCTCAGAGCAGTATCTGATTGTGCTTTCTCAAAATGCTATGACAACAGAGCTATGCACAGTGAGGTCACAAGTTGTTGTGGTCTGAGCTTTTCAGTCCATCTTGAATTTGCCAACGGCTTGGATATGTAAAGGAACTGTTTTGTGTTGAATTGCTATTCATCAAAACAGATGAGTGCATGTCAGGATTAATACCTATCCTTTTGTGGGCAGAAAAATCAGGACAGTATTCTTAAATACTTACTCCAGACCAAGGGAATGGTCTTGTGAAATGCAGCAAGAAAAAGAAATATCAGAATGTTTTCACCTGTCCAAGTTTCTCAGGAGCTCAGCAGCATCTCCTGGAGTTACTGATATACTGTCCACAAGGCTATCTTTGTGACAACATGGAAGAGACTAGAAGAAGAAAATGGTGCCTTTTTATGAGGCACACAAAAGCACCACATGACAAATGATAAAGGTTCTGTTTAAGCAGTCAGCTAGTATTATATCTGCACTACACAGCAATATAGTATGTCCTACTGCTAGAAAACAAACTGAAAGGCTTCTTGAGAAAAGCAACAAAAAATATCAGAGTTGCAAAGACATATAAAATTTCAAAGTGACTAAATCTGTCACTGGGCTAACTTCCCATTAAGTTTGCTTACCTAGCCTATAATAAAAGGGAATGCAATAGCGTTCTCCAAGTTAAAAGGTAAAGTCAAGTTGAATAACAGAAAACAACATTCCTAACTCCTGACAGGCATGCTGACAAGGACTTGCATTTCCCCAAATGTCTCTTTAGAGACTGAAAACACCAGTATTGTGGCTTCTTGTGCTTCACAGAGGTCTAAACCCAGTGTGAGGGAAAACACTTGTAGGTCTTCTCTCAGGCAGAGTTATACTAGAAGGATAGAAAGGTAAGTCAGGTGTCTTGCAGAGAATAATTACCTCTTTTAAATAAATGATAGAGAAGATTGAATAGACTGTCAACAACATGTTAATCTCCTTCAATTCTGCTGCCAGTAACTGTTCCCTACAGACCATAAGAGAGATTCTGATTTGACTTTTAGATACCTGACCATCTGTTTCCTAAGCATCTTGTATTAATTGTCTGAAGGAGTAGAAATTTGGCAAGCACATATAGCTTAACCTGTCCATTCATGCATGTGAGCTTCATCGTTAGTGGTATACTATCAGTAGTCCACAGTTGTCTCTCCATTTTACAAGTCCAAGGTAATTATGTACGTGTAATGTGCAGCCTGTCACATCAGGAAAGTCGATTGTTCGTACCGTCTCATATTTATGAAATCTGTCTGTCAAATGAGTAATCATAATAAAAAGAGACAAAATTAATATATGTAGGGTTTCTCTTGACAAATAATGAAGCTAGGTGAAGCCCTCCTCCCCATCCTGCAAAATCTTGCATGATGGTTTTGTTTTCCCATACATAGATAGTCCTCTTGTATTCCATAAAGCTGGCTTTGAAGATGGAAGAAATACAGCTGTTAGCACTGTTGCAGTTAGCTCAAAGCTGTGGAGTCCTGGACTTTGACATCACATCCTAGACTTTATTGTAGCAGCAAAAATCAATAACTAGAGCAGTCCCCTTTGACTATTTCAGATGAGTTTCCTGCTACAGTTAGATATGACAATGTCAAACTGAAATGAAGGTATTCAATTGTTTTTGTTGTTGTTGTTTTTCCTTTTTAAGTAAAATAATTCTCTTCTGTAAATAGTTTTGTGGACCATAAAAGCTTCATCTATGTGTTCAACACAGTCTTTAGTAGATTTGTCTGTTTATTTTTAGAAAGGGAAACAAATGGTAAAGTTTGAAGCCCTGAAATGTCATCACAACAATTATATTTGGTAAATTTCATGACATGCAGGTCAAGGCTACATTAAGGCATGTTATAATCATCATTTGAACAAAATTAACTCCTTTTCTGGAGTGGACCAACACTAGAAGACCTGCAAAGCACTAACGCAAGTAGAGAAGTCTGGTAACAGACTTCTTGCTAGCATTATAACCAGACACAGCTAAAAAGATCAATGAGTTATGTTTCACAAATGTAACCTGAGAATTGAGGCATGACAATAGAAGTGCAGATCATGAAAATATTTTAAGAATATAATATTGGTTTAATACTTCAGAAATAGAGGATTGCTTCAATGCTTTTCTCATTGTCAATGAACATGTATATAAGTTTTAAAAGAAGTTTATAGCAAAGGAAAGAATACTAGAAAAAATTAGCCAAGAAGTACATTTGTACATTTAAAACATAACAGTAAAATACACTGCAGATGAAAACCAGTGCAAACATAATCCCTCTCTCTTTTTCATATGTTTGATTATTAGTAGCTGTCTGAAAAATATTTTCTGCAATTTCTTTTGTTTTCTTAGTTTGAGGACAAAGCCTTCTCAAAATGCATGAAAAGAAAACAGGAATTATTACAGTTTCATAGATGGCGACATATGTCTGTTACTTAAAGTTACATAAAAAGTTTATGAAAGAGTTCTGGCTTCCCTGCTAGCAGTTCTGTGCATTAGCAATAAAATCACTTCTCTGTCCTTCTTGTCACCTTATGTGAGCAAGTTGTCACCGGATTGACTTAACTGTGTTGTGTAACACTCAGCATGAAAATCCATAATCACTACTAATAACTGATATGATGACCATTGTGATTTTTGACCTGACAAAATGTTTGGTGATATATATGTATTTTAAAGGAGTTCTTAAAATCTTTTTTTTTTAAACGTTTATTTGAATTAAGATTTTTCCCAAAGGACACATTTAATATTTGATGTACACTTTGTGTACCTACATCAATGAGATTTGTATATGCCATATTTTCTATTAATATTATGCTGTATCATTTTGGAAATGCTTAATGTTTTTTGAGATAAGGACTTAGCACTGTCAAATATCCCTAATATATTTTTTTGGCCAGCCTTTTATGGAGATATATATCGTGCTGGATAATTTTTCTACTTCCTCTGATTTTACTTCCTCATCCCTCTTCCTTGTGTGTGCTAGGGTCATCTTCAAAGCAGAGGATTTCAGGGAGGGGCTGAGCAAAAAACAGTACTACAGGTATACCTGACCTCTTGTAATTCAGTCAAAGTAGGTCTATGGCAGTCCAGGGAGGGGAAGGCAGGCTGGCTTTGAGCAGACCATTCTCTTATATTTTCTTTGAAATAGCTTTTGTAGGAAAGAGCAATGAAGCTAAGGTAGCAAACTGCGCTTCAAGGGTGAAAATAGTATGAAGATATGGGCCAAGAAAGGCTGGCAGAATTTCACAGAGTCTAAAGGTACAGTCAGAGAAATCACAGAATCACAGAATTGTAGGGCTTGGAAGGGACCTCCAGAGATCATCGGGTCCAACCCCCCTGCCACAGCAGGTTCCCTAGAGCAGGCTGCACAGGTAGGCATCCAGATGGGTCTTGAATATCTCCAGAGAAGGAGACTCTACAACCTCCATGGGCAGCCTGTTCCAGTGCTCCGTCACCCTCACCGTGAAGAAGTTCCTTCACATGTTGGTGCGGAACTTCCTGTGCTCCATTTTGTGGCCATTGCCCCTTGTCCTGTCCCCACAGACCATTGAAAAGAGGTTGGCGATATCCCTGTGTCCCCCACACTGCAGGTATTTATAAACATTGATAAGATCCCCTCTCAGTCTTCTTTTCTCAAGGCTGAACAGACCCAGGTCTCTCAGCCTTTCCTCACAGGGGAGATGCTCCAGGCCCCGTATCATCTTTGTGGCCCTCCGCTAGACTCTCTCCAGAAGATCCCTGTCTCTCTTGTACCAGAGAGCCCAGAACTGGACACAGTACTCCAGGTAAAATACACAAGGTGTTCACAAAGCTGCAGTGTGGCACCTTCATGAGAGCTCTCTTCAGCATGGAAGAACATGTACTTCTTTTAGGTAGTTAGTTATCATCTGCTAAAAGTAAAATCTTTGGACCAATTTAACAAAAAGAAAAAACTCCAAATTTAAAAATGAAAATTGTGGCCATACATTCCACATCTTTATATATATGGAAAGTAATTACACATTAAGAGCATACCTTAACTATGAGAGAATGTTTTCTCTCCCTTACACATCTTTTGATGGAAGTCTTAAAAAAAATAAAAATAATAATAAAAAAATAAATCTTAAAAAAATTTAATTTGGAGATAATCGCAGGGACTAAGGTGCTAGAAGAGTTCACTGTGCTCACCAGGAATATTGCATCTCTTTCAGAAAAACAGCTGTCTGTGAGCTTTCTGTCTTTTCTTTTCTCTTATCTTCATATTTATATCTCTTCTCCCAGATATATCTAGGAGGTTTTTAATTATATTGCATTTTCTTTCTTAAGTGAGCTGGCGTTCAGTGAATGATGTGCTAGTCTCAGCAACTGAGGTTTAGAAATTGAGCAAGAGAAGAGGACAAACAGGTTTGATGACCACAACCTTCATACAAAATATTACCCTTTTTGTTGCTAATTTACGAATTCAATTCTCATATAGCTTTCAATTTCTTGGATTAGTGGAGAGATGGTTTAGAATGGAGAAGGAAGCAAAGGAAACAGGGAAGAGCAAGAGTAACAGATTAGTGTAAAATATGCCTCCCTTAGCTCTAGAAGGTGTGGATGCTTGCAGAAGCAAGGTCGTGTGTACTTTTGGCAATTGTCTTCCTGGAGTGAGCTCATATCACGCATAGCTTAAAATTAGCAGAGAACAATCATACTGAAAAAATAGTCCAAAACTGCATAAGGTACTGGCAGAAGAATCTTGGCAGAAATACAGAGTTTGCTGTAGGAATGCATCCATATTGAATTTAATGTGGGAAAACTCAGTGAAACTACTTACACATTAGGACCAGAAAATAATTTGCAAAGGCTAAATGACTCACAGAAACATTTTGCCTGTGGATTAAGGGCACTCCAGAAAAAAAGACCTCAAAATGACCCTGCAAATCAGAAGTGTAAACAAAGCCCAAACATGTCAGAAATACTAATTTCAGAAAGCACAAGCTTTTAGTTATAAACTAAGAAAATACAATCCTACAGAGAATAACGCAATGTAATTCTGAATCCATTTTGTTTCTGCAGCCACGTGGTCTGAGTTCCATCAAAGCCCAGTACGAACGATGGGATTAATGTAAAGCATGCATGTGTAAGTAGTTTTTGAATTGGGATTTTTTTCTTTTTTTTCTGATCTGCTCCCACCTTACAGTTCTTACTTCATAAGCACAATATAGACAATCACAATTTTTAAGATATGACCTATAAACCCCCATATTTCCATCATTTGCTGGAAGCCATTTTCAATAGCTGTTAACTCTTCTATTCAAGTCAAGTATAGAGAGCTGCTCAGCATATCTATGACGAACCTCCCAAATCACTTGCAGAATTTGAGCCTGATATACAAGAATAATTATTAAAAAGAACAGATAAAAGTACTGTCATAGTAGAAACAAATAAAAATATCCTCTTTCTACAATATGTGCTGAAAAGAAGATTCTTCTTCAGAAAATTATAGCAAGTGTTTAAGATTATCACTTAGGAACAGACATGGAAACTAGATTTTGCAAGAGTTTTCATGTGTTTGTTTGTTGTTGTTGTTTGGGATAAGGGAGCCTTGATGAGCACTTTGCTCATGAAAACTGTGAAGAATGGTTACCAGCTTCCTTATATTGAGGTGGAGGAATGTATAGAAAAAAAATCTCAGGAAAAAGAAAGGAAGAAACTAGAGGGAAAAGCTTAAAAGTCCATCTTTGATTTTACTTCAGTATGATTTTCTTTCTCTTTCTTGTTCTGAGCTTTGGAGTTTAGATTAAATGTTGTAATGCTTCTAATTTCTGTCATATGAATTAGCACTAATATATATATATATTTTAATCTGTCTTTTTTTCAGGATACTTAAGTTATTCACAAGTAATAGTGTGATAGACAAGTTTGTGAGTGATAATAAATTGGAAGTAAGGTTATATTCAGAAGGGCGACATGTCTAGTCAAAAAGATATTTAAAATTTTACAAAGGAGGAAAAAATCCTTGACGTTAGTTGCTTGCACATTGTGCTATCTATGATACAGCATTTGTATCAAACTTCACTATAGTCACTATATCAAATTTAAATTAAACCCAACTCAAGATACAATTTTGCTGTCTTTGAGTTCATTAAATAACTATTATTTTGTTAAGTATTCCTACTAGACATAACAGTTTATTTCTACTTAAATGGATAGAACTTTTAAGTCTTTGAAGTCCCTGATACTTCTAGTTGCATAATATGTTGAAGTATACAGTTTCTTGTGTCACTAATTTGCTGCTGTTGATAAGCTCATCTTTTGTAACATCTTGGTGTCTTATAGATAGGATGAAGGTATCGTGGAATCTGAGGGAGTTTGATTTTAAATCTATTTAAAATGTAAAGGAATTTAGAAAAATAGAAATAAAGAAAAGAGAAAAGAAAAGAAAAGAAAAGAAAAGAAAAGAAAAGAAAAGAAAAGAAAAGAAAAGAAAAGAAAAGAAAAGAAAAGAAAAGAAAAGAAAAGAAAAGAAAAGAAAAGAAACATTCAAATGAAGACTGCCCACACATTGCAGTTCAGTGTTCTACAGAAATACTGACTAATGGAAGGATATCTGACTTCTCTTCAAAATAAACACATAGAACAAGCAGTGATCAGAGAAGAAATAATGGCTTTGGAATCTGAGCCAACTACTAAAACCAACAAGAGTGAATAGCTAAGCCTTTATCCCAAATAGCTAAGCCTTTATCCCTGCTGCAAAACTCTCTATGGTGGTTCCCCAGAGGGATGCTGCATGCACTAAGGGGGACAACTGCATAAGGATGGACAGGATATGTTAGGGGATTCCTGGAGAGGGGAGGAGAGGAGTGTGCTGGATTTGAACAAGGGAATTCTGGGGTTGTTCAAGAATTATTATACAGTGTTTAAACAGAGAAGAAAAGGCTTGGAAAATGAGGCATCAAGGTGAACTGGGACGGAACAAATTTGGAGGAAAGGAGAGATGATCAGAGGGCTGGAACACCTCTCCTATGAAGAAAGGTTGAGAGAACTGGGCTTGTTTAGCTTGGAGAAGAGAAGGTTCCAGGGAGACCTCATTGCGGCCTTCCAGTACTTGAAGGGAGCATATAAACAGGAGGGGGAACGCCTGTTTACACACGTTGATAGTGATAGGACAAGGGGGAATGGTTTCAAACTAAGACAGGGGAGATTTAGGTTGGATATTAGGAGGAAGTTTTTCATTCAAAGGGTGGTGAGGCACTGGAACATGTTGCCCAGAGAGGTTGTGGATGCCCCATCCCTGGAGGCATTCAAGGCCAGGCTGGATGTGGCGCTGGGCAGCCTGCTCTAGTAGTTGGCAACCCTGCCTAGAGCAGGGGGGTTGAAACTAGATGATCTTTAAGGTCATTTTCAACCCAGGCCATTCTATGATTCTATGAAAGGGGCATAAAAGAGAACGTGTAAGCAGGCTGCTAATCAGTACACTTGTCTGACACTTGTCTGAGGAGAAGTCTGGGTGATGGTTGGTTGGGAGAGCAAGGGTCTGGGACTGGGAACTGGTTGGCTGGAGATTTGTGACCTGAAAGCTGTACACCAGTGAGATGGAGCACCTGGGAGATGGACACTGGAGAGTGTTCAGCCCACTCCTGGTGGAGCCTGGAAATGGGGATGGGAGCAGCTCCTCTCCAGCCAGCCCTGGAGGGAAGGAGCCACATGCATCCTTCACTCCACTGAATGTGGCTATATATTATATGTGAATTAAAGTCTCTAAGTTTAACTAGTAATCTTAACATTTCAAAACGGCAGGGTCTGTGAGCTCTCCCAGGAGTGGGCTGGGGGTTGGGAAGGAGGCGGTGCCTTTTTTTTGTGTGTGTGGAGTTTAGGGAGGGCATTTATTTTTTCCACTTACTGCATCATTAACTTTGGCCCTGGTTGGAGCTGTGGGGGAAGAGAGGAAGTTATTAGAAGGCATTAAACATGGATGTGCAGCTATCTGTTTTGTTGTCTCTCTCAGTGAAAAATTCATACTGCAGGTGGACAGTGTACAAATCCTGATTGTCAGGAAGTGACCTGAGATAGTCTGACTCATCTCACTGCAAGTCATGTTTTGGGTGGATTTGATGTTTAGGCTCTCCAGCCTGCAAACCTGGACTGAAGTTTTGCCTTTGGAAAAGAGATTCTGTTTCAGGATTCCTTTACTTTTTCAATAATTCATGTTTCATACATTACAGTGTCATGTCTTATAGCACAAGTCTGAGGTGCAATTTTGTTGCCATGAAAAGTTGCAGACGAAAGCACTCTCTTTCATGAGTGTGATAAAGACAAAATACTGCAGGGCAGGTTATCAAGGTATTGAAAGGATTAAATGAGGTTAGAGATAGCTTTGGGGTTTTACTTTGTGTAGGAAGAAAATCTTTTGTGAAGAAAATGGGCTAATAACTTGTATCACCTGAAGGTGTGCAAATGCTTTTTTGGGGGTCTGTTGAGGTTATCATAGAAACTTAGTGGGGCAAAACAATAAAGGTAGAGAAAAAAATATTGATTTAGATGTAAAGGGAAGCATAAGACTTGAAAATGTTTTATATCAAATTATCAGGAAAAAAAAGAAAAATATTACTACCAAAAATTGTAAGACATTGAAAATATTTTTCATTAATGATATTTTTATTAGCTGTTTTTAACTGTTGATAAAGTTCTTACTTCCATTAGTGGTTGGCTGGCAAAATACATACATCAGTTTGCACTGTTTTTAGTAAATATTTCTCTTTTAAGTAAATTGCAAACTGAGAATAATAAACTATTCAAAATAAAAAAAAAAACTTTTTAAGTTATGGAAAGGTGTTATTTGTTGGCTTTGGGGTTGATCTCTTGCTTATGAAGGAGCCTGCTTTTCAGAAAAACTAAATGTAGGTCACAGAAGCAGAAGCAAAATTCTAGTAATAAAATTCAAACTAAGTTATTCTTTGTGTCACCAGTATGTTTATTTAATTTGTTACTAACACATTGAGAGTTCAGAAAATCTACTCTCCAAGTTCATGTTTTTCCCAAATGGGTATAGCGTGAGGTAGCTAGTTTTCTATGAATTTGAGGTGTCTTTCTGGGAAGAAATTTTGGATAAGAATACTGTTGCATGCCATTTTATGGCAGAAAATGGAAACAGAAAGCAGTCCAATTGCATTTAGCTACTAGTGTTCAAATTTGGGAATGCACTAGGCATAAAAAATGCACTTAGGCATAAAAATGTTGACCCAACAAGATGTACGGTCATCTGATCTAGCAAGGTGTATTTAATATTTTTCCTACTTTTCATCTCCTGTTGCATCAATACATTTTATTTTTAACCAACCACATCTCTAAAAAATCTCAATGTGTTTAGTACCCCTCAGAAGTCCAGAAAATTAGCATTCTTCAACTTCAGCACATCAGTGTTGCCTGTGAAAATATGTAGTCCTAAACAACTCTTTCTCGTGGTCATATATTACCCTCTTTGTTCTCTGCTTTATGCAAGATGTCATCATATGGTTCTGTGCATGGAAAACTGTTATCACTGGTTTCAGAGATGTCTGTCCTGCTATGTGTAAGAAAAGATGAACTGTTTCACAGTTGATAGCAGATTTTTTACTGAATACCTCTTGCTATATCTTGTCTTGAATCTAAGCTACAGTGCAGTAGTAGGGGTCATCAACATAACGTTGACATTCCTTTAATTGCAAAAGAGCAATGTTATTTGAAAGACTAAGATCTCAGTTATGTGTGATTTTTAAGTAAGTTTAGTAGAGTTCTTGCCAATGAAGATCTTTCTCAAGGAAAATTTCTTACTCTTGTATGCAAAGCTTTATAAGTACTTCCTCAACTCTTCATTTTCAAATTATTCAAGAAGATATTAAATCAAAATGGAAATTGTTCACAAAATAGAAATTCAATTCTTGTGGAGTCAGTAGAATGGAACATAGAGGAAGGCCATCTACCCAGGCATAATTAGTTTCAATGAAATTTCATAGATGAACAATCCAATTTACTAAACAAATAATGTAAAAACGTCCAAGTTTCAGTGTGGGTTTACTCCAGATTCCTCTATTCTCTTCTTACTGCTCTCATTACCATTGCTTGGTACATAATGTCATGTAACAGTGTCACAGGCAGGACTCATCACTCCAAAATTTAGTACAGAAAAACTACCTTCACAAGAACAGGCAACACTGCCAGAATATCTAGCCAGCACTGCCAGAATATTTAGTCATTTAAGAGAAGCAAAATTATCTGGTGTATCATTTTTCATCATAGAAGGAAATTTTGAATGGGAATGAACTAAAGGACTTTAGGAAGCCTGAAATCAGCAGTCCTGCCACAATGAAAAGATGCTGTGACTGATAGTGGTCTAACTACAACAAAGATGTTATTGAAATATTAGCTGTGAGTGTAGTTGAAAATCAGTGATAAAAGAAATAAAAGGTAAGACATTTTGACTGGAGTAAAACAAATATTTTTCTACAGCAGTGGTTCTCAAAGAATAGTGTGAGGACAATTGACACCAGGCAACCTTGTATACAAGAATGTCTTGGTATGCCATACAATGTGAGTTCTGCTGTTTTCAGTTGCTGTATTCTCTAAGGCAGCTAAAAATACTTTTCTACTCTCATTTTTCAATGTAAACAACTTCTGTAATTGCTAGTGATGACAACTGCATTGGGAACATCCATGAGAAATTTTCTCTTTAACAGATAATCTACCTCACTGCTAAATATACCGGCTCCTGCTTCTGTAAGTTAGTTTTCTTGGTGGTATGCTTATTGTAGATATGTCTTGAGAGGCTAAGTTCTGTTTCATATGTATTTTCTGTTCTTTGGATTTTGTGAGAAAAATCAACTTTGACTTATTTCTGCAGATTTTCAGTGAACAAGTTGCATTACAATATGTCAGTAGAGATTTTACTTACAAAAGGAGGAAAAATGAAGTTAAGTAATCAGGATGTATTCATTGTGCTTAGCCCTCTTTGCTTCAGGCACTCAGAAATAACATAGAATACTGTAAGAATTGTCTCTCTTTTCAGTGCCTCTCTTGTCTTCTGATAATTACAAATAACTTTTATACGGGAAATTTTGCTTTTACTCCATGTGAAATACTGGATGCCTGAGAGTCTTGCCTGAAAACTTGCTGATGGATATAACAGCTATCGAAGGTATAATAGCAATAGATATAATTAAGTAAGGCTGTCTTATAATGTACTATTCTCTCTTTCTTTTTTCTAGCTAATTACTCCAGTCTAGTAGTCTTTGATATTATTACTAGGCTTGGGATATTTTACTAGTGCAAAATAATAGTTGCTGGAGAAGCAGGGGGTTCAGTATGTATTCTAATGCTTTGATTTAAGCATATTATTTAAATGATGCAAATGATATAATTTCTTTTGTTTACCTTAAGATATTGTCTCACAATGAAATTGTTTACACTATCATAATGTGTTTTTTTTTTTTTTTGCTTTTGTTTGTGTTTTGTTTTCCCTTTGACCTTTATTTTTATTGGCTAAACTTGTCAGTGTTCCTACTTTCCTGGACCAGTTAAAATCTTCCTTTCGCTTATGTAGTGAAAGATTTACATCCTTCAGTAGCAGTTTGTTACTCCCCCATGCCATTCGTTTGTAAATTCTATTTTAACCAAGGTATATGTGCCTTCCTTTTTTCTATTTCAAAACCTACTTTCATATATTGCCTTAATGTTGCCATTTTTTGAATTCTCTTTGAACTGTTAACAGCTTTTTGGTGAGGCAATTGTAGGGCTACACATGGGATCTCTGCCATGCCATATATGCAATTACTGTCATGATATGCACCTTGATATTAAAATCTAAGAGATTTATTTGCCGGCTATTCCACATAAGAAGTTCATTGCCAGTTCTATTACAAGTCTTTAAGTACCTTCTTTCCATTAAATAGCTATTTGTATTAGTCTTATATCGTGGATCAATTCTTACGGCATTGTAGAATTCATGACTAATGGAGTGGGCCTTGTGAAAAAGATAATTTATTCAGAGAATTCAGTGTATTTCTTGGTGTATAAGATACTTATAAAATTAACGATAAAAATCACAAGTTACCACAGAGTATTTTCAAGGTTTGTGAAATTTCCCTGATGGCATAGTCACCTGTCCTTGTTTACACTTTTCCTGAGTATAATTCTTAAAGGCTAGAATCAGGTGCTTTATTTTAAACATTTAGTGTATATTAATAACTTTCTTTTGCTAATTAGCACACAAAATATCATATACAAAAGAATAATAAATATTACTGCAATTCACAACCTATTTCTCCCTGTTCCATAGGTATTCAAATATTTATTGGATCATTTAATGAAAGTTTTTAATTACATTACAACTGCCAGTACCTGAGATTTTTTGCTTTATTTACTTTTTTTATTTTAAAATAAAAGCCAAGCAATGAGGACTTCAGCACCTGCCTCACTACAAGTACAAGTACTATTCATTTCCCCTGATTTTCTTGCATGTTCTTGATTTAGGGAAATATTTATACTCTTTATAAGACTGACTCACTTGCTTAAAATAAATAAATAAATAAATCTTTTTATTCCGTGGTTCACTAACAGTTTACAGAAATAATAGTGTCTGGTTCCATACATATTGGTTCCTGGAAAAATATATTTTCTTACTATAACATCCTTAGGCCAAACTTCAGGCTGAGGATTTCTTTGAAAAATCATTTTTGAAAAACCATTTGTGGATTTTCTATGAGGTTAAGCTCCACTCTTTGGTTTGAACTCTGTAGAATAGTAGTATTTGTGCATTTGTGGAATTTAGGGAAGAACTAAAAAAGGTTTTTCTTTTCATTTGTGAAGGAGCATTTTCATGATAACTATGTTAGTCTTTGAACCAAGGTTATAAATTCCTTCCTAATGGTCCTGTTCCTCTTCAGAAAACCACAGGTATTTAAAACAAGGCAAAGTTTACCTTCTCTTAGGTTTGTAATGTCAAGAAAGGGAGAACCTAGTGTCATTGACTGATCGGTATAAAAGATTCATCTTGTTCCAGAAATCCAAGCATTTCTGGAAAATACGAACTTCAGAATCCTTGCATAATCTTCATCTGCTTGCAGTGCTCAGTAGACAAGGCAGCAATTTTCTGTCCTTGTTAAAGCAACTAAAAATACTTCATGGTGAACTGCAAAATGTTTAATCATCATTCACGGTTTGGAATTTTCAAAGACAGATTTCTGAACCATTAATCCATACCTGAAAGGGTTTTCTCTTTTTTTTTTTTTTTTTTTTTTTTTAATTTCCCCTCTCATAAACTTGGTTCTTGGTACTCCAAATCGGTGCATAAAAATAATATAATTTTTTTCTTAACATTGTATATTTTCAATCTCAAATTCTTTTATACAACTATTTCTCAATTAACTTGCATTTCAAATCACTGTCTAACACAGGATGATTTTTGAGTCCTGATTCCTTCCAGATCAATTTATGTGAACCTAAATAGGACTAAATATCTCTTTTTTCCTGAGTAAGACCTAATGTCAGACATAGAGTCTGGTCCAGCACCATTAATGTAAACGTTATTGTAATGTAAACTTAGTTGTACTGTAATTTAATGTAAACAGTATTTCTGTTGATGTCACTGTGCTTTCAGTCAGGCCTTGCTGATGTGTCTTGCTTCCAGATCTTTGCATTACAGTTTTAAGTCTCTTCAAATATCCTGGAAATCAGCAGTGACTATGATAAAGTTTTCTTTGTTTGTCACTTTTAAGAGTGGTGGGCACAGTTACAAGTGAAATAACATATGACTTAGAGGAAATCATTCTGGACTAAACTAAAGACAGTCCACTACAATCAGTGGCACAAGATTGCAGTAAGACTAATAGAAGACACTATAACTCCTATATGGCATCCCATATCTGTTATATTTACAGAGCAGCACTGTAGTGAACAGACATTGGCTTGAGACAAACCTCCTATTTCCTTAAAACTCTGACCCTTGTAATATGACAAAGACCTTTATTTTTGCATTTTTCCATCCCTCAGGATATCCAACTTTCACCCATTTGGTCCTTCCCACCAGTGTTCACCACTTGACACGCCTTCTATAAAAGGTGAGAATGTGATAACTTCTTATTCACCAAAGCTAAACCTCTTTTCTTGTCTACTCTTGTGTAGTGGGCTGTTGTAAACAAATATCGTAAAAAATTATGATTTTTCTTTTTCTATCTAGAAGCAATCATTTTTACCGATAAAAGTAAATAGATGACCTGTGTGGCAACAGAGCATAAATTCAGAAATTCACTGCAGCCTCTGAGCCCAAAACCCCACTGGTATTCAAAGTGGGCCTGGAGACTGTAGCAGACCAGTGAACTAAGGTGGGAAGCATTAGTGTGTTAAGCAATCATTTCAGCTTTTGACTTCTAATTTTCATAGTCTGAGACTTATGTTAAAACAAGAAAAAAAAAAAAGGAAAAACAAAGCATTTTGCAGATCTGAGCAAAGCAGAACAGATCTGAGTTTGAATCATTTCACTGCTGTAGTGGATGAGATTTAAAAAAAAAACAACAGTACAAGAATAAAAGGGGTCTTTGTGCTCATTGACAAAATTTTAAAAATAAATAAAGCTGTGTTCTCAAATGATTATGTAAAGAATATGTTAGCATGTCTTTACTGTTTCTCCAAAAACTTATCAGTGTTTATCTATGGTTTCTGTATTTTAAAGAACAAAAATTAAATTGAAAGTAGGAACATATTTTTGGAAAAAAAAGTCTGGAATGTTTCCATGGCATTAAATGTAGGACCCAATCATTATGGAAGATATCCCAAGATAATCTCATCACTGGCATTTTGCGAATATTGAGATCAGAGGTGCAACCAAATACATCTAAGCCTTCAGGCATATGAAAGTGTTATGATATTCACATACTCTTAAAAATACTTTTTGTTGTTTTTAAAAGCTTTTTATTATTTGGGAGGAAATTTATTCTCTGTACTACAAGATAATGATATTCTTATTTTATATGGTTTGGTAGAAGCTCTTTGGTTCATCAGCTGTCACATTTCTAAAGCCTACCAGTCAATCAAGTACTCTAAGGTAAGTCGTTTTGTCATATATCTTAAAGTCAGTTTACCTAAATGATTGTATTTTTGCTGAGACAGTCTTCAAGTTTAAGCAAACTTTACATTCATTGTTTATTTATTGCCTAAATTCCTGTGTTTGTTTTATCTTATGAGAATCTCATAAAGCCTCATTTTCTACTCTGTGAGTTCTAGGCACTGTTTTTGGCTGGGATGGTTGTGTTTTGAGTAAACAATAGTTGACACTGGTATGTGTATCAGCATTTTCTTTTAAATCCATATATATAAACCAGAAACTTTTTGAAAATGCAATTCAAGGACTTTTGCGTGGATTTTATGATAAGGAACAATATATGAATCCTTGATATTAAGAAATTTTATCTTAAGCTGTTTCAGAAACAGATGATATAATCACAGAGCTGTACCTCTGTCTCAGTTAAACTGATCACCAGACCTTCTGTTGGAGTCAATATGTTCCTTTTAAGCTGTTTTGATGTGACCTTGGAAGTTTAGAACCTATCTCTTTCAGCTATTTCTTTAGCATTTTGAAGTTCACTAGTAGCATTTCCTGCCTCGTGGTAGTTGATAAGAATTAAATGCTCATGTTAGATTATGGCATTTCCGACTGGCAAAATAATGTACCTTATTATGTACTGTTTACCACAACACCGTGTAGATAAGGCTTGGGGAGACAGAATATCTGTATGTGTTTATAATATATCTGCATCTGCTTCCTTTGTACATATACATGCAGAGGTTTGTATATAGCACTGAAAACATCTCAGGACCCCATCAGCCACTGAATCATTTTAGTTTTAACTAAATCTTTAACTTTTAAACTTTAGTTTTAATCATTTTACCTTTTAGTATATAACACCACTGTCCTAAAGACTACAAAAGCATAAAACGAGTAGAAAACAATGGCAATCAATACTGAAGGAATTGTATTTAGTGTGAGAAAAAAATGTGGACTTCACATCAATGTTGTCAATTGTCTTGGTTTTTGCACTTGTGCAATTACTGTTCTGTTCTTTAAGGAGAGGTGAGTTTCAAAGCAGATTTATATGGCCTTCATTATTTTATTATTATTATTATTTTATTATCTTAAATGACCTTCTCAATCACACTCCTGCATTTTTACTCCATGTTAAGATCTGAAATTTATGCGAGTTCCAACTCTTGATGATTCCTCCATAGTAACAGAATAGATTTTCTTAAACTTCTCCAAATCTGTTAAACTGCTCAGAATCTATAAGATTTTCAGGCAATCCACTCAAGACATTGACACAGAGATCCTGTACTTCAGTGTTCCTCCCAAATGCCTGGTGCTGGTAATGCTGCTGCCTCTGAAGGAAAGCTAAAGAAAAGAATATACATTAAGAAAAACACGAAGGTTTTGCAGCTTCTTTTCTGAGAAATCCACAACCTGTGGGCCACAAAAGAAGGTATTGTATAGGTATTGTAGACATAGCTTTGCTCTTGCACAACTTCCTGTTGTGCTGCTCTGTGCCAGTCAAACCCTGTTCACTTGTTTTGATGGCACCACTTCACCTGGTACACTGAAGGAGGCAGTCTTCCAGAGAGTGGAACTAATGCAACACAGCTGGAAATTTGCTTTGAGCTTGTTCTTATAATATTTTTGGGATTCTCTCTTCAGCCATTGGCCATGTTTTAACCTGTCATAGGAAAGTTATAAGCAGGCTCTTCACACCACATATCCAGTTACCATAGCTGGTTGTATGGCAATGTCCTGAGCCTCTATTGACAGGATCTTGTCCAGCACCTTAGGAAAAATAGGGTCTTAAGTCAGAGCATATGGAATTAACTGAGATGCTTTATGTGGGGGCTTGGTGGTGATGAATGTGCAGGTAGAAGAATCAGAATATCTTACAAATTGAACAGAAATTTTGGCAGAATACAGGCTACGCTGTAAGCAAACCTGACAATTGTGGTGGGTGCCAGCGCTAAAGGAGCCTCTTTTCAAGAGCTAACTACAGATCAGCACCTTTGAATGGTAAACACATTAGATGTAAATGCTGGAAAACAGACAGAAATATTTAATTTTGCCAGGCAACAGCCCATTTTTCATACTGTAACTTCTCTTAATCACAGTAATTACAACTTGCACAATTATAAGTTATTAGTTGCAGAATATAAGTTTTCTTACAAAAATATGATCATTGAGTACTAGGAAGAAAATACGTAATACACTCAACAGTGCTACTTCTCATCTTCTTCCACAGCTCTCTTCCAAGGAGAAGTACAACGAAGTATCTATTCCCTTGTGAGTTGTTAACGTTAGACATAATTATGGTTTGGAATACTTCAAACTGCAGAGGGTACTATGTATACTTAGAATTTCATTGGTTTTTAATATAAAGGATCATATAAAAAAAGAAGAATCTTATCATTGAAACAACAGTAAAAAATGCTGTCAAGCTTCCCTGAAACAAATGTAATAGAGTTCCTCTGTGTCCTCTGATTTAAGACAAATTAAAAATCTCTTTTTAAGCTCACATGACTTTTTTCAGTTTGTTCAACTTGCCGATAATAAAAACTCACCTCTGTGCTATTCATTTCCTCTATTAAATCCCTGCTTTCATTATTTTTTAATAAAAAGTAGATTCTCATTAGAAACTCCATTACTCAGAATAGCATAAGAAAAGCCCATAAAACATATTTTAAAATTAACTATTTAATATCTCATTTGTACATCTGATTTATCTGCAAGTATTTTACTTTTTCTACCTGTGTCCAAGGTATAACCTTGTACTTTGTAATAACTACATGCGCAGCATGTGGTTCTTGTTTTCTTATGAAAACCACGGTGGAATTAAGCCCTACTTTTTCCACCCTTCTTTTATTTTTATGTTTAGAGCCTTCCCTTTTCCCAGTGCATGCCTCCTTACCCACTCTGCACCTGCAACTGTAGTTGTTGCCTCTCTTAACAGCCCTTACAAATGAGGTTGTTAAATACACTTCTCTCCCTCACTTTTTTTGTTGCCTAACTTGCAAATGTGGCTTTCCTTGACTGTTAGTCTGTTAGAAGAAATTGAAAGTTTGTGGAATCTCAAATTACAGTTTAGTAATTTGAAATTACAGTTTAGTTTCAGGTATTACTACAGTAGGTTTTCTGAAACATTTTCATGAAGATATATAAAATATTAATCTCAAGCAAGTGGGGAAAAATGGTAGACATCATTATGCGTGATTTATATTGTTACTAATTTTTCTTTGTGTTTTTGATTTATATTGCTGTTGCAGAAGTTTTATCATCATCTCCTGCAAGTTCTCAGCCTCTCTGCTAAAATAGTTTAGCTAAGATTGTTTACTTCTGTTCTTTAAGTTCTGTTAGTAATAATAAAATCATATACTTCCTGAATTAGACTTTTAGCCCAATTGCCATTAATACAAAATCAGTGTCCTTAATGAAATTGAGGACACTTTCTTTTATATCCAACTGCACTTGTAATCTAGAGCATAAACCTGAAAGGTTAATCTATAAATTAAAACATTTAAGTGAGTTGGATAAGGTTAGTCATATACACGTACATCCAACTGTAAATATGGAAGTAGAGATGAAGAAAGTCACTCAGGAAGAAAGCTTTATTTGAGTAAACATATGGACATTTGATTGGGGATAAATTATTCTAGGATCAAGAAATAAAGAGAAGAATAGAAGTATATGACTAAGCATGAAGTTTACTGATTTTTGATTGACATTTGTGCATGTGCCATGTCTCTGTGTTGAAAAGCTGTGGTGCAGCACACCACCTTTCTAGTCTTTGTACTGCACCTAACAAAATGAAGGTGTGAATCCTATGTGATGTGGTGGCAATCGATAATACACAATTCATCAAATAGGTAATATCCTAATCTTAATATACAATCTTTGCAAAAAGAACAGATAGTCAAGGTAGTCTTGTTACAGGGAAAAAGTAAAGCAGGCAGTTAGAGAGTTATGTAAGCGTAATTTTTTAGGTTGATAAAGTGGAAAGTTTTACTTTACAGAGTTATGAAAGTTTTTCATTTCCGTAGAAAAGGTTCAATGTAGAATACTAAAAGACTACCCAGCTAAATCACTTAACTGGAGAAGACTTGATTTTGAGTTCAGAATAGACTTTTCCTGAAAATTTGAAAAGAAATAGTGAAGCAAACAGGGAGATATTTTTCTGCACAGGTCAAAAGTTCAAAGTAAAACAGGAGTTCCTTCTTCAAAAAGTATTTTCCTGAATTTTCTAACAAAAAGTGGCAGGGATCTCAGTTGACATACACATATTTTAATTTTTTAAGAGAGAGAAAGATAAGGAATTTGGAGTGATATTAAAGCATATTAAAACTGACTGAAATCAAGAACAATTATGTGCACTATAGCAAGTGACTTCCTGATAATATGTTTTATTTAGGTCTTTGATGTTAAACCAAAATCCAGATTACTTCTGTTGGTGCAGAAAAAGAAAACACAGGTAAAATTGGTACTGTGTTTACTGTGGAAGACAAGAGGATGAAGAAATACAGCAGAAAATTGATGGATAAAAATGATTTTTACTGTAGGGAAAAGCAATATGTGTAGAACAGGTATGATCAGAGTTTAGCAACTCCATTGAAAATGACATGAAGTTATTATAGAGCATGGAAAGGAAAATAACAGAGATCAATCAACCATAAAGAACGTGTGGTTAGAAAGCTGGAAAATAACATCAAAAGCATAAAAAAATTAAGAAAATATTTGTTCAAGAACCTGAAATCCATTAGTAAGGTATTAAAGTGACCAGTATTGCAGTATTTAATTCAGTAACACTTGCAAAAAATACTCGCAAGCCAATGAAATTGCTAACAGTGCTACTTCAAGTATAAAGAGTAGGAAAACATTACAAATGGTATTTCAGCCAACCCGGAAATAATATGATTGAGACAGAAACAATTGAAGAGAGAGGAGTATTTTTACTCTGCCCCCTCCTTTCAAGACAAGTGAAGGTAAAATTTTCATTTTACCTGAACTTCTTATCACCTCCAGAAACATTCTGCTAGTAGCTATCTTTGTCATCATCATTTCATAAGGGGGCACAATCCTTTTCTTATCCTTTGTGAGCTCAATGTTATAGCAGTAGCCTTTCTCTGTGTCTATGTATACATAAAAATGCTATAGTGATTTAGCCACTGCTGCAGAATGAAAGTGTTTAAAATTCCTCTTGGAGAAACTCCCCTGAAAGACCAAAAGGCTTAAGGTTCAAATTAACCCAAATTTTAATTAAAAATGTAAAAAAACAAACAAACAAACAAAAAACAACTAACTTTCAAAATCAAGACAATCAGAACAAGAACAAAAAGAATAGAAATAAAGTGATTAAGACATTACTCTCCTGCCACCCATTGTGTCCATGTAGACTGGACTTAAATTCCATGTTTATATTTAATTAACTTGTTACTTTTTGAACATCAGTAAAATTTCTTCATTTCCCTACTGCCCCAGAGAGGCGCTCTCCATCTTTTCTATGGCCTTCTTGCCAGAGTCATCCTCTCTGCTGACTCAGCCTCTGCATGAGCTCCTGCCTTGGCATTGGGTTTCTCTTGTTAGTTCTCTAGCCATTCCTGCCTTGATGATGATACTCAACAGTTCCTAGGAGACATGAATGGCCTCCTCCCTCTCCAGACTGCTCTGCTGGAGCAACCTCTCCTTGGACAGGTTCAGATACACATAAACAGTAAACACATACTTGGGAATGTAAAAACTAGTTGTGAGGAAAAGGTTACAGAATCAAACAGGTCACAGTGAGCAAGTCCAGTTGTCTACTATACATTAAAACACTATTTCCTGTTGGACATTTATTTTTATTGATTAATTTTAATTTTGATTGCCTTAAAATTACATGAACATAGCTAGCAGATCATGGACAAGGCCTGATTTGAAGCATTGGGCGGTTATGTGCTATGAATAAATTGCAGGTAGTTAAATGATACAAATCCATTCTAGCTTCTGGCTAAAGTGAACCTGATTTTATGGTGGTGTTATTTCTGCATACACTAACGTCGAAATTCTATGCCTTACTGGAAATAATTTCCAGGAGATATATCAGACAATTGAGGTAAGACTGGACTATTTTTCTAATGATTGATTAACTCTTTTTTGGCTTGCTCTTACATTTGTATCTTTTTCCCATGTTATTTGGTGTATCTTTTATCAAATGCAACACTGGTAATCCCCTTTCAACATGTCCTTCATCGTTCTGAGTGCTTATTTTGTACTCTTGCAGTTTCTGTCCTTACCATTTAAGCCAGTTACGTGAAAGCAGTCAATAGCAATACCAATTGATGGTGGGAGCACTCAGAAAACCCGCATTTTATAAAGCTCAGAAGCTCAGTTAAGAACCTATTTTCACTGCTGAAAACAAAACAAAGCAAAACAAACTAAAAAAACACCAATCTTCTCAACAAACCAACACTCCTCTAGACAAATAAATTACTAAGACTGTCTACACTAAGAACAGTAATCTTGATATAAATTCATAAACTGCATTCTTATAGGTTTCTTTTTTGCATTTTTGGGGATCTATCCCTAGAAATGATTCCATATAGAAATTCACTAAATTGTAAATGTTTGGCATAAATTGCTCCTTCTCATATTTCTTCACAAGAGTTTAGTTGAATGTTGAAACTTTAGTTGCTGCATGGAACAATTTCCATGTAAAAAGACTGAAAAAGCAAATTTATAGAACTGTTGCAGAGAACGCTTACTAGAAAAACCAAAACTTTTCAAAGGGTTATATTTCATTGTATGTTAAGATACAGTTCAATGAAAACAACCAAAAGGTCTCAGGAGTATGCTTTAACAGATCCATTTTTGTAGAATGAATCATTCTACAAATCTAGGAGAAATTATAAATCTGTCCAAGCAATATATTTTGTATTTTGTAGATCAGAAAATGCTATTTAGCTGGATGACTTCAGCACTAACTATAAATAATAAGGTAAATAAAAAGCAGTGAAGAAGGAAAAGAAAATAATAAATGGGGGATAATCTATATAAGTTTGGAACTGAGCAGCATAGGTTTCGAATAGAGCAGGCAACGGACACCTCTGGCCCTTTGCATCTCTGTTTGTGGCTGTATCACTTTCATTTAACATATTCATTCATAATATTGCATACTTTTTTTTTTTTTTCATTTTGTAACTCAACTTTGTAAAGAATGTCTTGTGGCTTTTTTTTTTTTTTCCCCTGTGTTGTTTTCTTTCTCTAGGGAATGATTTTTTAAAGTGTGGTTGTTCTCTGCTCTTATTTTTAACAGTGATGGAGAAATTCTAGTGATGTCACACAGTTATTCCTCTTGCTCACCTTCCTAGATAAACAGCCAAAGGCTCCAGTCTGGCCTCCAGCACTATGGACTTTCTGCAGAAGTTTTTACACGTAGAAAAATGTAGTGTTGTTTCCGAAGTCTAATATGAAACACAGATCACATCCCAGTGTTAATTAATAGTGTTTAAAGAGTTGGACTGTATTTGGAGAAAATCAAGTGATGAAATGGAAATAACTTGGACTAGTTCACTTTCACTTGCCCATTTTTTGCTTCTTTCTGGTACAGCTCTTCCTGGATGTTTGGAGAAGTTAATGAAATTCAGATTGGAGGTACTGGACTTGATTCAGCAAAAAAGTGTGTTGTGTGCTTTCTGTGAATTGGATGCAGACAATGAGACATGCAGGAAATGTATTTTCACCTCTCTAACTGATTTTACATTGCACATTTTTTTTTAGCATGCTTGTGGTTTTGTTCCCTGAAATTAGACAAAATCTAAAATTCAGGAAAAAATAAAAATGTTACCATAAAAATAGGACTACAGCTTACACTTCTACACAATATTAGGCTATTTTATGATACTTAGAAGGAAGATTTTTATCATAACAATAATAACACTAAAAAGTAGGTCTTGAAATAAGAGAGAAAAAAAATGAAGATCAAACTTGTTTTGCAAATTATAATGCAAGGCTATAATGAGATTTTATAAAGTGCTACTACTATGCTTTATTTAGTTCAATTCTTAAGAAAAATCACATACAGTGATTTCGAAAACTCTCCCTCTACTGTATAAATATAATCAGTTTTCTCCTAAGCAGAAACAATAGGAGCTGTTAAATATGTTGCCAATGTATAATTTGGATTTTTAATAGTTAAAGTATGTTGAGAAATTACACTTTTCTGTCTTTTTAAAGTATGTCTATGTCATTTGAATGTTACATATTATTATTGCTGGGACACAGAGATTTTCATTTTTCTCCAATATCATTTGTAACAAGCATTAACATTGTACTTCCAGCTTATGCTGATTAACAGTAAGACAGTAGTGTTCTTTTTTCTTTCTATAGCTAATGTCACTACAAAAAGAAAATTAATGAAAATAAGCACCGTTTTGAAAAGAAAAAAAAATTAACTTTTGCATATTATTTTCCTACTGAAAATTTTGCTTGTCACGTTCTGCATGTTCTCTCTCTCTCTATAAATTTATATGTCAAAGAGTTCTTTACTGTAATATTACCTTATGTAATGTAAAATAACTTGTACAGAAAACTGAAAACATTCTTCACAACTAAAAATTATCTTTCATGTTCCCAGACTTTCTTCCTTTATTCAAATTCATGCACTTTGAGATGCAGCCTATTATAGCAGTATCAGATAGTGTAAATGTTACAAACACACAGAAAAAATATTCTACTGAACTACACATGCAGTACTTTTGCCTGTTTTACTAGCCCTTAACTTAAAAAATATAACAAAGTATAGGATCATTAAGGTAGACTTAATGTAAAAGAAAAACACTTATTTGTCTAGAAAAGATAAAAGTAGATAAAAAGGTGGATGTCTGGAGGGAGTGAAAGGACAGTTACCTCTTACAACCTATGACATGTCTCTTGTACTCTCCCAGAAGGACATATTAGTGTGTTCAAGCTGCTGTACATGGGAGGGTAATTTTCTATGAAAGTATTTTCTGATTCTCTTCACTTATAATAAGATAGTTTTGTCTCTCCTCTAGCAGAGCGTGGGTCAGGGACATGGAGGAAAGAGGTGAAGATTGTAACTGTGGGTAAAATGTAATGACCAACTCCATGCTGAGGTAGTTAGCTGTTCCTCAGTGGCAATCTGTTAATGCAATAGCCTCCACCAATTTGTCCCAGATAGCTCAGAAAGTCTGTAGCACAGCCATATCCAAATTTTCATGTACAAAACCTTAAAAATCAGAGTAACTTTCTTTGTGGCAACACCATTTCCCTTATCCTCACTGATTTCTGAAAAGGTGATGATACAGATTGATATAATATAAAATATTGGTTATTGGGCAGTTATACAAAAGTAGGATGAATGCTTTCAAGAAGAATGAGAAATTACAGAAGATAAGAAACCACCGTGTGTGGTTTCAGTTCCTGTGTGAATTAAAGAAAAAACAAACAAACAACAACAAAACAAACAAAACAAAACAAAAACAAAAAAACAAAACAAAACAAAAAAAAAAAAAACAAGCCAACACATAGAAGCCACAAATTATGATTCTTAATTAGAAAAGTAAAGTCAGCATTAGGAATACTTGACAGCACTTCTGCAATAGGGAGCTTCTTAATCCAAAGACAAGATCAGCTAGAAACCATGATACACCTTGAGTGGCACATAAAAACTGCTGTAATCTTATCTGCTTTTAAAAACCTTGCAGTTATGATTCTATAGCAAAACTATTAGTTTGTTTTTATTCAAAGAATGACACGTCTGCACTTCACTGTATCCTCAGGCTTAAACATACTATGCTTTAACTACCATTACACATGCTTTTTTGTCCCACAGCAGACATTTCACTTCAATTTTATTTTGTTTTACTGAATGCTTATTTTATGATAGGCTTCTATTTCTTTTGGCTTTTCGTTTGGTTTGCTTTTTATTTATTTATTTATTTATCTATTGCAAGGGGGGAGGGTGGTATTTTCACCAGCATTAAGACTGTTTAATACTTTGCAAATGTGAAGTTACTTTCCTTTTAAGGAAACATCATGTTTCAACTACAAATATACACTATACTCTGGTGAAAAGAATATTTCATCTACTGTAATAAAAGAATATTTGTGGTGCTGAACTGCCTCAGGTTGAAATATTTGTATCTCTTGTTATAAATCTTCTGTGTGAATACTTAAAGCCGTATGAGTTCATTATAATACACAGGCATCCACATTTTTATACAGAAATTGCCAAATATATGCATGTGTCAACAAATACACTCATACATCCATCCACAAAAACAAACAAACAAACAACAACAAAAAAACAACAACTCACATTTAAAATGAATGCTTATATAATCCTTTGGTTTGCTAAACACACCGAAATATATACAAAACCCGAAGGATTATTTATTTATTTATTTAAACCAATAATTACATGTTAGCCTAAAACCATGCGTAATATGCTCCACTGGAGTTATCTTTAACAAAACATTGTTATAAATATCTTTAATAGTTGGGGAAGGTTTAAACCTAAGGATACTTGTCCATGAAGACTGAAAATGAATATTTTCATTCTAGTGACAATTTTTTTTTAGCATCCTGTAAATGTTTTCAGACATCATTTTAACAGGTACTGCCTCTGGGGAAATTAAAAAAAAAAAAAAAAAAGACTGAAGAATTGTGATATCACAGACATGCTTATTTTCCAATGCTGTTAATTTATCAACATGTTAAGTTGGATGCAATCTGCAAGGTCTCTAGCCAGTACTTACAAATCATATGTACTTGATTCTTCTTACAGTAGTATAAATACAGTTGGAGCATTTTTTCATTATGATTATTTGTGTTGAAATGCAAAACTACATAAAGAGCTTTCAGATAATAATGTTGACGATCTTTGCTGCAGCAGCTAGCAATTCATGTGTTGTGCTGCTAAAGTCACTGATGCAAATAATGTTTATCAGAAATCAGAAAAACAATGTTTATCAGAAAAGTTCCTATAGCCAAGCATAATTGTCCAAAAATCCTAGGTGCGAGCACGGTATCAAACTTGAGCAATACATTTGATAATTAAAGATCATTTTTGCTATACCTAAGATCTGATAGAAATAGAAAATCATGTTCTTTTAGAGCCTTTAATCTATTCATCTGCTAGTTAAAGCTTATCCCAACAGTATGTCAATACTGCAATGAATAAGGAAGACAGGAATGCAATTTTCCATGGTAACATGCATGTAATAAACAATGAAGTTAAAACAGATGGAAGTATTGTTTCATATAACTGTGACTGTGTGCTCTTCCCCCTTGTCCTTGCCCTCCCCGCTTCTCAGCTTTGGTCTGGCTATTGCCTTGCTCAAACATTGGTCATAGCTCCCAAGGCCTTGTTCAGGCAGATAGAGACAACAATAATTGGCTCAAGCTGGGTACTGGAGAAACTGACAAGACAGATGTCTTGCTCAGCAGCTGAGGGCCAATGGAGCACGTGCCCAAAACAAAACAAAACAAACAAAACAAAACAAAAAACACAAAACAAAACTAAACAACATCCATCATCTAGTCCATCATCTTACCCCATAAATAGTGAGAAGGCCAAGAGACCTTTGAGCTCTCCTACACAACAGCTGGCTGCACAACAGGATCTCCCCTTGAGCAGGGACACCTCTCAAGGTCACGCCTGCTGCAGAGATCTCTTACTCCTCACGAGAGATTCCTTGCCATGACAGATCCTCGGTAAGTGATTAATAGTTAGGTAAACTCTGTAAGCTTTGTTAAGATTATATCTTAGATTGATTGTACACATATAATCCTTAGACATAAACTGTTGACCAAGTCTGGGACTAGGAGTGGATTTAGCCACACCTAGGCTCCTTACCTCTTCAGTTCAAGGAGTTTAGAAATCAAGGAGGTCCACTCTGAACTTCATGACTCAACGGGAAGGTGTCCCTGATACATCTGACTTACCCTGTGCTCTATGCAGTAAATAATCAAGGGTACCTTGCCATCTCAAACCTTGTTAAGTCACTGTCTTATTTATGATTAAGCTTTGTTAGATAACTATGTTATATCAATAAATATATTGCTGCTTCTCTCTTATGAGCAAAGCATATAATTTCATCTATGACAATAACACAAAATCAAATTACAAGTTTCATTGTCTTAGGGTGCTATAAAGGTCAGAATGTATAGATACTTAAAAAGGAGTTAGGCAAATCCACACAGAAAAAAAAAAAAGAGAGAAATCCTGTCATTGACTATCAAACATGATAGACTGGATGAAAACTCCAGCTTTAGAGATCCTTGCAAACCATTGATAACCAGTACTGGAGGGAAGGCAAGAATCCATACTGTTTTCTACACTTTTACATGATAGAGAAATCTTTGGAAAATTTTACACAGATTAATGGGTGAAGTAGACCTTTGGCATGACTCAATATGGTAATTTTTATTTTCTGTGAAGAAACCAAACTCAACTTGAAAATTTATTAGTAATTTCATTTTTTTTTTTTTCTGTTTGCTGACAGCTAGTACTGAGGTTACTTTGATTATGGCTAAGCTTGATTTTTGGTCCTATTTGATTGTATAAATAACATAGTAAGCAACCTTTTCCTGTGCACTTTGCTACCCTTTCTCTCCCAGTGTTACAAATTGCCCTCATTCCCTGTTCTGTTATTTTCTTCCTTCCCTCAGCATTTGGAGATCATGCTTGATTGTCAGCATCTGCCACCCCTCCTTCCCCAGCCCCTTCCCTTTTCTTTCTCCAAATGTCCTTATCCTCCTCCTTGTTTTCACATCCTTGCCTTGCCTTGCCCTGCTTTGCCTTGCCCTGCTTTGCCTTGCCTTGCCTTGCCCTTGGCCACTTGTTCCTCCTTTTATCCTGTGGGCTCTTGTTTTTTCTCATAAAAATCAAAAAGTGCTGATGCTGAGGTTATATGTAAAGATTAGATCAGGAACAAAGTTTGCTATAGCAATATACTATACATACATAATTTGAATAGCTTCTGTCTTGAAATAAACTGCAAAGGGATTGTATTGGTCATTCAAATACATTGAAAAGAAGTGGTGTGACTTTATGTACTTCTCTATTGTCTATCTATACAGTATACTGTGTGAAATAACTGTTCTTGATTTATTCACCACGTGCTTGTAAGCGCAGTAAATCTTTAAAATGAAGTTGTAAAAAAGTCAAAAGTTTTATAATTCCTCTTATCGTTTTGGGTAGGACATACAAATATCTTGTGTGGATATTTAGTGGGGTACAAAGTTCCTATTATTTTGATATATTCCGCAAGCTAGCAATCAAATGAAAATGGAGATAGACTGAGAGGGTTCAGAGGATACATAGCAAGACAGACAAAGTGAGTTTTTATTTTGGTAAGTGTATATTGTAGCTAAAAAGAAATTATAAAGATACATCTTAATCCAGGAGATAATGCTAGAAATTTTACTGGTTTGCTGTACACAAGCTTCTAAACTGGAAGACGAAATATGCACTAAATGCTGAAAAAAGTTCTCCATGTGCGTTTTCCTTGAAGACAATGTGCATGTTGAATAATAAAGAAAGAAATTCAGCCCTAAAGGTTAAGGTAGCAGACTGCAGCAGATTTCACAGTAGTGCTAGTGCTATGGATGAACCTGTACTTAATTTCTGTTGAAACCAAACTTTTTATATATGTGTGTATATATATATATAATTATATGAATCTTTCAAAAAATGTTCAACTAAATATTTCTGTTTGATTGTACCCACCTAATTTCTTGTGTGGACTTGAACTTGGAAGTTATAAACAGGTTGAACTCATGGTACTTTCAACATGACTAGAAGAAACATGTAGTGAACAAGTCCTTCCTCTAAAAATTTAGTCCTCTTTTGCAGAAGTAATAGAATTGTTTATGGTGAGAATAAGTATCAGTGAATTGGAATGCTTGATTTTTTCTTTAATTGTGCCACAATTCAATCTACTTGTTTTTCTAGTACTTGTTTTTCTACTACTAAGAAGAATACTCTGCTTTCCATGCATATTGAAATGAAGGGATGTATTGGAAAACATATCATAGAAGAAAGAAAAAATAAGGGAAAGGAAAGAATAATGTATAATATTTCAAAATATATATATATATTAAATGTGTCTCTTAGCTGTAAAGTCATCGCACCTACATGCCACCTGTTCCACCCACATCGTAGCCTTAAAGCCTTCTATCAGTGATTAAAGTTTTCTGGTTGAAATGACAAATTAAGATATGAAACAGCATTTTCCTCCAGACTGCTGCTTGGAAAATTTTTTATTGCATTATTATAAGTAGTTTGCTGAATTTAATAGTTTCTCCCTATGCTAATTCAAATGTTATATTTCTCTCCATGCTGCTACAGTACCTGGAACAGCATACATTTAAAATGATTGAAATGAATTTCAGTGTCAAACTTTCATGACTAAGCCAAGGGGAAAATATAACTAAAAGAAAAATGAGTTTAAAGTAGAATGCAAACAGAATAAGGGAGATGCTAAAGATTTACAAAGGATACAGCTAAACAAAAAATAAAATAAAAAATGACTGAACTGGGAACAGATAATTTTTTCTCAAGCTTTCTGCTTAGACAAATGTATACATATAAAACATGCTGTTGAAATAAGTTGATTGATGGTTATAATTTCTCTTTCACCATAAGACAGAAAACTGAACTTTTAGTAAGTTTCTAATTAAAATAATAAAGATAAAAAATTATTCCATATTTATTTGTCCGCTAAAGCTATTTTACATTGTGCTTTTCTTCACATTGCTGTTTCAAAGGAAGTTCTGTGAATGAAGTAAGGGTACAATTTTTAGTTGCATTAAAAGGGCGAGACTTTCTCATTTAAATAATCCAGAAAATTTTTAAACCATTACCTTTTCGTCTTGATTTATTTAATCAGGAAATTTCTTGTAATCTCAAACAGTATTGATGTACCACAGAAGATCCCATGTCAGTGAAACCTGTTTGTTACAGACTTTGGTTTTACTCCTCCATTTGGAGGTTATTGGCACCACCACTTGGCTGGAAGAACAAGGTTTATGAACATTCATTATCTGCTTTCATGCAAAGTTGGCTGAATTGATTCAAAACATTTAGAGTCTGTTCAGACTAACTCCACCCACCTTTAACAAGTATTAACAGAACATTTCTGCACCTTTGGACAACTGACTATGGATAAGATGGTGAAAAGACAATCTCTTAAAATGTCACAGCTGTTTTTACCACCTGTGTCATTAAATTTGGTCATCTTCTACAAAGCATAATAACATTTGAGGTAGAAATTCCTAAGCAGAGCATAAATTAATATTTCTATTTATATCATTCTCTGCAGCATTCTGTAAACTCGTCCATCTCAGTCCATCCTCAGCCTAATTTCACATGGCTCTTCCTTACAAAAATGCAACCCTCATTTGTATATTATGTAGTTCTTAAACATTTAATCCTTTCCTCAAAATGCCCAGTAAAACATAGTTGTCAAACTCAATTTCATTTTGTCTCTATACTTTCTTTTTGATTTACTTGCACAGCTTATTTGCAATCCTAGAGAGATGCTACAGTTATGATAACAGGTCATTAAAAATAACAATGTCATTAAAAAAGTGACATTTTGAAGAAAATAATGTCATTCGTACTTCTATGTGTGTATGATGTTTAAACCTCAACTCTGAAATCCTGTTATATTCATATTGCATGTTATTCAGGTCAGAATAACTTAATGTAAGAGTTCACCTATTTGTAGATGTATGTGAGATTTAAAGGCAGGTTTCATAATTATCTAAAGCTTTTCCAGGCACATGGAAATAAGTAGATAAGTCAGTTATGACATTCTAAATGATGATAATAAGCTAATCATACCCCTGTCCATCAGCCCACAGACCTGACTACATTCTGGTATCACGTAAAGGCTGTTAACTTTCTCAATCACTTTTGTGGAGTAGAGCAGTCAAACGAGGAATAAGCTGGAAAGGAGAGAATATATTTAAAAAGTTTTTCCAATTTATTAGGTATTAATATGTGTTGGTTTCATTCTAAATAATTTAAACACGGCTACAGCTTGAAATAAGACTCAGAAAAAAGTAGTAATTCACAGTTTGGGAGGCCAAATGAGAATGCTTATGCAGGAGGCAAGTTATCTAAAGCACCTCAAGTCACTGTCCTAGTTGGAAGCAGATTAAGTTGAATGAAATAAATAAAATTGATTGTTTTGCTACCAGTCTGACTATTGCCCACGTTAATGTTAACTTTTGTGCTTAAGACTCTCTGTCAGGTACTCTGTGACAGTTTTAATGTCACCAAGGAAGTCTTCAATTATTTGTGGAAAGCAGATAAGCCTATAAAAATTTTAAAAAGACCCGTAAGTAGCAACATACGTAATGAGTAATACTGTCTTGTGTCTTTCATGAACAGACAAGAGGAGCTTCAGAAACTACAGTACGTGGCATCTGGCATGTGACAGCTTGTCCCAGACTTAGAACAGAACTGAGAGCTTTTCCAGTGATGATCTTTTTTGTTTTCTGTTTTGTTTTGTTTTGTTTTGTTTTGTTCTTTTCCATTTTCAAAGTTAAAGAAAAAAATAATTTTTTTGTAGGGAAGGGGGTAACAACAGGGATTCAGATAAGAGTTTTACTGTGGCAACTACTGTACCACAGAAAAGGTCAATCAGGTGATTAGGATGGAATGAAGTAGCATAACTCTTCTCTTTCTATCCCCCCCCAAGGGAGTATAAATGCTTTCAGTTGCCACAGGTAGATATGTTTTTCCTCAAAAAACATGAAGATGGCCAAGAAAGATATGGAATGTTCTATTATTAGTCCCCTATCAAAATACAGAGAAGTAGTACACATTTGTCAGTCTTTGCCCATGATGGTAATTGGGTCACTCCATTTGCTCTCTCCTGCATAAGTTAATGGAGTCTGATATGTGCTATTTCTGAGCTCTACAAACTTCAACAATTTTCTGGAAGCTTTTATATTATAGGGTAGGTTTTGGATGAACTCGGCTTTTGTTGCCTGGAAGATCAAAATGAAAGTTTCATCCAAGATGGTAAGCTTTTATTCAAGACCGGAATTTTAGTCTTCAGATAAGAATGTGTTTATTTGGGGTATTTTGAAGAGTTGTCTTGAAATGATTATGTCATCCTTCACTCTTACTACAGGTTTTCTACTCTGTCTTGGATTTATTTATAGTGATGACAGTTTAAGCACAATTTTAAATATTGATGCAAATATTAATCTGCATAATAGTAAATTAAAATATGTTTTAGCACATATGTACAATGAACACAAATTAGTGAAAAGATCTTTAATGCTGACAAATACAACTGACATGTTCTGATAGTCCATTCATTTGAATAGATGATTTATTACAGCAGTTGAACGGACACACGTCAGTCTTAAAAGCATCCTAAGCATAGTGAAGGGTACATCTGTATCTTAATCAGCATTGCTTTCTGCGGTAGCTGAGCTACTGCAAGTACAGCAGCCAGTAGTCAGCAGAGCATTTCTGCACATAGCTTAAAACATGAGAATCCTGGATTTTCAATATATTTAAAAGTGACTGTCTTGTATTTGTGATCACTGTAAAAAGTTATGCTAGCATTTTACATATGTGTGCATGGTTCCATCGTTGATCTCCTTGCCTTTGTTGCTGGCTTTTTAGTGATCGTGGTTCTGACAACACTGAATCAAGGTTGTTGATATAATGTTAAGGGGATTTTTGTCTAGCTAGTTTTATATTTTTAAAGTGCTACATAGAAATTAAAGTGTTAAACATCACTTTCCTCGCACTTTCAGTAAAATAACATAAATTACAAATAGTTATACTGATAAAAAGTGGTGCTGAGAACAAATATGTTAGGATACAGAAGTTTCAGTTTGTCAAGAAGTTTCGCACAGGTCAGAGCAGGTACAGCAGCAGCAGTTTGGTGATTACTATGTTTTCATTTCTGACCCTATGCAATCCCTTTTTCTAAGCTCTTGTTTCACTGAAGTGCATCTGACCCATCTCTTCCCCTAAGCGCAGAAAGTAATTCTCAGAAAGTCACCAGCTATACTAGTACATGGAACAGAATGTAAATGATAGAATAAAGTGTTCTCAGTGGCCCTGTGGGGAAAAATAAATAAATAAAATAAAATAACTAATAGTTTTCCAGTCCTAGAAATTATTAACAACGTTAGTTATGAAAACTAAAGTAAGTATTGAGTATAAATGGTGAGTTTAAAAATTTAGGTTTACTGAAATTATAGGATTTTATATGCAAAGGCTCACTCTGTGCTGTCAATGTAGACATGAAAAAAGAAGTGAAGGCACAGTTATAAAAATGATTTACATGGGTTCAGAACTAGAAAGAACTATCTTCAAACTGTGTTACATCTTCTCTGGCCAGATTAGAAATCTAAGTGAAAGGATACCCTGTCAAAAATTTTCTGTTGTCTTTTCCATAAAAACAACCTTCCCTTCCCTGAATTCTAACAGTTTTGAAGAAAGAAAACACTATTTTATGGAATACATTTTTCTTAAATTTTTCTTATCTTTTTATTTTATCCCATTTATGCTATGGCATACTGAAATTCTTTCCATGTTACAGATTTATATAAAGACAGCAACAATGACTGATTTTTTTTAATTATTTTTATTAGCTATTTTACTCAGGATAATTGACAATGCCGTGGACACATGCTGTGATGAGAAAAACCTTCAATGAAATGGGGAACAATCTTGCAACCTCACAAGATGGATTCCATGATGCATGTGGGAGAATTTTTACAGGTATGTTAGCAAAATATTCCTATGTTTCTCATGGAATGCATATCCTCGGGATGTCCATAATCAGTCATATGATGAAGTCATTGTCAGTCAGCTCTAGGTGGTTAAGTGTTATGGATATACTTCAGTGGAATAGTATGGATTTACATATCAGTACCTGACATACGTTTATCTATTTTAAGGGATAGCTGTAGCTTACTGAAAAATTATTTATTTATATGCCATATGGCATTCCCCCAAATGATGGCCTAATTAAGCATACTTAAATTCAATTAAAAAAAAAAAAAAAAAGGAAAAAATATTATCAAAAAGGACTTAAAGACTGAAAATACTGCTCAACTTAGTCTGTGGGGTTTCTTTTGTTGTCGTTTTTTTTTTTTTTCCAGATTGTTCCCTTTCATTCTTTTATAAGTTGTAAAGATGTTTAGAGCATCATTTAAACTGTGTGGTGCCACCATAAGGAAATAAAGTTGAGGAATGACTTTTTCCCAGGTATTCCCAAGCGTTCATTTTAATGTTGTTGTTTTAATACCTCTTGCAATTTGTTCGGAAGGCTTTTCTCCTTTAAAATCTCAATCCCTAGAGGTCTGTTAAAGATATATTGTAGATATCTAGGTATCTGTTAGAGATCCAGAAGTTAGACAGAATGTATGTGCCGTAAACTTTGTGATTCAATAAAACAATCAAGTAAGATGTTTTTCAGTTTATCCAGATAAAGCAAATTAAGAGTAAATCTCCTTTAAAAGCAAGAAATTTCTATAACATCCCAACAATGTAAGAGTAAAAGAAAATGTATTTGAAGTTATGGCTGAAAACAAGTGTAGAAATTTTGAGGAAGAATTGCTTCTGAAATATTTAGGTATACGCTCTACAAATATACTAGAAAATCAGATAAGGAATGTAAAAGTGTACACAAAGTCCTATGTTAATTTCTTACTGTATTGAATGTTTTATCTGTGAGTTGGAATTGAGTGTGTGTTGTATACTGCTTTTCCATTGTGCCCGATGGTTAATCACTGAATCACAGAACCAT